>CM059191.1:43517037-43647259 GCA_030323885.1 Branchipolynoe longqiensis | reverse complement strand
AGTCCGTGGCTACGTTTGGACTAGTCCGGGCAAGTCCGGGGGTTGTCAGGGTTAAACCGTGGCTGAACCGTGGCTCATCTGGACTACCCAGACCACCCTCAGACCACCCCACGGATTGCCCCGGACCATGCCGGATCAATCCCGGATCGCAAAATGCCCCGGACCACCCCAGATGTTTTAAACATTTTAAAACATCCAGGGCAGACCGTGGACGAGGCCGGACCAGCCACGGATCACGCCGGATCACCAAGGACCAGCCACGGATCACCCCGGATCGCCACGGACCATGCCGGATGAGGGTTCGGGGCTCGTCCGGCCCCTGATCCGGGTATCCCAGCAGAGGGGGTAGGCCCTGAGTGCAATCACTCCCAGACCTGCCAGCACCACTATGTCTATTTACATCCCACTCAGGTACCACCAACCCATATATATATACATACATGCACCTGGTCACGTACAACGATCAGTAATAGAACATTTGCATTCCCCCTATGCCGTATATCGGAATATTTTACAGTCCGATGAAAGAATCAAATTCCCAAAGCCATACAGTAATACCTCTATAAATCGACCGACCATGGGGCCGACGTTAAATGGTCCATTTAGGGAGGTGGTCGGTTTAGGGAATTTTTTTTATTGTTACAAAGGTATTGTATAGATGATCGTTTGGTACCCAAATAAAGCGATCGATATAGTGGAGTGGTCTATCTGTGGAGATGGTCAGTTAGAGAGGTGTTACTGTATATGTAGATTTGATCCTACATGTCCGACCTAGCTATTAGTGCATTACTAAGCATTTGTAGCTGTATATAATGAAATACTAAGCCAATTAAATAGAAACTATTACAGTACAACCCTGTTAAACCAAGCTCGGTTAAACCAAATGATCGGTTAATACTAACTGTTTTCGGCGGCCTGCCAAAATACTACCATTTATCATATATAAAAGTTGGTTAAACCAAAGGCGGTTAATCCAAACAAAATTGTTGGCCGCAGGACACTTCCGGTACAGTTAAACCAAGCTTTCATGTGGTTTTAAGGTCATCTGAGACTTTTTTATATGATAAATGGTAGTATTTTGCCAGGTCGCCGAAAAAGTTTGGATTAACCGATTGTTCGATTTAACTGAGGTTGGTTTAATGGGGTTAAACTGTATATACATAAAAAAACAATAATCATAGTGTCCACATACATTGTACATTCATAATGCACCCCCGTTTTTGGCAAAGCCAAGTCAAAGTCAAAGCTCGGTTAAACCAATGATCGGTTAATCCAAACAAATTTCTAGGGTCCCTTCAAGTTTGGTTTAACGGGGTTATACTGAAGCCTACAGTGTCAGCATTTTGACGCGCTTGCCAAAATTTAATTGACATCTCTTCACTTCAAACATTTCCAAAGTTAGACATTTAAAATAAAAGTTACTTCAAAGTGAAATAAAGTAGAATACAATGATAAATCTGTTGTGTTTTTTTGATCAGACAATTGCAGAAACTCAAAACCATCGGACTGTGCAACTTTAATTCACACTACGTGGTTAAATGGGCAGGGTACATGTGTGATGCTAGTCGTAGAATGTGATCTCTACCCCAACTTCCTAATGAGCCGAGAGGTGTTGGTGCTGGGTGTTTGCTGTTATGCTGTGCTTTCACAGCTGAGAAGCCAACTAACCTATCCATGCCTGTCGAGTCCCAACTTTTCTTGCTCCTAGTTCAGTGATACCCCGGTCACATTACAGCTTGCGACCACTTTGCGACCACCTTAGACCAAAGAAGCCACAGTCGCCTGTGACGTCCTTACAACCAAAACAATGGTTGCTGAAGTCTGGGCATCACTGGGCAAGCTGTAGTGTGACTGGGGCTTAAAGCCCTAGTCACACTATGCCTTGCGACCACTTTGCGACCACTTTGTGACCACTTTGCGACCAAAAAGCCAACTGGTTGTCAACTGGTCGCCGACTGATTGCCGACTGGTCACCGACTGGTCGCCCACTGGTCACCAAGTTTGGAAATGGTTGGCAACCATTTTGGTTGCAAGGAGGTTTATGGTGCAGCAGCCGCAACCCCATTGCGACCAAAATGGTTGCCTATAGGTCGGCAACCACTGAGGATCATTTTGCAACCATTTGCGACCATTTTGTGAGCACTTGCAACCATTTTGCAACTTCTTGCAACCATTTTGCGACGGCCCTTTTTTGTGTGTGGTCGCAAAGTGGTCGCAAGCAGAGTGTGACTGGGACCAGGCGCGGTGGCCGAATCGGTAGAGCGCGGTCCTCACGTGCGGGAGATTGGTTCCTTGTCGAGTCAAACCAATTACTTATCAAATTGATACTTGTCACTTCCTAGCCTGGCACTCAGCATTATTAGTATAGAGCAAGGACTGGTTGGCTCAGTGTTAGGATAATGTGACTGAGTGGGATATCAGGTCATGGTGCTGGTGGCCTGATCTCCCAGTGGGGCAGCACTATAAAGTTGTCATCAGTGCGCACTGTCACAAGTCGGTACCCCCATCCTGATATGACCTTAGATATTGCTAGGACATAACACAACAACAACAAACACCTATGGGAAATGGTATTTTATCTAATGTAGGATATTTCCTAGAACAATGTCAATGCAATCTGTGCCAGAAATAAATGTATAGCAAAATCCCTACAATTACAAATGCATGCCACAATCCCTACAAATGGATAGCAGCATTCATACAAATGAATAGCAAAATCCTTACAATTGCCAGTAAAATCAGAACAAATGCATAGCAAAAATCCCTACAAGTTTATGGCAAAATCCCAACCAACGTTTGTGATCAGGAACCTATGTTTAGAAATGCGATGAAAAAATTGATGGGCTCCAGGGGCGTCGTTCAATAAAACAAATGTTACTTTTCTTTTGGCGACAAGTGAGGGAAAAGTGAAGGGTTCTACCGCAAAAACCAACAAATCCATTTTAGTTGTTTTCTGTCAAATACGATTGATTGTTGTGCTTTCCAGTTCAAGTCTATCAATTTCATATTGAGTCGAGCATTATGTAGAGGATGTGGCAAAAAAGAAAGTTTGTTTTATTTAACGACGCCTCTAGAGCACTTTGGTTTTTATCAACAGCTATTGGACGTCAAACATATGGTCATTCTGACATATTTCTTTGGAGGAAACCCACTGCTACCACATAGGCTACGCTTTCCGATAAGCAGCAAGGGTTCATTTATATGCACTTTCCCACAGACAGGACAGCACATACCACAACCTTTGATCAACCAGTCGTGGACCACTGGTTGAAGAGGATGTGGCAGCTTCTGCGGGGGAAACAAACCGGATTTTGATTATTGCAATGATGGCAGCTTCAACTCTATCAAACTGAAAAGGTTGTCGATGGCCGTCTCAACAACTCTTCGTATTCAGGCGGTTCCTGACAACTGTCTGGCAGTCCCCGCCTTTAAAGTACTCTAAACAACTCAGAAGGAAGACAGGGGAAGACAAGTCACGCAAGATTTACTGTGGTTAACTTGGCTTGCCGCTAATACACTGAGACATCCATAGGAATCAAATTCATTTACCACAACAATAACAACAAAAAACAACAAAAAAACAACAAATCTGTTGGGTTTAGTCGGCGCATGTCGGCTCGGTTAAAGCTGGTATAAATGTGATAGTCCGTAAGCTCCCCCCCCCCCATCTCACCCCCATCTCACCCCCCCCCCCCTCCCCACACCCTCCACCTCCCCACAGACTGAGTGGTCCCCACTAATGCTGACCTCGTGACGTTCTAAGTATCTGTGTCCGGTTTCTCTGACGCAGGAGTAATGAAGGATGGTTGCTAGGCAGCGATCGTGGGGTGGGGGTGGGGGGCTTAATGGAGGGGGGGGGGGTTAATGGGGGGGAAGGGAAGGGGGGGGGGGACTCCACCCAATGGCCATTAAGAAATTGACAATAGAAAGAGAAGAAATTAAAGCTGCATAGTCCGATGAACATATCAAATTTTGAAAACCATAACAGTGATCTAGATTTGATTCTACATATCCTAACTTAGATATTGATGCACTTATCAAACATTTGTCACCACATAGAAGGGAATACTGACCCAATTTAATAGCGCCTGTTACTGTAGAAACCTATGGTGTCAGAGTTTTTGCGTGCTTGCCAAAATTAATTTTGCATGTTTGTGCTTCAAATATCTCAAAAGTTAGCCATTTAAGATAACATTTACTTCAAATGTAAAGTATGGTAGATCATAACGATCAACCTAATATATTTATCTCAGAAAATGACAGAACTCAAAACTATCGGACTATGCAACTTTAATCCATGTTCAGAATACATTTCTGCAGCGTTTGTGTTTCAAAGTTCATCTAAGCTCTCCCGTGGCTTGTTTTAGTTTATAATTAACAGAGGGTTTTTTGGATTGATTTTTTCTTTCCTTTTTTTTTCCTTGAAGATTTATACTGCCTATCATGGATAAGGTTGAATAGACTTGCTTTCAGGATTAGATATTTGGTTGATAGAAAGCCTGAGCCTACACTTTTACCGACCCAAGGGATTTTTTAACCTACCACGCCACTTAGACATTGGATGAGAACAACTGGCCTTTGATGACGCTGTAAGTTATACATGGCAGTGGGAATCCAAATTGGCAGAGGTGATGGCATGGGGAATTGAACCACCGACCTTCCTGTGGTCCTTCGAGAAGGACTGAACCTGTGACCCATCATGCTTGCACACCGGAAGTTGGAATTGGTGGCCCTTTCAACCCTACACTTCCCGATAGACCTTTCACTTTAAACTTACTTTGCGCCTATAACCACAAGCTTCCTGATGACCAAACTTGGTGGCATTCTTGTCATGCATTAGTTTCTCATGGGAATTGCGGTGAAATTGTCCCCGCAAATATTTTATGCTAAGATAAAATACCACTTTGTGCGTGTGTATTCACCACCTCCATCATTTTCCGGTGCATATGCTGAAGCTGTGACCGGGCGTACTGGGTCGCTGTTTCAGTCCTTCCTGAGGGACCTGCAGAACTCGAAACACACAGTATTGGGACCTGTTTATGTTTGCTATGAAACCATAAATATTGGAAACATGAACAAGAAAAACTAAACAAAATCTTACGTTCTAAATCAAGCTTACTTTAGATCTGAGTCTAAACTGGTCTAGATATAAATGGAGATGATGTTAAATATGTCATGGGTTTATTAAGCTTGCACTGTATGCCACTTAAGAATATTTCTAAACTCATCGATATTATGCTATTATATATTTTCAAATCTATTTTGATGTCGTGTTGTGCTGGCTTCTATGCTTTTGACTGATTTAATTACTTCTGGAGTCCTGCCAACTTACTGCATTAGTTCTTGCTACTCCCGTTAGGTGGCGGGTGGTGGAAATCGTCTATTGTTTTGGCAGTGTGTTCGGTCCCGCCATATACCTGTAGTGTTAAATAGATGCTGGAGCTGCCAACACCAACCAGCCCAAGCAAGGTAGAACTTGAGAAGGGAAATAATTGGTTGGTTGGTTGTTGGAGTTTTACATATCAGGACGGGTACCGACTTGTGACAATGGACACTCATGGCGACTTTATAGTGCTGCCCCACTGAGAGACCAGACCGCCATCACCATGACCTGATATCCCACTCAGTCATATTATCCTGATACTGAGCTAATCAATTCGTTCCCTATCCTAATCTGCTAATAATGTCGAGTGTATGGCTAGGAAGCGACAAATATGAATTTTTAAGTCATTGGTTTGACTCGACCGCGATCTACCAAAGGGGACTAATTGATTGATTGATTGTTGGAGTTTTACGTCTTGGCAACGTCAAATGTTATATCAGGACGGGTACCGATTTGTTGGTTGGTTGGTTGTTGGAGTTTTATCTAGACGGAGGGAATGATTAAGTGAAGGTGAAGGTCGGCCATTTTAGGGGCCGCCCCTAGAACTTGAGTAGAAGGTAGTGATTTGATCTGGCGTTGCTTTCTAATTTAACATTTAAGGGGTGGCTACTAATAGACCTTTTCAGTGGAACATTCGCAGTGAGCTCAAACTGCAGGTCAACAACACCGGTGAGTATCTAGCTTGGGCACAGTGATTAGTGGAGGACTATTGAATGCAATGATTACAATGTTTATTCATAGTGGTGATGATGACGATGATGATAACGATTGTGTTGATAGTGATTATTATTGTGATGATGGTGATGATAGTGGCAGTGGTGATGATGGTGATGATTATGGTGGTGATTTTGGGGGTGATTACGGTAATTGTGGTGATGATGGTGGCAGTGGTGACGATGGTGGTGGTGATGATGGTGATGACGATAATGGTGGTGATAGTGGTGGTGATAGTGGTGGTGGTGGTGATAGTTGTGGTGGTGGTGATAGTGGTGGTGGTGGTGGTGATAGTGGTGGTGGTGGTAGCGGTGGTGGTGGTGGTGGTGGTGACAGTGGTAGTGGTGGTGGTGGTGGTGGTGTTGATAGTGATGGTGGTGGTGGTGGTGATAGTGGTGGTGGTGGTGGTGGTGTTTGTAATGTATGTAGGCGAACCGACTCGTATATTACAGTGATGATAGTGGTGATGGTGGTGTTGATAGTGGTGGTGGTGGCAGTGGCGGTGGTGATAGTGGTGGTGGTGTTGATAGTGGTGGTGGTGGTGGTGATAGTGGTGGTGGTGGTGGTGGTGGTGGTGGCAGTGGTGGTGGTGGTGGTGGTAGTGGTGGTGGTGGTGGTGGAGGTGGTGGTGGTGGTGGTGGTGTTGATAGTGATGGTGGTGGTGGTGATATATATATTTGTTTAACTCATGGAAAATAAAGGAAACTGATTATCAAGGTGCTATGGTAACACTGCTTCTTGATAAAAAAAATATGAACACAAACAGCAGCTAAAACATCACCTCTCGCTCTAAAGCTAGTTTTCTTTAGATCTACATCATTTACTCTGACATACAAGAAAGTGGCATTTTTGTTTGTTCTGTGTTTGTTCTGTGTCGTTACATTCGTTGATTGAGATGGGGAAATTTGAATCATGGACAATTGGTCTTCCTCATTCCACTGATCCTTGCCATATCCTAGTAATCGCCCATACCATACGATTGTAATGATAAAAAAACTTGCTAAACCGACCACCTCCCTAAATGGACCACTTAAAGTCAGTCCCATGGTCAGTCGATTTAGAGAGGTTTTTCTGTATTTGTATTTCTTCGTCTTGATAACTCGCCTCATTAGAAAGACTTTTACTTTACACTAATGAGATTACCAATAAACTATTGGAGCAAGCTATCCATACTCTGTTTGAGAACTAACGTTGTCATGTGACGTCACACCATACAAAGCACGAGACGGGATGGCTGAATGAGTTGAGCGTCCGTCTCCCGTTTTGGTAGATAGTGAGAATCAAACACACGGATTCGAACTCTGGTTGAGTCAAACCAATGACTTAAAAAGTGATACTTGTCACTTCCTAGCCAGGCGCTCGGCATTATCAGGATAGGGCCAGGACTGGTCGGCTCATTGTCAGGATAATGTGACTGAGTGGGATATCAGGTCATGGTGTTGGCAGCATGGTTTCCCAGTGGGGCAGCACTATAAAGTCGTCATGAGTGTGCACTGTCACAAGTCGGTGCCCCCATCCTGATATTACCTTAGATGTTGCCAGTACATAAAACTCCAACAAACAACCCACCAACTGTGGCAAATCGCCAGTGTGCAGTGGGAGTCAGTGCGTGGGAGTTATAGCAGTGTGTGTGGGTTTTTTATTAATTATTTTTTTTTGTGATGGGTGTATTTATGCTGCCCATAACAGTTAAAGCTAGGATTCCTTACACGCGGTATGCGGCATGCGAATGCGGCAAAAAATCGAAAAGCATCTAAGTGAATAGGGGTGCTTCCATACATGCGAATGCGAATGCGGCAACTGAATCGGTCCCTGTAGGCATCGATGCGGCATGCGAATGCGAATGCTGCTGCGTTTGCCATAGAAACCAATACTGTTCCTTCACAAATTTGGAGGAAAAACCCCAACAAATGTTGGGGGTTGGCATATATCTATGCCGCATATACAACATTCGCATGCCGTATGCCGCATGGCACATACCACATACCGCGTATAAGGAATCTTAGCTTAAGTCTAATGACTTGTTTTCGCCTCTAGACAGTAATAGTCTTGTGACTGACTCCCCTTCTTTTTATCACTTTCACTTGTTGTGTAGCTAACTACTGCATGCATTCTTTCTCTGTTTGTAAGCATTCTCCCACATCCCCCAAACCTCTGCGAGTTTTGTTTGTTCTACAATTGGATAATTGTTTGGTTACCAATAGTTAATTTCTCTGAATGTCTTCACCTTGTAGTGTTAGTAGTGGTCATTAGGTTTTGATTTTAAGTTTAAAGTTTACCTTTTGTATGTATCATACCTAGCATGTATACCAACATACCTACCATCTATACCCTCTAATACTTTGCTTGAATTATCACTGTATTTGTTATTTATTTATTTATCTATCTTTCATTTTCTTTTTTAATTCATTTTATTTGGTGTTGTCATTAATTTAGCAGTGCATTTAGCTCTCTTTTGATTAATGTTTTATATGTTTCTATTTTCCCTGTACTTCTTTCTTCTACTCCCAGTGTATTCCATTCCTTGCCTTCATGTACTCGGTACTCCTTTCATATGATCTGTTTTTAGCTCCGTTTATTATCAGTCTGGGGCCATCACTCTTGTTGCCTTTTTTGTTATCTGCACCCTTCCTGGCTTCTTTGTCTCCCTGAATGCTGCTATTTTGAGATGTGCTTTTCTCCTGTCATTTAGTGTGTTGACTCTTGCTTTCCTGTGGAGATCATCAGTTGGGTGTCTATGTTCCACTTTCAGACATATCATAAGTGCTCTATTTTGTAGTCTTTGTCGTTTATCCAACATATTTGTGTGACTCCCCCCATATATATTACATCACCATAGTTGATGTATAGTAGTATCATACCTTTATAGATTTTAATAGCCATATTTGTAGTTAGGTATTTTCTGGTATTCGCTAATATCCAGATTTTGTGGTTTGCCTTCTTGATAACTTCTTTTATGTTCTCATTGTAGTTTAGTTTCCTATCAAGATTCATCCCTAGATATCTGTAGTTGGTCTGATAATCAAGAACTTTGTTGGGTGGTGAGCCGCAGGGAATTGTGGGATGGCGAAACTTAACACAAACACTCCAATACACACACTCACAGGCACCCACTCCCACACACAAACCCATACACACCCACACACACACATACATACACCCGCGCACACATACACACACCCACACACATCAATACACCCCCCATGCGCACACCCACCCACATGCACCCACCATCACACCCACCACACACCCACCCACATACACACATATCAACACACATCCATACACACCAACACACCAACAAACACACACCCATACACATACCCATGCACACACATGCACCCACCCACACACACCACATACACATCCACATACACACATACCCACAACCACCCACACCCACACCCACACACCAACAAACACACACCCATACACACCGATGCACACCCACCCACAAACACACATACACATACCACACCCACATACACACCCATGCACCCCCACACACATCCATACACACCACACACATCCATACACCCACACCCACACACCCACACCCACCCACACCCACACATACATCCACCCATACCCACCCATACACACCCACATACCCACACATACCCATACACACCCACCCCCACACATACATCCACCCACACCCAAACCCACACACCCACCCATACATACACCCACACACTCATACACACCCACACACTCATACACACACCAACACACACCCATACACACCCATACACACCCTCCACCACACACCCGCACACACCCATACACGGCCACACCCACCCACACCCACCCACACACCCATACACACCCACACACCCTCCACCAATAGAGTCCACCTGCACCCTCGTTTTAAAACAGATAGTTCGAAGAGGCCGTGGCTATATTTAGACGAGTCGCTCAGGAGGCCTTCTAATTGTGGTTTATAATGATGCATTTCGCGACATTTATTTGTTGCCTCCGGGCTCAGAGCGGCACTACGCACGTGTGTGTTCGCGCTTAATAATACACCTCTTCTTCTCTTTTTTTACTCACTCCAGAGTAACTTTCCTTTCTCTTCATTTGTTATGCAGTTTTAACAAACGTGTTGGGGTTGGGTTTTTCTGTGTGAGTTGGTGTTTTTTTGGGGGGGGGGGGGCGGGTTACTTTCATTAGGCGGCAGTGTGTTGCCATAGTGATGGGAGTGTACTGTTTTGTTTCATATTTAAAAAGTAATTGTGTTGGAGGCTAGGTCACTGGGTCAAACCCAAACCTGCGCCCCACACGCCCCCACTGTATGACGTCACTAACCGTGGGAAATCCCAGTCGGTTGGTTGTTGGAGTGCTACGCCAGCACCATGACCTGATATCCCACTCAGTCACATTATCCTGACATCAGACTAACCAGTCCTTGCCCTATCCTATTAATTATTTATACACACATCCAATATGTATATATTGATATATATTGATATATATTGATATATATAATATTTTACCTCGGTAAACAGCCTCAGGCTAGCCTCAGGCTAGGGAGAGGTAAGCACGTCCGGTACCAGCAATTAGCATATACAACTCACGACTGGATAACGTGTCGTTGGGTTGCTCCGGCAAAATTAGTCTACATACAAGCAAATACGCAGTAAGTATAATAAAAACTGTGGTTAGCTTAATTATGATGCATTAGAGCATCAATATGGAAAGTTTAGACTTTCGTTGGTCCAATTTGGACGAGTTATTTGGTTATAAACAACCAAGGATAGAACACTCGAGTGGGTTTCGCGAAGGAACCAAACCGGTCATTAGCGGTTATGTCAACACCCGGGTCACCGTGTGACTATGGGTAGAGATGTGGGTTTCGCCCTATCTCATGTGGAAATTCTCTCGTACTCTAATAGAGAGTAATGTTGGAGATGCTCCTGGGTTTCTTTTATAGACTCCCCTAGACAAAACTTTTTTCAGGCGTTTCTCCGAGTTTCGTAGCATTTTCTCCAACTTGTTGACGTAGTAGTCACAGGTGGGAGAAGTGTGCGGAACAGAGGGATGGGCGGGCCGATACACTGGTCCCGACCCCGCGTAAGGTTTGGGCTTGACCCACAACCCACGCACAAATTTAGCTTATTACGCCTGTGTTATAACGGTATAAACACGTTCTTTAACACCAATAGATGTCCAAATGAGTTTGAAACAACCATATTGTGACATATATATATACCGGGACTGATCAAAAATGTTTGTTTCAGTTCCCGATGGCCACGAAGCGGAGTAAGCGCGGTGCAGCAGCAGCCGAGGGGCGTGTTCCGAGTGGAGTGGACGAGGAGTACGACTCCTCACCTGTGTTGTCGGCAGGGCCGTCGACACAGCCCCGGGCGCATATCCTCTCCGACCCGGACGAGGACGCAGTGCCTGATGTGCCTGCGCCTCCAGATTGGGAGGCTCGCTTTGCAAGATTGGAAAGCCACATCTTGACTGCCAAATCGCCTGTGTCTCGGAAGCGGCGTAGGCCGAGTGTCCAAGAGGATTCATTTGAGGATTTCTTGGACACAGACTCGGCGGTGGAGCTTAAGGCTCCTCCTCCTCCTTCTCCTAAACGGAGGAAGAAGAAGAAACAGGTGATTTCTTCGGGTGATGAATTCACCAAGGAGCGGGCAGAGTCTGGTTTGCGCAAAAAGCGGAAGACTAAGTCCAAAAAGAAGAAGAGGAAGAGGAAATATTCTTCTTCTGAGTCGTCCACTGAGTCTACTTCTACGGAATCAGACTCAGACACCGTATATGAAGGGGTCTATGCGGACATTGGCACTAAAGTGGCTAAGAAGGTGGAGAAGCCAAAGGCTAAGCGGGTTAAAACCACTACGCTTATGCGCGAGACCGTGAATGGTCATTTTCGCACGTTTAAACCGGCGGAGGTTATCTCCAAGTTAGGAGATGAGTTAACAGGCATAAAGGGTGTTCCCAACTCCATCATTAAAGAAATGGATCGGGATGTCAATATGACGGATGACCGTAAGAAGTTTGAGGATGTGTTGCACACAGTGCATAAGGCAGTGTTGGCTACCCTAACAGCTATTGTTCCTGTGGCTAATAGGATGCAGAGTGAAAATAAGTTCTCGTCTTTGGCTAAGACAATGGACAAAGGCATTGCAGTACTAGCGGCGGCAGGTAATTACCTGTCGTTTCGAAGATATGAAAATGTCTTCAAGTCAGTTTGCACAGATGCTGGCAAAGAAGTGGCTCGCTCTAAGAAGGTTACCGATAATGAGGGGAAGGAGTTTACGCTCTATCTTGCTCCAGAGCCGATTAAAGGGAAACCTTTAGATAATACCAAGATGTGGGCTAGGGCCCTCCCGCCACACCCTGCCACATCTATTCCGTTGGTGTACCTTTTCGGTAAAGTAATAGTATCCATTGTTTGAAAGTCATTTTTATCCTCAATAAGTAGGTTAAGATTGCTGGTACCGGACGTGCTTACCTCTCCCTAGCCCACATCTATCCGAGGCTTATACCTCGGTAAAACAACAGTTATCCATCATCTGTACCAAGGTAAGACTCGTATAACTATACTAATATATATATATATATATATATGTTTTAGGTTATATATTCGTATATACGTATTTGTGTAAATAAATATTACCTTAAGTTGTTTTATATATATGGAAATGTTATATGTGTGTGTTATCTATGTATCTATGTATATATATATATATAATATGTATTCCATTGGGATTATGAAACACCATGTAAAACACAAATCAGTTTATCCTGAGCAAATGCATAAGCAGATAGTGTGTTAATCGTTACAATGGACACAGTTTTGTCCCATATTGCTTAGCACCTTTTTAGACAGTCTCATATATGCATACATCCACCTATGCACATATACACCTATCCATTTATGCATCTGTGTAACATGATACAATCTGCAAACCATATACTGATATATGTCCTACAAATATACATACACATATTATATAATATGTGTAAATACATATACCAGTACCAATTTGTATATATACATCGATATATTTAACATGGGTGTGCAACAACATTAAACAAAAATAAACAACAATAAACAACATGGGAAGTTGGCGCTATTTATATCAATTTGGGTGTTTTTTGGGGGGGTTGTTTTTGTTTTGAAACAAATTAATTACCGATGCCTTAGTTAAACTTGCACCTGGGGCTGGTTAGGTCAAACAAATATGAAGTGTTCTTTGTATGTACAGGTATCTATGATCATCACCACTCACCTTGATTCGTCCTGATATGACCTTAGATGTTGCCAGGACGTAAAACTACCCACGAACTCACCTTGACTTAGTATATTACCTGTAGTATACATTGTGTACCACCCAACCCCCTCCCCCTACCAGACGCGGTGGCCGAATCGGTAGAGTGCAGGTGGGAGATCGGGAGTTCAAGTCCTGGGGCTGTATGCACCAATCGGTGATAGGCTTAGCCGGAGTTAAGGCGCTAGCCCCAATTAGCTACCTCAGGGTAGCGGCGGGTTGGAGAAATGTGTGAATCAGTATGCACCAATGTACTAGCCGGGGGGGATACCTAACCCTGAGTTTATTTATAGATTTGGGAATTCCCTCCAGTCGACGATATGAATAACGCCGCCAATGTGGTGGCGGCGTTAATATTGGTTCAAATTTAGGGTTAATTTGGTTAAATTTCACTTATGGCGTATGTAATTCTGTTAAATATGACAGCATTTAATAGATTTGGGCCTAATATATTCCGGCCGATAGGGCGGCGATGGTGGCGGCCATGTTTAGTTGACATTGGACAGTATGGATATCAACGTTGCTGCGGCGGCGGTGATTTGTTTACTTTACATTCGTCGATTCGAAAATTTGCCTAGCTCCACACGGCTAAATGTGAGAAATCGGTATGCATCAATCGGTGCCAGCGCTAACCGCTGACCATAGCCTCGGCTAAGCTACCCCAGTTTCAAATCACGTTTAACTGCTAGCCGGGGCGGTTAGTGTGCGTGTATGGGTCTCAATCTATTAAATGCTATCATGTTTAACCGAATTACATACGCAATAAGTGAAATTTCATCAAATTAACCCTAAATGCGAAGCCATATTAACGCTGCCGCGCATGCGAGGCCCGCGCTCTACCGATGAGACCACCCCGCCCGGGGGGTCTAAGCTGGATATATGGGCTCAAATCTAGGTCAATGGTTTGGTTTTGAAAATGTTAGGCTTTTCATGGGATTGAGCAGTAGTTGTATGTGTTATGGGTTAATCTGTTGTGATGGCGTGATGGGTTTGTTTCCCTTTAGTTGCACTAAACCAGTATAAAGGAACCAGATGGGATGGCCGAATGAGTTAGAGCGTCCGTCTCCCGTGCTGGTAGATCATGGGGTCATGGGTTCGAACCCTGGTCAAGTCAAACCAATGACTTAAAAATTGATACTTGTTGCTTCCTAGCCAGGCGCCCGGCATTATTATGACAGGGCAAGGACTGGTGTGCTCAGTGTCAGGATAATGTGACTGAGTGGGATACCAGGTCATGGTGCCGGCGGCCTGGTTTCCCAATGGGACAGCACTATAAAGTCGCCATGAGTGCACACTGTCACAAGTCGGTACCCATCCTGATATGACCTTAGATGTTGCTAGGACGTAAAACAACAAGATATCCAGTATAAAGGAACGCAGCAAGACTTTTGTTTTGTGACTTCATAAGTTTATGGACAGACATTGGTGATGTTGGCTAGCTAACATCCCTAATTCACTCATGAGACACCAGGGCGGCGTATCGGTCGCTAGCTCTCAGCGGCCATAGCCCGCCTGCCCGCCAGTGGACTAAGACGTGCGCAAATTTCGGCTCCGATCATGCCTCCAATCAAAAAATGACGTGGTCGTGCCTCGACAACAAATCTTCCTCAGCGACTAGTACTTCCTCGACAAGCATCAGTTTGTGCACCCTTGCATCAGTCAGTTCTTTGGACGGGAGCTCCTCGCGTGCAGCTTCATCTACAGCAAGTGTAACCCGAGCCGTCTTAGCGAGAGTGGAAGCTTTGGAGCGGCTCGCGGCCGCTCCGACTCGTGTGCACCGGTCCTCACCTGCTTCTACACCTGGTCAACTGGATTCTACCATGTCATCACCTCGACAGAGTCGTTCTACTGCTAGACGAGTTTCGTCTGCTCCTCCTCCGTCTGTCTCGAGAGCTACTGATGGATCCTCGGGTTGCGTTCCTAATGATCCCACAATGGTGGATGGTCATCAAGCTCTATGGTTCCCTGGTCAGCACAGAATGCAGTCTCCGTCTCCACAAGGTCGAGCCTGGGCTCCTATGCGAGCTTCTCATGCGGCTCCCCTTCACTATCCACACCAAGTACCTGTCAACGGCTATTTTCCTCAATCCGCGAAAGCTGCTCCTGGGTTTCAGATGCAGCAGCCTCGGCTTCCTGTAGCTGCCGATTTCGTGATGGACAACGTTCAAGCATTGCAACGTCCCCCAGGTACGAACTGTTTCCCGCATCACTTGATTACTAGGGGTGACGCCTGTAAGAAGATTGCTCTGGGGGAAGCAACCAGGTCAGAGTATTTCTTTGCCATACGTCTCTTAACTGATCAACCCGATTTCCCGGTAACCTCTCTTCCTGCTGTGTTACAACACGAGAAAGATCTGGCTCTCATGGCCATTACGTGGGACTGGCCAACATGTCGGCATTGGTCTGAGAGGGTATTTGCTATGATAGCAGACGGTCGTCTTAGAGATGGTTGGGCCGATCCGACGGCCATTAAAGATTTCCAGCGTGATATTTGTACCGAAGCAGTAAGGACGCTTCAATCAAGAGCGGCCTCTAATCAGTTCAGTTACTCGCGGCCTGCGGCCACCATGACACAGCGCCCTGCCCAGGTCCCTGCTGCTTCAGGGGCATCAACCGGCATAAATCCTTCCCCAGTTAACCAGAGAGACGATTACACTAGAGAGACAGAGGGTAAACCGTGTTATTTATGGAACTGGGGAAAAGACTGTGGGTTTACGGCGACCCATGGGGTACTACCTGATCGCTCACCTCATATATGTGCCTGGTGTGCATATCGCTTTAAGTGCATTCTAGTTCACCGTGAACAGGACTGTTTAAAAAAGAGGAGATTTCTAGACAAGAAAACAGGCGAGAGTACAGCTAACAATAACGATGTGAGTTCTTTTTCTGTGCTTAGTAATAATGTAAATACAATCACTTATATGTCTGAGTATGCAACTTTTAAACATGTTCCCACACTGAATAGCACTCCTGACCCTGTTACTACCTCGCCTATATCAGCAGCTGATAAGAACGTCACTCTTAATTATGAACCATATTCATCGGCAGATACTATTCTGAATGCCGTCCCTGTATCTGATAACGCACATGGAACCGAGACTAATGATACTATATCTAGAATTGTCACTGATTTGCCGGTACTCGTTAAAAATAATGATTCCTCCTTCAATGTACAGATCCAGGCACTCCAAACAGCTGGTGTAAGTAATGTGATAACCGAATTAGATATGCCCACTTTTGACTGGTTTGATGAACCACTAGAAGTAATCTTAAGCTTGACAACTAGTAATAATACACAATTTAACCCACCGCCCTCGCCTCTGCAGTTTCAAGATACATTACTAGATTTCTGGCCCACGTCTGTAGATGAAGCCTGGTTTGGTAACGGGATTTATCGAGATATATTTGATAAAGTGCATATAACTGGGTTGCCTAATTTCATAGGAGCAAAAATTTCCGTTCCATCAGGCTTAAAAATTCCTCGTTGGTATGCAGTATTGCTGGATTATCCCGATGTACTGTTAGTCGAACATCTAGAATTTGGCTGGCCACTGGACTAGACATCGGAAAAGATACCAGTGCCAACGTTAAGGAATCACTCGAAAGCAGATAACGCAGAATTCCATATTAAAAAGTTTATTACTACCGAGCTTCATCATGGGGCGTTGCTGGGCCCCTTCCCGTCACTACCATTTTCTCCATGGTGCCAAATCAGCCCAATGTTGACTAGGCCAAAAAAGGGCTCTACTGATAAGAGGATCATCATAGATCTCAGCTTCCCGAGAGGGAAAAGTGTTAATGCAGGTATTGTTCGTGGATATTATTTAGGTCGCCCCTTTAACTTCTGTCTTCCCTCGGTCTCCACGCTCTCGGACCGACTAATCAAGATTGCTCCGAGTGCCTAGATGTGGGGGGGTGATCTAGCAAGAGCGTATCGCCAATTGAGAGTCTGTCCCTTGTCGGTGCCATTGTTAGGAATTGCACTTAATGGTAGCATTTATATTGATATTGCGCCTCCATTTGGTTGTAGAACCTCAGCACTTGCTTGTGCCCGTACTACTAGGGCGGTAGTTTGGTTACTAAGACAAGCAGGATACTTCTCGTTATGTTACTTAGATGACTTTTTAGGAGTGGAAGCAACTGAACAGAAAGCATGGGTTGCGTTCAATTACTTTAACAAATTATCGAGTGAATTAGGCTTGGACTTAGCAGTAGAGAAATGTACACCACCTGTTACGTCGATAACCTGGCTAGGATTTGTAGTCGATTCTATTGATATGACTGTCACCCTGCCACAAGAAAAAGTGGCAGAAGTCTTAGAGGAATGTTTACTTTGGGAAGGAAAAACGACCTGCTCCAGGAAACAATTACAAAGCTTAGCTGGGAAGTTACACCACTAGTCGAAATGCATACAACCAGCAGTTAGATTCACAAACAGGGTACTAGCCGGGCTCAGAGCTTCACCATATGTAGGTCAACATGTCTTCGACAAAGAATTGCTGAGAGACCTAGAATGGTTTAAACTATTTGCAAATACATATAATGGCATACAGGTATGGCCGTCTGTGCCTAGGACAAAATGGATTATTGAGTGTGACTCAACCCTGCGAGCAGGCGGAGCATTCTCTCCTACCCATTACTATAGTGCTGAGTACGATTCAAAGTTATGCGCCCAAGAGCTACTCATCACACAGCTTGAAGCCCTGAATTTGGTACATGCCGTAGCTAACCTCCTTCCCCCGAAGCCCCATGAATTCACTATAGTGGTTAATACGGATAATAGTGCTTCACAACAAGTTTTGGATTCAGGACGAGGTAAAGACAAAATTGTGTACGCATGCGCGCGGCAGTTATGGCTGATTGCAGCTAAGGAGAATTGTGAACTTCTAATTCTACATAAACCCGGCAAAGAATTAATTTTAGCCGATGCCCTTAGTAGAGCCCCACATGATGAAACCCATAAATTGTCCGCGCTGAATATGTGTCGAACCCGTGGTCTGCAAGAGATTACTCTATTGACATCGCTTAACATCTTGAAATGTAAACTGTAATAATTAGGTTCGGAAGATAGTAATTTTGTGGCTCTATCTTCCAGGATTCTTGCTAATACACCACCAGAGACTCCTGGATAGCTATGTGCTCGCGTTAGCGCCTCGTACCTGGAAGAACAAGGCAGCCCACGTTAAACTGTAGATAGCCTTTTGTACCCAGCAACGCACAGAGTGCCAAAATCCTTCTGTAAATCTCCTCTTGTCATTTCTTATGTACCTCAAAGATCGTCTTAGATCACCTAGTGCCGTAATGAACTACTTTAGTTCAGTCAAACTATGGGTAGCAGCGGGCGCTGGTAGTGCAAGTGCCTTCAATGCACCCGAGATTAAGCTCTTCAAATCTGGCATATTTAAAACCTCCCGTCACGTAGTCACTAGAGCTGCCCCAATTAATCCGCCCGAACTTAAGGCCATAATCGAATACCTCCAAAGCCTAACCCCAGCGCCCCATGTTATCATTGCGGCTATTCTAATAGGATATTTCACCTTTGTTCGGCAAGGAAATCTGGTTCCCTCATCTGTCGAGCCTAACGCCATGAGGCATGTTCTAAGATACAAGGATATCTATGTAGACGGCGATAACTTACTGGTGGTCTTAAGGTCCACCAAAACGAGGCCTTCCTCTGCCCCACCTGTAATATTTAGGCTTCCAGGCCTCCCGCTATCTTCCTGCTGCCCGGTCAGAGCCTGGCAAAGATACGCAAGAAGGCCAACATACCCTAACGCCCCAGCCTTCATGTTGCCATCGAGCTTACCACTGACTCTTCCGGTTCTGAAATGCGCATTGACCTTGGCCTCCTTCATGGCAATTGGTAGACAAACAGGATTTACCCTGCATGGGCTCCGCAGAGGTGCTGCTCAGGCCTGCCAAGGTGAAGGGCTAACTTTGGATACGATAATGGCTGCAGGTACCTGGAGAAGCGCATCTGTAAATGCCTACCTAAGTGCAGTACATGTCAGTGTCGCCCCGGCAGCGCTCGGAAGATTGTTGGGTTGAGCGCTGCCGAGGTGTACTGACCTGTTCAACTACTGCCTGCTAGATTACTATACTATGTTTGTATTCCAGATTTGACTCTACAAGGAACTGTAACTTTCTGTCATACTTCCTGTATCGAAAGATTAAGAGGCCACGATGCCTAATTCCGATATACATATAAGACTACTGAATTAACGTACTAGACATTGCTGCATGCTAAACGGTGATCATGAAAGACGGCCCTGTCGCCACCTCGAGAATGCTGCTCCTTGAGCCCTTTTATTTGTTTTCAGATAATAAATCTGATTCCAAATATACATATAAGCGTGTTGTGTCTCATGTAGTGAATTGGTGATGTTGGCTAGCTAACATCCCTAATTCACTCACGAGACACCCGGGCGGCGTATCGGTCGCTAGCTCTCGGCGGCCATAGCCCGCTTGCCCGCCAGCGGACTAAGACGTTCGCAAATTTCCCAGCCACCCACCCTTGACGAAAGGGGTTGAGCGCTGCCGAGGTGTACTGACCTGTTCAACTACTGCCTGCTAGATTACTATACTATGTTTGTATTCCAGATTTGACTCTACAAGGAACTGTAACTTTCTGTCATACTGCCTGATTCGCAAGATTAAGAGGCCACGATGCCTAATTCCGATATACATATAAGACTACTTAATTAACGTACTAGACATTGCTGCATGCTAAACGGTGATCATGAAAGACGGCCCTGTCGCCACCTCGAGAATGCTGCTCCTTGAGCCCTTTTAATTGTTTTCAGATAATAAATCTGATTCCAAATATACATATAAGCATGTTGTGTCTCTTGTAGTGAATTATGGAATGCTGTGGCACTGGAGAGCACAAAGTTATGTGAAGGCATTGGCGAGAATAATGTAATGCTGGTACGCTGATAAACAAGGGAATGTTGTAATAATGACAAACAATGCTAAAACTATAAAAGCAATGCTGTGATATTTGTAATAAAGTTTGTTTATTTGTTGTTGTTTTACGTCCTAGCAGCATCTAAGAACACTGTCGTGGTGCGGTCTTGTGTGTGTTGATGTGTGTGTGTGGGTGGCTGCGTGTGCGGGGGTGCCTGTGTGTATGAGTGCATGCATACTTGCTCTTGTGTGAATACATATGTATGTGTGTGGATGCGTGCGTGTGTATATATACAGTAAAAGCTCTCTAACCAACCACCTCGACAGATCGACCACTCCTCTATATCGATCGCTTTATTTGGGCCCTAAACGATCACCCATACAATACCATTGTATTGTTTTTAAAAAACTCCCTAAACCGACCACCTCCCTAAATTGACCATTTAAAGTCGGTCCCATGGTCGGTCGATTTAGAGAGATTTTACTGTATGCTAGAATGCTGGGCCTTAAGGCCCAGTCACACCTTACCGGACTGAGGAACCGGACATGAACCGGACACTGTCCGGTGGTGTACGGCGATGTTCGGTTCTCGTCCGGTTCTCGGCCGGTGGTGTGCGGCGGTGTCCGGTGGTGTCCGGCGGTGTCCGGTACAAGTTTTGAACATGCACTAACCTTGAACCGGACACCACCGGACAGACGTGTATGGTTGGCGTTCGGTTGAAGTCCGTTTTGTCCGTTTCATGTCCGTTACTCATCCGTTAGGTCTCCGTTTTGTATCCTGAAGAGTCCGTTGACGGTGCTGCGGGAATCCGGTCCGTCGGTTTTTGGCGTGCCCATGAACAGTCCGGTAGGTGTCCGGTTGGTGTCCGGTTAGTATCCGGTTGGTGTCCGTTTGGTGTCCGGTCCGTCCGTTTGACATCCGTTTTATGTCCATTTAGCGTCCGTTTAGCTCCGTTTCGTCCGGCGGCCGTTGCAACAGTTCGACACTGGACTCCACCGGACACCACCGGACACCACCAGACACCACCGGACACCACCGGACACCACCGGACATGACAATTCTTTGTCCGGTGGTCAGGGATGAAAGATCTCTGCGATTTCGCGGATTTCCGGGATTTTTCCTGTAGCTATAAGTGTATACTAATACGCTGCTCCCGTCCTGATATGACCTTAGATGTTGCCAGGATGTAAAACTCCAACAACCAACCAATACGTTGTTTCACGCTACAGCACCATCAGCGTATACTAATACGTGCTTCAAACGGCGCAGCACTACCAGCGTATACTACTAATACATGCTTCAAACGCCGCAGCACTATCAGCGTATAACAATATGTATGAAACCCGACTTCCGGGAATTTTCAGCGATTCCCTTACAATGCGCCTATGGGAGAATATCAGCATTTCCGCTTTTTTTTCCCAGAGACCACTTTCATCTCTGGGTGGTGTCCAGTACTCAGTACGGTAAGGTCTGACTGGGCCTTAGCCAACATAGAGGAATATTGTAATTCTATTATTGTTTTATTCCAGTTGAATATAACTTTTTTCAGCACCAAGGCACTGGTCTTCCAGCTTTAGCAGTTATGGTGCATTTAAACTATTTATCAATTAGATGATAAGATTGTATGGACAATATAAGGATATCTCTCAGTGGGGTAGCACTATAAAGTCACCATGAGTACGCACTTTCACAAGTCGGTACCCGTCCTGATATGACCTTAGATGGTCCCAGGAAGTAAAACTCCAACAACCAACCAATCGACTGAAGAATAATTATATTAGGCGATTTCCACTATGGCAACACCATCAAGTCAAATGCCAACAGCTTTACCAACACCAACAACACCAGCAATGCCGAGCAATGCTAACAATGCTAGCAATGCCACCACCAACACCACCAATGCCACCAAAGCCACCAACACCACCAATGCCACCAATGACACCACAAACGCCACCAATGCCAGCAACGCCACCAATGCCAGCAATGCTGGCAATCCCACCAACGCCATCAACACCACCAACACCACCAACACTACCAACACTACCAACACCACCAATGCCACCGCCAACACCACCAATGTCACCAACACAACCAACACCACCAACAACACCACCAACACCCCCAGTGCCACCAACACTACCAACACCACCAACACAAACAACGCCACCAACACCACCAACACAACTAACACCACCAACACTACCAACACCACCAAATTGCCAACACAACCAATGCCACCAACACCACCAACACAACCAACACAACCAACACAACCAACACAACCAACCCAACCAACACCACCAACACAACCAATGCCACCAACACTACTAACACTACCAACACCACCAACACAACCAACACAACCAAAACAACCAACACCACCAACACCACCAATGCAACCAAAGCCACCAACACAACCAACACCACCAACACCACCAACACAACCAACACCACCAACACAACCAACACCATTCAATACCACTAACACCACTAACACCACCAACACTACCAACACAACCAACGCCACCAACCACACCAACACCACCAACACCACCAACACCACCAGCACAACCAAAACAACCAATGCCACCAACTCCACCAACACCACCAACACTACGAACGCCACCAACGCCATCAACACCACCAACACCACCAACACCACCAACACAACCAATGCCACAAACACCACCAACACAACCAACACAACCAACACAACCAACACCACCAACACCACCAACACCACCAACACCAGCAACACCACTGACACCAACAATGCCAACAACAACAACGCCAACACAAACAATGCCAACAACACAAACAATGCCAACAATGCCAACAACACCAACAACGCCAACAAAACAAACAACACCAACAACACCAACAATGCCAACAACACAAACAATGCCAACAACACCAACAACACCAACAACACCAACAACACCAACAACACCAACAACACCAACAACACCAACAACACCAACAACACCAACAACACCAACAACACCAACAACACCAACAACACCAACAACACCAACAACACCAACAACACCAACAACACCAACAACACCAACAACACCAACAACACCAACAACACCAACAACACCAACAACACCAACAACACCAACAACACCAACAACACCAACAACACCAACAACACCAACACTGCCAACACTGCCAACAACACAAACAATGCCAACAATGCCAACAACACCAACAATGTCAACAACAACATCGACAATGCCAACAACACAAACAACACAAACAATGCCAACAACACAAACAAAACCACCAACACCAACAAAACCACCAAAACCACCAACAACACCAACACCAGACCACCTCCAGTGATGTTGCACCTGGTGATTTGCGCCTGACAATCGATGGTGATCATCTCTGGTTTTCAGCTGCCGGTGACCTCCACAACACGCGTGTATTGATGCAGTATATATATATGGAGGCATTGAAAGCCCCGTGGTGCCTGGCGGCCATCGGGACATGTGTTATCATTTATTTATGAATGTGTCGGTAATACGCTAATAAAAGAACACCGCTGTTTGTAAGTTGGTTGGTTGTTGGGGTTTTATGTCTAAGGTCATATCAGGACGGGTTCCGAATTGTGACAGTGCACACTCATGGCGATTTCATAGTGCTGCCCCACTGGGAGACCAGCCTGCCAGCATCTTGACCTGACATCCCACTCGGTTCATATTATCCCGACACTGAGCCAACCAGTCCTTGCCCTATCCTAATAATGCCGAGTGCCTGGCTAGGAAGCGACAAGTATAAATTCTTTAAGTCATTGGTTTGACTCGACCAGGTTTAGAATTCCACGATCTACCCAAACAGGAGATGGACGCTCAACTCATTCGGCCATCCCGTCTGGTGTGTTTGTAAGTAGTAAAGGAAAGTTAAAGAGAAGGAAACAAAGCCAACAAGGGAGCCTAGGTGGTGTAATGGTTAGCACACTGGCCCGGAATGTAAAGAGATGTGGGTTCGAGTCCCACTCTAGACGCAATATTTCCCATTTTCATTACACCCATCTTGATATGACCTTTGATGTCACCACCCTATCCACGCCTACCTGTCTATGCGGCTCCTTGCCTGAGAGGTCAGCGCAGATGGCTACACTCGTCCCTCTGGAATTGTAAGTCTTTTAATGCTTACAAATAAATACATACAGACAATGCACTGACACACACATACACAGGGTAGGTTCAAAACCATACAGCGCAGATTGCACTACAACAACAACACTTCCTTCGGTTAAACCAGTAGAATCAACTGGCCTACCGACAGTTCTGTCTCCATTATTAAATATTCCGCCCTTTTTTTCACATAGCTTGGACGTATGGGTAGGGTGTGTGCATTGATTAATTAAATTTGTATTTATTTATTAATTAGTTAATTAATTAATCTGGCGGTGAAATTGCGGACCGTTCCCAGACTGCATCGCTTTGTACAGCCGTCTATAAATATTCCTTAAAGCGTGAGCGAAAGTCAGAGAGGCCTTGTGAGATAATAAGCTTGATTAGGGGCACACACGCGCGCACAGACATTCCCACCAACACGCACACTCACGCACGCGCACACGCACACGCACACGCAACGTGCATCCTTCAGAACTGAACGGATTAAATACACTGCACCTGGATTGTTGGCTAGTTGCAACAAAGAACAGGTTAGGTGTTGGGAGTTGTACGTCCTGGCAACATCTAAGGGTCATATCAGGACGTGTACCGACTGGTGACAGTGCACAGTCATGGTGACTTTATAGTGCTGCCCCACTGGGAAATCAGGCCGCCAGCACCATGACCCAATATCCCACTCAGTCACATTATCCTGACACTGAGCCAACCAGTCCTTGCCCTATCCTATTAATACTGAGCGCCAGGCTTGGAAGCGACAAGTATCAATGTTTTAAATCATTGGTTTGACTTTGGCTGGTGCCAGGACGGGGCTCCCGCTGTGGGTGGGGTTTTGTTTTTAGGTCGGGACCCCTCGGGGCTCTCGATCTGGGAGTGTGTTGTCCCCTGGCGGGATGCAAGCCGGGGGAGGTGAGTGGGCGGGGTCAGTTTGTCTCCCGATTTTTGTTTTTATTTGTGTTTGGGACCGCACGGGACTGGCGCCCTGCTGGGTCAGTGGCACATTATTGTGGTTGCTTATGGGAGTTTTACATACTGGCAACATCTAAGGTCATATCAGGACGGGTACTGAATTGTCACAGTGCGCACTCATGGTGACTTTATAGTACTGCCCCACTGGGAGACCAGACTGCCAGCACCATGACCTGATATCTCACTCAGTCACATTCTGACACCGAGCTAAGCAGTCCTTGCCCTTTCCTATTAATGCCAAGCACCAGGCTAGGAAGCGACAAGTATCAATTTTAAAGTCATTGGTTTGACTCGACCGGGAAGGGAACTCCCGACCCTCCGCACTCGAGACCCACGCTCTACCGATTAGGCCCCGGTCGTAACAACTATAAAATGGTACTTGTGTCATTAGTAGTGAACAATAAATGACCTCATATGGTACAAGAAATGGCGCTCTTCACTGTCCAAGGTGAAATAAAGAATGCAAACATTATTGCGGCTATGGCTTCTTGTTTATTGCGCATTTACAATTGTCTATACACAGGTCGCGTTGGCCGAATCGGTAGAGCACGGGCCTCGCCTGCGGGAGATCGGGAGTTCGGTTCCCGGTTGAGTCAAACCAATGACTTATAAAATTGATACTTGTCGCTTCCTAGCCTGGTGCTTGGCATTATTAGGATAGGGCAAGGAATAGTTCGCTCAGTGTCAGGATAATGTGACTTGAGTGGGGCATCGGATCATGGTGCTGGTGACCTGATTTTCTAGTGGGCTGCACTATAAAGTTGTCATGAGTGCACATGGTCACAAGTCGGTACCCGTCTTGATATGATCTTAGATGTTGCCTGGACGTAAAAAACCAACAACCAACCAACAATTGTCTATATTGTAAATCTGAATCAAAATTTCCACTTGTAAATATAAAACAATATCAATATCTATATAGAATTAGCTAGGAGCCATGAAAATGTGCCTCAGAGTAGACAAGCTACACCACACCTATGACGTACACAAAAGAACCAAAGGGCTAGTAGAGCAAATAATGCGCCACTACTAAAGCAGACCAGAAGCCAAATAAAAGCTCATGAGAGAAGCATGCTGGAAATGGCTGCCAAGGTGTGGAATGCCCAAACGGTAAAGGAATGACAAATTCCTGACCTAAAAACATACAAAAAATATCTGTGCAAAATAAGGCTAGGAAACCCCCACTAAGCTGCACTGCAAAGGGGCAGGTGATATGTCACGGCCCACCAGCGGGACACCCAATGGAAGGTAACCATGCCAAAAGTAGCCAGATAACACACCACACAGCTACGTACAAGCCTATGATATGTAAATAGGAGTAGGCTAGTCTAGTAGTAAGAGTAGCAAAAATAAAAACACATATATGCCAAGAAAATCCAAAAAAGTTTAACATAGACTACTAACCAGACCAACCAATTATATATCTGCTGCTGAAATGCAGGCAATCAAATACCTTATCAGTGGCTACTGTGTGATAAGATAACACCAACACTACAGCTGGCCAGCATTGAAAACAAGCCTGAATACCCAGGCTTATATGCTATGGACAGTATAAATACAGCCTCAATAAAAAAATGTAAAAAAGGAAAAAAAAGAAAAAGATATAACTGGTTTAGTGTTATTTGTCTGCTTCTTGATAGGCTTGGTGTTTTCTCAGAATTGTACTCTCCCCACCACTCTACATGACGTAGTTAACCGCTGAGTTATTATTACCAAACAAGTGTTTTCAAGTGTACTGACATACACCCACCGATTTCCACAATAATATACCGGACGTGGTGGCCGAATCGGTAGAGCGTAGGCCTCCCATGTTCAATTCCCGGTCGAGTCAAACCAATGACTTACAAAATTGATACTTGTTTCCTTGCCAGGCGCTCAGCATTATTAGGATAGGGCAAGGACTGGTTAGCTCAGTGTCAGGATAATGTGACTGACTTGGATATCGGGTCATGGTGCCGGTGGCCTGATTTCCCAGTGGGGCAGCACTATAAATTCGCCATGAGTGCGCACTGACACAAGTCAGTGACAGTCCTGATATGATCTTAGATGTTGCAAGGACGTAAAACTCCAACAACCAACCAGCTATAGTTGTTACTTTCTGTACCAGCTTGAAAGATCTGGTCACGTGATTTTGGCCATGTATCCCAGACATGAATATATTCCATGTACAGTATAACCCCGTTAAACCAAACTTGAAGGGACCCTAGAAATTTGTTTGGATTAACGGATCATTGGTTTAACCGAGCTTTGACTTCAACTTTGAATTGGCTTTGGCAAAAATGGGGTGCATTATGAATGAAATATACAATATATGTGGACACTTTGATTATTGTTTTTATGTATATACAGTATAACCCCATTAAACCAAGCTTGGTTCAACCAAATGATTAGTTAATCCAAACTTTTTTTCGGCGGCCCAGCAAAATACTATCATTTATCATTTAAAAACGTTGGTGGGGTCTCAGATTACCTTATAGCCACATGAAAGTTTGGTTTAATGTACCGGAAGTGGCCTGGGGCCCGACAATTTTGTTTGGATTAACCAATAATTTGGATTAACCGACTTTGGTTTAACAAACTTTTTTATATGATAAATGGTAGTATTTTGCCGGGCCGTGGAAAAAAGTTTGGATTAACCGATCGTTTGGTTTAACCGAGCTTGGTTTAACGGGGTTATACTGTATCTTAGTGAAAGATCACACTTAAAATGGGCTGTTTGAGCTCAAACCCAGTAGTCCGGTAAAACATTTCACCTAGGGCGGTACTCGAACTCACACTAATGCCATTCCGGGGCTAGCGTCCTAACAATTAATCTACTTAGGCTCCGTCTCTGATGCAATCAATGCCTACCTTATATAAATAAAAATTGTAGGCCGAGGGACTAAACACCACCAGACAAGTTACACCGTTTGCAGGCAGAGGGCGACACAATCAGCCCAGTTGCATAGTCGATGAAAAATTAATAACGATCAGTACAGTAGATGACTTAGAATATAATAAGGAGTGAACGCTTCCAATTAATTATACTTGTATAATGTGTATGCATCACAGATGTGGTGTGGCCTGGCCTGGCCTGGCTTGGTCTCGCCTCGCCTCACCTCGCCTCGCCTGGCTTGGTATAGTCTCGCCTCGCCTCGTCTGGCCTATCCTGATGTGGCCTGATGTATTTATGAAAGGCGATGACAAATAGTGCTTTGTTTAAACCAGACTTTGGTCTGCTCTGTTGCCAGTCAACAGTCGGTGAGTCGGCCGGGTTAAAGCCTTGCATTAAGCTCCAGGCCTGCGTTCCGGTGACGACAGCCACATGGCCCCCACACTAATGCACGTGGGCCACCTACCGGCCAGTTCCACTCGGCAACTCGCCGTAGATCCAGCCAGCATTGATTAAAATTGCAGCTTTCTTTCAATTCAGGTAGGATGAACCGAGAGAATAAAACACTAGTTGATGTGTGTGTGTGTGTGGCAGGTTGTGGGAGCAACTTACAAAACGTTGACATGTGTTGATACCTCGCCTCACATTCGGCATTACTCAGGGTCCTTCATGATTATCAACATTTATCAGGTTGTGGGAGCAACTTACAAAACGTTGACATGTGTTGATACCTCGCCTCACGTTTGGCATTACTCAGGGTCCTTCACGATTATCAACATTTAGCAGGTTGTGGGAGCAACTTACAAAATGTTGACATGTGTCGATACCTCGCCTCACGTTTGGCATTACTAAGGCTTAAGGGGTCCTTCACGATTACCAATATTTGGCAGACAGTGGGAGCAACTTACAAAGTCCTTCACTTGTGTGCATACAGGAATGGCCTATATAATGCATGAAATTGCTGCTGGTGCAATGTATAAGCTAGCTGAGTGTGGGATGCGATATGTAATAGCCCTGTCACACTATGACGTATCTCGCCGGCGTGCCGCCAACGTGCAAAATCACTTTTAATCGTCGAGACACGGCAAACTTTTTGCCGTCAGCGCAACGTATTGGTTGGGCGCGGCCGACGTGAGAAAAAAAACAAAAAAGTTTGGCGCGTCATCCTGATATGACCTTAGATGTTGCTAGGATGTAAAACAACAACAAACAAAAAAGCAACAGTTTGGCACAACGAGCCTCATTCGCACGCGGCGTGTACCTAGCGTTCGCATAACATTATTCTAGCGCGTTTAACTCATCTCGACGCGCCCCTAATGTTGCCATAATGTTAGCAGCAGCGCATTGTCGCACGTCCAAAGTTTTGTGCAAG
Source organism: Branchipolynoe longqiensis (assembly GCA_030323885.1). Taxonomy (NCBI): domain Eukaryota; kingdom Metazoa; phylum Annelida; class Polychaeta; order Phyllodocida; family Polynoidae; genus Branchipolynoe; species Branchipolynoe longqiensis. Next base: position 43,617,611 of record CM059191.1, on the reverse strand, counting down.
CACAAGACTTTGACGATACCCTGACGCGCCTCCCCGACCGTCGCCATCCATCAAGGAATACCAACGCGCGCGTAATGCTTCCAGACGTCTCCCGACTTTTCGCCAAAATATGACACATGTCGATGCGCGTTGGCGAGAAATGTCATAATGTGACAGCACCATTATAAGGAGAGAGTAGAGTTTCAAAAGAGTTGACAGATTAGGTTAAAAAGTAAAAGATCCCTGAGCTAAGCCATGTGAAGCAGGAAGAGTCCAGAAAGAGGGTAGTGGTGGCGGAAAGTTCCGATAGTTGGGAATCATCCGTGTTTGCTCTCTTCACTAATTGCTGGCCGACTGACCCAGCAATACACAATATTCACAACGCATGCGACATCTGACGGGGACGACAAACACTATGGGTGTGTGACCGTTGCCACAACGCATACAAAAGCTATGGAAATTACTAACTTTCAAATGCACGTATGTGAGTCAAATTTTGGGATATTTTGAAAATTCCAAACGTATATTTTCATGTTTGGACCCTTTTGAAACTTTTAGGAAGATACCAAACTAGTCAGTCACTATTAATACACAATATTCACAATGCATGCGACATCTGACGGCGGTGACGAACACTACGGTTGTGGGACTGTTGGCACAGCGCATGCGTGTGAATATCGTGTATGAGATTTGTGTGAGTCGCTATCTCATGTTGTTTGTGTGTGTTAATCGCTAGGACATGTTATTCAGCGTTCCTTCCCCCGAATCTCCCACAATCCAAAGTTTGAATGGTTGGTTTGTTGTTGGAGTTTGACATCCTGGCGACATCTAAGATCATATCATCACAAGGTACCGACTTGTAACAGTGCACACGCATGGCGATTTTATAGTGGGAAATCAGGCAGCCGGCACCATGACCCGATATCCCACTGTCACTTCATCCTGACACTGAGCTAAACTAGTCCTTGCCCTATCCTATTAATGCCGAGCACCAGACTAGGAAGCGACAAGTATCAATTTTATAAGTCATTGGATTGACTCGACCGGGAACCGAACTCCCGATCTCACGCACGCGAGGCCAGCGCTCTACCGATTCGGCCACCTCGCCCGGTGCTAATGTTTGAAAGGAATGCGGATGAGTAATGTATACTCTGGCCCATAGATGGCGCCTATGTCCGTTTTAGTTTCTGGGTGTGTGGCCAGGGGGGGGCGTATGTGGTGGTCTGGGGGGGGGGGGGGGGGGGGGGGGAGGTTGGAGCTGTTCTGAGATAATCCACTCAGCCACTTCGCATCAAGAGGCGAGTCTGGGGCCGCCCCGGTGGTAGGCACGGGGAGCACTGCCGCCGGGGCGGCCGGGCAGCCGGGTCATATGATCCCTCCCACCCCCACATTCACCCCTCAACCCCCCGACACACACATACATACACATACACACCCACGTACACACCTGCAGACACACATAAATACACACACATGTGTATATGGGTTGTTCTTGGAAACTGTGTACCACATTTGTCACATGGAAACCTATATTGAAAACATTCCAAATAATAGCAGAAAACATTCCAAATAATCTGATAATAGCAGAATCCATGTTCATATGAATAGAAGGTTTAAATGTTGTGTGCATATGTCAGAGTTGAATAAAGGGCCGGGACATAGGTCAGGCGGTTGAGTATCCACCTGTGAAGGTGTAGGTGATCCGATCGATCCTGCTCATTGGACCCATTTGTAGTTTCGGACTATTTTCCATTCCAACCAGTGGTCCACAACTGGTTCATCAAAGGCTGTGGTATGTGCTGTCCTGTCTGTGGGAAAGTGCATATAAAAGACCCATTGCTGCTTATTGGAAAGAGCACCCTATGTAGCGGCAGTGGGTTTCCTCCAAAGAAATGTCAGAATGACCATATGTTTGATGTCCAATAGCCGATGATATGAAAATCAATGTGCTCTAGAGGCATCGTTAAATAAAACAGGCTTTACTTTTATGTCAGAATTGAAAAAAAAGCAAAGCATTTCTATTTTTGATTTCGATATTAAACAAATTGAGAAAATGATTAAAATTAACCATGGTAACATCCACCAAAAACATCATTTTAGCACATCCATAGCATCATTTTAGCACATCCATAACATCATTTAACACACACAACAAATGCAAACATGACTTTATTGATTACAGTTAAGCAGAAAGGATTAGGTGTTACAAGAAAAATTTTGAGTAGATGTTGTCAACATGCAAATTTTTACATTCTCAATTCAGCACAAAATGATAGCATATTTAGGATTAAATATATATCCACCGAGCACTGCAGCCACAGGCACATCCACAGATCTCCCCACAACCTCACTCACCCACACACACATCTACATTCACTCACCAAGTTACCACACCCATCCCCACTCCCACATCCACACCCACACCCCTTCCCCCTACACACACATACACCCACTTCTGTCCCCAAAAAACTAACGTAGTTACTAACAGCTAAGATGACAAGGCAACTACCAAATAGAGACTATTGCTGTTCAGTGATGAAAACAAGCTGCGATGCGACTTACTCATTATGGCCAGGGTAAATAAACCATCACCAAAAGAAAACCCCACTAAAAAAAGTCTCTCTAATGTGCAAAGGTGTTGTCACTCTCTATAACTATGGATAGTTTTGTTTTAGTCAAACTACTTCCGAGACAAAGAGAAAGCAAAATAATTTTACTATGTTGTAGAATTAAAAATATTAGTATTAGCCCACCTCACCCAACACTGTGGCGCCACCTATGTTTGTCTACCCCCCTCTTGGGTTTCATTATCGAGGGTTTCCATATAATGAGAGAGAACAAATTAAAGCCTCAACTGATTTAAGTCCTGACCTGGCAGAGGAGGGAGATATGCAATTACCACCTAGCTATTGTTAGTATTAGAGTCAGAAGAGGAGGGTACATCTTCGCGCCTTCTTACGCCCTTCAGGTCCAGCAACTCTTGACATATTATATGTAATATATAATATACAATATCTTATATGTTATATATATATCATAGCAATATACACAATGTATATAATATATAATAAAATTATAATTATATAATATATAGTATAATTATATTAAATATTATAATTATATAGTATAATTATATATTATAATTATATTATATATCTTATATATATTGTCATGGGGGTGATGACAATGGGAAATATTGCGCCTAGAACAGGAATCGAATCCATATCTCTTGCATTCTGTGCTAGTGTGCTAACCGTTACACCACCTATGCTCCCTGATGTCACCACCCTACCCACACCTACCTGTCTGTGCGGCTTCTTGCCCGAGAGATCAGTACAGATGACTAGTAGTACTACTACTACACTCGTCCCACTGGAATTGTAAGTTTTTAAATGGTCATTTAATGCTTACAATTGCATACATACAGGCAATCCACTTACATATATACATACACAAAGTAGGTTTAAACAACCATACAGCGTGTAGCTTGTACAGGATCCTGGTCATGGACCCAGTGTTCTGGGGGTGAGGAAAATGGAAAATATTGCACCTAGAGCGAGAATCGAAGCCACATCTCTTGCATTCTGGGACAGTGTGCTAACCATTACACCACTTAGGCTCCCTGATGTCACTACACTACCCACGCCTACCTGTCTATGCGGCTCGTTGCCTGAGAGGTCAGTGCAGACTACTACAGTTACAGGCGCGATTAAATGCTTAATGAGGGCACCAGTATCTAAGTTGGATATGTAGGATAAAATCTAGGTCAACAATTTGGTTCTGACTATTTTATGCTTTCATCCGAGTATGCAGCCTTAAGGTATGTGGTAGGTTTCTTTTCAAATTGTATGAGTTCTCATTTTTATTTTTTAAGATCAAATTTTCAAAACTAAAACAATTATTTGATTCTGTATATCTAACTTAGATACTGACATACTTATTAAGCATTTATTGCCACAGAGAAGGGCCGGGACTACTGAGTCAATTTAATCAAACCTGTTGTTGCAGAAGCCTAAGGTGTCAGAGTTTTGGGCGTGCTTCCCAAAGATAATTTAACATGTCGGCACTTCAAATATCTCAAAAGTTAGCCATTTAAAATAAAAGTTACTTCAAACTAAAGTAAGGTAGATTATAACAATCAACTTGATATATTTATCTCAGAAAAGTGACAGAAGCCCAAAACTATCGGACTATGCAACTTTAAGTCCACTTCAGGCTGGTTATTTTTCGGTTTCAAGCTGCTCCACTTGTTCTCTTTTGCCTTATTAAGCCCACTTTGGGCCTAATTCCCTGGAATTTAATGAGACCTTCAATCTGAGCAGGTTGCTAAGCAGCACAGTGCCTTTCGCAATGTTTGACTAATATTCCATTGAGATTTGTGTGCATGTGGTCTTAGTTTGTCTTCTGTGATGGGTAGTTTTAATCGTAACCTACGACTTATGAGTAATTGTGCGGGTGAGGCATTCATTCCAGAAATAGGGGTGTTTCGGTAATTTAACAGAGATAAATTGTAATCTTGGTTTTCGATGATTGATTAAAAAAAATCATTTTCTTAATTGTTTGCACATACCTGTCGACCTGCCCATTACTTTGGGCAAAGTGTGGGTTCGTGAAGATTGCTTTGAAGCCATAGGTCTTAAGCCCCAGTCACACCTACCCGGACCAGTACCGGACGAGCCCCGGACCGTGATCTGGCGTGGTCCGTGGCGATCCGGCGTGATCCGTGGCTCATCTGTGGCTCATCTGTGGCTGGTCCTTGGTGATCCTTGGTGATCCTTGGTGAATCTTGGTGATCCGTGGCTGGTCCGGCCTCGTCCGGGGTGCGCCCCGGATGTTTTAAAATGTTTAAAACATCTGGAGCCGTCCGGGGCATTTTGCAATCCGGGCTTGATTCAGGATGATCCAGAGGTAATCCAGGGGTGGTCCAGGTAGTCCAGGGGTGGACCGGGAGTAGTCCGTGCCGCGTTCAGGCCAGTCTGGGGATGTTTCGACCCGGATGAGCCATGTATTAGCCACGGTTTAACCTGGACCAGCCCCTGACTTGCCCAGACTAGCCCCGACGTAGCCACGGACCACTCCCGGACTGCCCGGATAAGACCCAGACATGCCGGATGACCACGGATTAACCACGGATCGCCACGGATGAGCACATATTACTCATGGACTACCCCAGGATGAGTCCCGCATTTCGGGCTATCATCCGGGGGTTGTCCGGGGCTAATCCGGTTAGTCCAGGGGTTGTCTGGGGCTCATCCGCGGTGATCTGGGCTTGTAGTCCGTGGCTCGTCCGGGTAGGTGTGACCGCGAGGCCAAAAACGACCAAAATAGCGATTTTATCTGGGGCTGTCCGGGACAGTCCGGGTAACTGGTCCGGGGGTGGTCCGGCTAAAAATCCGGGGTTCATCCGGGTAGGTGTGACTGGGGCTTTAGCAAATTCTTTGTATTCAATGCTAACTGGGGGCCATTGTCGGAGATTACGATTTCAGGTATACCGTGCCTAGCAAAGTTCTGCTTGATCGCGGCTGTGCTTGATGTGTTTGTTAGTTCAATTACCTCTGGAAACTAAAGGCCCTGTCACATTACGACGTATCTTCCAAGCGCGTGGCCAAAGCGTAAAATCACTTTTTTACGTCAAGAAGCGTAAGACTTTTTGGCACGGGGGGCAAAGTTGGATGTATACATACCATACACATAGCGTATGGCCAATGTATGACCAACGTATGGCTAATGTGCCTCCGGCCGAAAAACGCTCGAATTACGCTCACGGTATGTTCACAGAACGCTGGTGAACGTTATATACGTTATATACGTTATTCGATCGGCAGAGCTACGCCTCAAGCGTTACATACATCAAGACATGCTGGAGAAACGCTAAACATACGTTAGACATACGTTAGACATTCGTTATCCATACGTTGTCAGTACGCGGACTGTACGTTCCCACTGCCTTTAATGTATGTCAACATAGTCCAACGTAGTGCAACGTAGTGAACAACATTTGTCTAACATACTATAAAGTCCACGGATGGAATCTGTGGTTGTGTAGGCAGGCTATGGTGAAATCAATGCAGGCAAAAAGAGAAAGGAAGAGTATAAAGAGTAAAAGAAGAGAGCGAGCCAAGCCCTCAGGTTTATTCTTATATGGTACATGGATCCAGTATGGCATATCACCTGACCACATTCTCCCAATGAGAATCAAGCATCTACAGCTCTACCAATGAGAATCAAGCATTTCCAGTCCCCATGGTTACAGTGATCTGCCCACCACCACCAAGCGGTGTGGCTCCTTTGGTCACCACCTGCCCTGAGCTGAGTGTGTGGTGATCCGTGACTAGCAGAGGGGGGAGGGGGTAGTGGGTAGAGCTCTAAGTGCCCCTTACACACTATCTTACTAGCACCACAATGTCAATTTACAATGAGTCAAGTACCACCAGCAACTACATAAACACATCTATGCACCTGGCCCTATATACCTTTTTCATAAATGGAACATTTGCACTCCCCCACCAATGCATCATTATCAGAATATTTTACAATACGTCTAACGTACATTGACGTACTCCTAGCATATACATAACACACAGCCGATGTCAAATCCATATGTTGTCGAACGTTGTTGTACATCAAAAGTTTTGTGCATGTACAAAACTTTGCCGACGCGCGACGCCTTATCTCGACGAACGTCGACGTACACTGACGTATACCAATGAGCGCCTAATGCACGTGTAATGCATAACGACATATCCCGACGTATAATCTTTATTGTAAAGATGTTTTCTATATGTGTACCAAGCTATTTGTTTCTAGATGGTGTAATTTGAGAGATATTTGACTTCTTCTGTATGAAGATTTGCTCACGGCCGTTAACAATGCATTTGAATGGATGTGTCCCTGGCAAACTGGTGTGCCTGGGAAACCGCAACACCGGTGCCCACGTTGTAGCGTTGTCACTTGCTGCGATGCTGTCGATGCGCGCGATGAGCTGCAGACGGACACATGCCTCCTTTCCAAGTACAGTACAGCCCCATTAAACGAAGCTCGGTTAAACCAAACGATCGGTTAATCCAAACTTTTTTTCGGCTGCCCGGCAAAATACTACCATTTATCATATAAAAAAGTTGGTTAAACCAAAGTCGGTCAATCCAAAGCATCGGTTAATCCAAACAAAATTGTCAAGCCAGAGGCCACTTCTGGTATGGTTAAACCAAACTTTCATGTGGTTATAAGGTCATCTGAGACTTTTTTATATGATAAATGGTAGTATTTTGGCGGGTCGCCGAAAAATGTTTGGATTAACCGATCGTTTGGTTTAACCGTATACGCTGATGGTGTTGCGGCGTTTGAAGCACGTATTAGTAGTATATGCTGATAGCGCTGCGGGGTGTGCACCACGTATTAGTATACGCTGATGGTGCTGCGGCGTTTGAAGCATGTATTACTATTAGTAGTAAACGCTGATAGCGCTGTGGCGTGTGTACCACGTATTTATTAGTATATGCTGATGGTGCTGCGGCGTTTGAAGCATGTGTTAGTAGTATACGATGATAGGGCTGCTGTGTGTCCACGTATTAGTATACGCTGATTGTGCTGCGGCGTTTGAAGCACGTGTTAGTAGTATATGCTGATGATAGCACTGCGGTGTGTGCACCATGTATTAGTATACGCTGATGGCTCAGTGTCAGGATAATGTGACTGAGTGGGATATCGGGTCATGGTGCTGTCGGCCTGGTTTCCCAGTGGGGCAGCACTATAAAGCCATGATGGGTGTGCAGTCATAAGTCGGTACCCGTCCTGATATGACCTTAGATGTTCCCTGAATTTGTCACTTTTTACCCCGCAGACTAATCTATCACACACTAGAGACTCTTCAGTGTCCCCGTACTCACAGTGTGCGTTTAGCGTGTCTTGATGTATGTAACGTATGACGCGTAGTTCTGGCGATCGAATAATGTATATAACCTTCACCGGCGTTCTGTGAACATACCATGAGCGTAATTCAAGCATTTTTTGCCGGGAGGTACGTTTGCCATACGTTGATCATATGTTGGCCATACGCTATGTATATGGTATGTATACGTCCAACTTTGCCCACCACGCCGAAAAGTTTGATGCTTCTCGACGTAAAAAAGTGATTTTACGCATTGGCCGCATGCTTGCGAGATGCGTCGTAATATGACAGGGCCTTAATGGGGCAATTTTATCCTGGTCACTGGCTCCAAATTTCATGGCTCGGTGGATCTTGTGCCTCTGCTCCGCGACATGGAGGAAAACACAACACTGTACCTTTTCCCCTTTACTGCCCACTCCTGCCGCCATCGCATATATATCAAAATGTAAAGTCGACGGCTTGCAGCTGTAGTTGTGTAGGCAGGCTAAATAGGAAATCACTACAGGCAAGAGTAAGAAAGGCAGAGTATAGAGTGTGCAGAAGGAGCCAGAAGGAACTTGCTTGTTTTATTATTATATAGGTTGTAGAATCCAAGATGGCTGTCACACCTGACAAGCTCCTCCAATCAACAGTAGGCATTCTACCAATGAACAGTCAGCATGCTTGTATCCATGCCTTGGTTGTTTATGGCTACAGTGCCCTGTTGTGTCTGGGTGTGCAGTCATCCGTAAATAACATTGAGGGGAGGGGGTATGTGAGCAGAGATGCTAAGGCTCTATCACACTAAGAGTAGTGCCCCTCTCACACTATCTATTATAATATACAATGTCTATCTAAGCTAAGTAAAGGATCACCAACACTACACAATACCTTATGCATTTGGTCACATTACATCATTTACCTTTATAGACCATTTGTAATCTCGTATAGACCAGTTCACACCACCCACCAATGTCTAATTATCGGGAAATTTTACAATATGCATGAAACCATGCTCTTCAGTTGCTGGCCAGGTCACTGTCCAGATTCAATGGTCCTGGGGTCTTCAGCCCTGTCAGTGCCATGGTCACTGTTTACCCTAGCAGATCTGAAACCATGTCAAGCCACGACTGCTCAACTCGGGTTCTGTGTTACAACTGGTTTATTGGAAGTGTGTATCTCCTCACAGGTCAGTGCCCGGCGACCAGGACATACCATGCATACCATGTGTTACATACATTACAGGACCAACTTGTGATAGTGCGCACTCATGGCAATTTTATAGTGCTGCTCCATTGGGAGACCAGGCCGTGAGCACTATGACCTGATATCCAACTTAGTTACATTATCCTAACACTGAGCCAAACAGTCCTTGCCCTATCCTAATATTGCCGAGTGCCAGGCTAGGAAGCGACATGTATCAATTTTAAAGTCATTGGTTTGGCTCGACCGAGAACTGAACTCCCGACCTTCCATACTAGTAAAAGGGTGGGTAAGTATCTTATTACTCCAGTGGATAAATTGAGCTTGTATTTAAGGATGAATAAATTAAAAAGAAAAGGAGCGAAAAGAAGAAAAGAGATGAATAAAATGGGTAAAGCTTCTGAACACAAGAGAAAAAACCCTTCCAGTTATACAGTCAGCCCTCATTATTCTGAACTACTTTGTTCACCGTATTAAATGTCAGATTGCCGAGACTGTCAAATAATGGCAGTTTTAAGAGTAGCAGAATAAAATGAATGCTGAGAATCTTGGCTGCTTTAGTTAGCTGGTGAGATATGTGGATTGAATTGGGGGTCGGACTAATGCCAGCAGACTGTAATATCCCTTTTAACCTAGCCGACTTGTAAATTATCAATTTGTGACCATTAAATATCGTCTGCTAAGTTGGGGGTGTGTGTTTTTTGGTTGGGTGTTGGTGGTTTTTTGTGTTGGGGGGTTTTGGGTTGGGGGTTGTTTGGTTGGTGGTTGCAAAGATAAAATGTACAGTGCTCACAAAATAAATACACGGCTAATGAAAGCGGACAACTTTCACTTTCAGTAGCAGGAAATAGATAGATAGATCGATAGATAGACAGATAAACGGATAGACAGATAGACAGATGGATGGACATATGGATAGGTGGATGGAATGACTAGATAGACAGATAGATTGTTAGATAGATAGATAGACAGATATATATATATATAGATAGATAGACGGATATGGATGGATATATAAATATATAAATTGATAGATTGATAGATAGATAGACGGACGGACATATGGATAGATAGATAGATGGAGATATGGATGGATATATAGACATATAGATTGATAGATTGATAGCTAGATAGACGGACAAACATATGGATGGATAGATAGATAGATAGACAAATAGATAGATTGATAGATAAAGAGATAGATAGGTAGAGTATTTGGTTAGGATATAGCTTAGATAGATAGATAGATAGTATTTAGCTAGATGAGTACAACATTTAGTAGTGAGTGCAGACAACATTTTAAGTCGAACGTCTTGCAACATTTGCGCGTCTGTAAGCTACATGAGGACGGGGGATGGAGGGGAGGGGGGGAGGATGGAGGGAGGGAGGATAGAGGGGGGAGGGAGGAGGGAGGAGGGAGGGAGGAGGGAGGGAGGAGGGAGGGAGAAGGGAGGGAGGAGGGAAGGAGAATGGAGGGAGGAGGGAGGGAGGAAGGAGGGGGGAGAAGAGAGGGAGAGAGGAGGGAGGAAGAAGGCAGGTGGGAGGGTTGGGGGGGGGGGGGGAGACGCTGCGTTCTGGCGCAGACAGAAAGCAGACAGCAGCAACTACTGGAGCAGGTAGAGAGACTGCCTCCCGCCGCGCCCGGACCCCGGAGCAGCCGGCCACAGTGACAGGCGCCACGGGAGGAGGAGCCCCGCACGACCATTACCGGAGAAGGCGCCAGCCACAGGAGGAGAGCGGGGAGAGAGACGTACCGGGCCGCACGCCATCAGCACAGCTGGGGACACCTACCTGCCCACCCACCCATCTGTCTATCTCTCTCTCATGGGTCCCGGGACCCGCAGCCCACTTTGGTGTTGCACAAAAAAAGATAGCTGGAGGAGAGGGGAGTAACCTGTGGCATATAGTTTGTATCTTACTCACTCATCCTCAAGGGGTATTGGATATGAAGTGGAAGGAATGAGGACAGGAGGAAGGAGGAGGAGGATGTTGTTTTGTGAAACCCTGAAGCGGAGGAGTATTTGGGGTTAGAGGGTTTTGTAGGGTTTGAGGACAGTGTTTGAGGACAGGGGGAACTGCGTCTCCATCAGGGTGACCTGCTGCGTCTTCTCCAGGGGGCGGTGCGTCTCCGCCAGGGGAAGCTGCTAATCCGCGAGGGGGAGCTGCGTCTCCACCAGGGGGAGCTACTTCTCCGTCAGGAGGAGCTGCGTCTATGACAGGGGGAGCTGCGTCTATGCCAGGGGGAGCTGCATCTCCGCTAGGGCCAGTATTTCCGCCAGGGGGAGCGTGACGCTCAGTGCGTTCCAGAAGAGGACGACTAGTACCGGACGCTGGCTGCAGGCGGCGCCCCGTCACCCGCCTGGCGGTGAATTCACCTGCTACCTGCCCCTCCAACACCCCCCCCCCCACCCACCCCCACTCCCTCCACTTAGTGGGGTCTGAGCTGGGACGGTCGCCAACGTGTGTGACTTATGCGCGTTCTCCTTCCATCTCCTTCTCCATCTCTCCATCTCTTCATCTCTCCCTCTCTCCATCTCTCTCTCGCTACATGGGGCGCAATACTGACTGCGCCATCTGGTGAGTAAGTGAGTGATGGTGCGAGCGGGGGAAGGCACCAGGTGACCCAGCGTTTATACCCCCGCCTACTCTCCCCCCCCCCCCCCCGCACACACACACAAACACACACTTCCCCCTGCACCCACCGGATCCCAGAGCTTTCCCGCCCCCGCATAACTGCTTGCCGCCCGCTGACCAAACCAGGGGGCGCCACCACGACGCCTGCAGCGGTCACGTGTTTACCCATCCACCCACAATTTACCCTCCTCGCCGTAGATGGTTCGCTGACACTACTGACAGTGGATACCTTTTGCATTTGCGGTCGTGTGATATGTCAGTCGGTAACCAGCTAGCGAATGCATCCACTTCTCGCCAAACCAATGACTTAAAACATTGATACTTGTTGCTTCCTGGCCTGCCGCTTGGCATTATTAGGATAGGGCAAGGACTGGTTGGCTCAGCATCAGGATGTGATATTAGGTCATGTTGCTGGTGACCTGGTCTCCCCTTGGAACAGCACTATAAAGTCGCCACAAGTGTGCATTGTCACAAGTCGGTACCCGTCCTGATAATGCCTTAAATGTTGCCAGGATGTAAAACTCCAACAAACAAACATCAACAATGCACTTCCCGTAACCAGGCAGTGTGGCACACTGCTTGTTGTCTTGTGTCCGGCACCAGGTGATTTACACTGCATCTACTGCGTCTGTAAGCCACCACCATCCGCACCACCCAGAGACAACAAGGCAAGACTGGCTTTGTTCGTAACCTGTTCGTAACCTGTTCGATTACAGGCTACAAATCTGCAGCATTCAATCGGCACCGATAAATCGGTCCGATTTTTGCCTAAAGTATAAACTTCTGCGGGTAACGCAGTCAATGGACTAGAATTCTGGCGCCGAAGGGTTGGAGAGGTAGAAAATAGAAAGATGGGATCCGCAGCAAAAGAGCACAGAGAAACATTGAAAAGGAAATGGGGCCCACCCAAGCAAACAACTCCCTTGATCAGGGTGGCGTCTTCCGGTAACCAAGTAGTGGAGTGTGCGTTACCCATTGGTTACGTAACCAAGGAGACTGCATGGAACACGGTGTATAAATATATATCCACGTTTGTATCCGGTTAGTGGAATGTCGGCCGTCTGTAACCAATGTTAACAGAGTGCCCGTGTCGACAAGCACCAACGAATCAAGACGCGCAGAATAAACGTAGAACGCACGTGCGGGTAACCAAGCGTGTGCCGCACGTGTAACCTAGCAACCAGATACCTCGGTAACCAGGCGACTAGAACTAGTGGTGGTAGTAGTAGTGGTAGTAGTAGTAGTAGTAGTAGACGCGTGACGCGTGAATATGGCCTATGCTGCTGACACGGCGTAAAGAAACCACTAATCAATCAATCAGTAGACGCGTGCTGTTTCTGCGACGTTGTGCGCTGATGTAGAACATTGTTAGTTAAACAAACAAAACAGCAACGAAACAGCAACGAAACAACAACGAAGCAACAAAATAACAACGAAACAACAACGAAACAACAACAAAACAATTACAAAACAACAACACAACAACAACTAAACAATAACAAATAACAACAAAATTACAAAACAACAAAAAACAATGACAAAATAACAACGAAACAACAAAACAATGACAAAGCAATAACAAAACAACAACAAAACAACAACAAAACAACAACAAAATAATAATAATAACAAAATAACAACACAACAACGACACAACAACAAATAACAGCACAATGACAAAACGACAAAACAACAACAAAGCAATGACCAAATACCAACAAAGCAACAACAAAACAATGACAAAGCAATAACAAAACAACGACAAAACAACGACAAAACAACGACAAAACAACAACAACAAAACAACAACAAAACAACCAACTCAACGCGAGTGCTGTAAGATCTGATTTGCCTTAAATTCTAGTTGCTTCGTAGTAATCAAATTCCCCTGTGTAAACTCTAAGTGCGGGCTGCAGTGGGAAATGCATTTGAATCTCTTGTCTCACTTTGTAATCAAATTCGACGAACGCGGTTAAATTAAATTCACAACCTGCCAGAGGCACGGCTTCAGATTTGTGTTTCCCAAGAATCCACAATCCGACGGCGGAGTTCAGTTAATAGCTGCCTATAAACAAACAAGCAAGAACACAAAATTAATCCCCCCCCCCCCCAATACATTTTTCAGTGGAAGTCAGGCTGACCCGGCTGACATACGCAGAAACACCCCCTCCTCCCACCCGCCAACCCCCCACCCCTACACACACGCAGCCAATTCCCCTCGCTGTACACTTGGCGATATGCAGACTGTGGAGACTGGTGGTGCCGGTAGCCATGGATACGTTTATCACACGTGAAGTGTGTTTGGATTAACACCCCGTACACACCCGCACCCACACCCACACCTACACATACACCCACACCCACTAGACCAAGAGACGTACTTAACTACACCCACACATGTAACTTGTAAGACACTGGCACGACCTCTTTAAATATATTCACTTTGAAAGACGTCTACCGCTTTATCAATTCCCACTCCACCACCACCACCATCACCACCACTGCCGACACCATCACCAACACCAACACCACCAACACCACCAACACCACCAACACCACCAACACCACAACCACCACACCACCACCACCACCACAACCCCCATCACCACCAACACCATCACCACCACCAACATCACCACCAACACCACCACCACACCACCACCACCACACCACCACCTCCGTCGCCACCAACACAACCACCATACAGCTCCATGTCTAATATGGCTTGTTCCCGTCGCGTGTGACAGATAGGCTGCCATCGCTATGCGGTTTGGAGTCGGCCACCTACAGGAGAGGAGGGTGAGAGCCCCAGGGTGGAGTTCTGCCGCGCCTGTTACCGGTCTCTTGGTCCTGGACCGCCGCTAGGACTAGTTCTAGGATTAGGACAGGGTGGAGCGGGCGGGCGGCTGTACCCAGTCAGGGAGGTGGGGGCAGATCTAATTGCGCCTAGTGTTGAGAGCAGGACCCAGCCACTCCCCGATAACAACCCACGTAGGGCGGGGTGCGGGTCGGCCTAATGACGTGCTGACGGGACGAGATCCCGCCGCGATCCCCCCCGCGCTGCCGCCTCCTGTACCTGCGGCGCTGAGAGAGCAGCTCTGGTGCATCTCCGAGCAGTTGTGAGCGGCTTTGAACAACTCTGAGCATCTATGAGCAGCTCTGAACATTCATTAGCAGCTCGGAGTATATATGAGCATCTTTGAGTAGCTCTGAGTAGCTCCGATCAGCTCAGTCTTCAGCGGGGATAGAAAGGATGCGACCAGGCCATACTTAACTACGCAATCTGACCGGAGGGATCTGACCGGGCAGGTAGCTCTGAACTGTTCCAAGATGAATGGTGGCCTGCGAGCAGCTCAGAGGACAGGGCTCTGCTGCTAGCTAAGGCAGAGCGACTGTCATTATCAGCAATTACTGGATCTTTTCCCGGATTAACTGCTTCTGTGGATATATTGATGTGTGTGTGTATGTGGAAAGGTCAGCTGCTGTTTATGTTAAGTACTGACCTGTTGGGTTGATTGCTTGCTGGAAGGCATTGGGAGTCAGTGCGAAGAAGGACGTGTAACACTTTCTCAGTGTCGCACTCACAGGGCATACAGAGGAGTTTACCACATAGTTTTGCTTGACACGCTGAACACGTCGCTGCGTTCAATAGACAAGCTGAACAATTCGGAGAATATCTAAGGAGCAGTGAGCAACTCAGTATCAGTAGAGGAGCAGACAGGATGTGACTAGTAAGCGCGTTGAGCAACTCGCCACTTAGGTTGAAGGCATACTCAATGGTAATTCACACAGTAAATCAACAGGCACTCCAGTAACATACCACATCAACACACGCACTCAGCAAGGCAGCATATGCAATACGCGTGTATGCACACCCAACAGCTCAGCACACAATCACTATACACACAAAACCTGGACATGTGTTTCAGTAGATTCCCATCCTGGCATCGATAGTAGCTTCCTATCCGTGGCCGGCCAAACTGCCTCGCCTTACCGCCGAGCAGCTCGCCTTGTGTTACTTCCGAAAGAATTATCATGCGTAGTGCAGAAGACACGGGAGGTTAGAACCAAGTCTGCGCCTCTCAACTTGACGCATTGTGGGAGGAATTGTGTGGAAGTCTAATGATAGTGATGGTTGAGGTGGAAGGAGTGGGGAGATAGGTTGGAGATTGTTGGTGCAGGGGTGTTGAGAATGCCAACATAGCCAGGCGAAGGCATGCACACTCTGGCCACATGTGCTTCTGCTACCTGTTTAGATTAGTCAGTTTGTGCTTAGTCATTACATATAGAGCTAACTCCACTGCCTGTAACCAAGCAGGGGATAGCCACCAGGATGGGTACTAGTATACCTAACCTAGCTGCAAGTGAAGCTTCCTAACCCTGTTGCGGAACCACCTCTGTGCTCCAGGAGTAGCTCACCTAGCAAAGCGCTTTGTAAACCTGCTGCGACAAGAACTTACACCGGGATTTATCATTGCGTCGAACAGTGTGTGGTATATGGAAGCACAGCTCTGCACTCCGAATAGCTCATCTAAACCCATTGCGAGTAGCTCAATCACCAACGAATAGCTCAACCCAGTAGCAGTATATTATTACACAACTACACTCACTCATCCCCCCACCAGTTGCGCGGCACCCATTATAAGTAGCCGATTCTACTATGAATAGTTAAACCCAATACGAGTAGATCATCCAATAGCCAGTGGTGCACCCCATTATGAGTAGCTCAAGTAGTTACAATTACATCATTCTAGCTCCCTAGACAAGTAGACCATTCTACAATGAGTAACTCAATACAAGTTGATCATGTTACAAGTAGATCATTATACAATGAGTAACTCCCCCGGCAGCGAGTAACTTACCCCATAACGAGTAGCTCAACCTGTTATAATTAGATCATTCTACAATGAATAGCTCCCTCGACAGCGAGTAACTTACCCCATCACGAATAGCTCAACCAATTACAATTACATCATTCTACAATGAATAGCTGCCCTGACAACGAGTAACTTACCCCATCATGAGTAGATCAACCTGTTACAATTAGATCATTCTACAATGAGTAACTTAATATGGGTCGATCATGTTACAAGTAGATCATTATACAATGAGTAACTCCCCTGACAGTGAGTTACTTACCCCATCAAGAGTAGCTCAAAATGTTACAAGTAGACCATTCTGCAATGAGTAACTGAGTCCACAACGGGTAGCTCAACCCGTTATGAGGAAGCTCATGCACTCTGACTAGCTCAACCCAATACGAGTAGCTCAACCCATATCTAATAACTCACCGGACTACTACTCACGATTAGCTCAACCCAATACGAGTAGCTCAGCGGACTGAGAGTAGCTCACTCCACTAGAGCAAGGCCTCACATATAATGAGCTGATCACCCATCTACCAGCGCGCTGCCCTGCTCCTCGAGCCCCGTTCACTCTGCGAGCAGCTCACGGGGTGCCGTAGCAGTCCAGGCGGCAACCGAAACACGTCGACCTGAATTGCTCACCCGAGCAAAGGCACCAATCTCTGCTCAACGCAGCCTCATTCTTTCACTGTAGAGAACCTTACCCACTTAAACCCCACCCCCACCCATCCCCCCTTCTTTTAATTTATTTTACAGACTCCACCTCACTTTTGGAGGTCTGTAGGGGTGGTGGTGGTGGTGGTGGTGGTGTATCAGTGTGTGGGAGACCTGCTCTCAAGTAGAAAACACAACTGGTTAACATACCGCACCACACCCACCCACACACTCACACCAACACACCCACATACATCCCTCACCGTCATTCTCACCTCCCCGCTCCGCTCCCCACCTCCAACCCTCTCCCCCTATACAGATGACCCGCGTGAGTTTCTATGCCCCTGTGCCATTACGCCTGCATCAACGATGCGTTTCCTGTGCGCATGCGCAGAAACTGTTGCGTGGGAAGCATCTGTGAGTGCCAGCCACTTGCTTAGGTAGCGACCTAACAGGTCACATATAAAGACAATAGCCGGACTCCCTGATTGCCATCCACAGGAGACCGCCCCCCCCCTCCAACCTCCCCCTCCAACCTCCCCATCCCTACTTCTCTACCCCTACCCCCCCTACCCCCCACTCTCCCTCCATTTACATACTTCTCCTCTACCCCACACCCACCCTCTCCCCCCACCTCAACCCCAGTCCCCTCCTCCCATAATCCCCCTCTCCTTCCATACTTCTCATCTACCCTCTACCCCTCTCTCTTACCCCCAACCCTCTCCCCTACCCCTACTCCCCTTCCCTCCTCCCTTTCCCTACTTTTTTTTCTACCCCTCTCCCCTACCCCAACCCCTCTTCCCCATCCCCATTTCCATCCCCACCCAAACCCTCTACCCTCTCCCCACCTCCCAACCATACAAGTAAGGAGGAGTGGTGAGCGTGTGTACCTCAGCAGGTGTATAGCTAGTGTCGGTGTGTTTGAGGTGATCCGGGCAGGGAAGTTGGAGAAGAGGAGGGCGGGAGTAGGGAGGGGTGCTGGCAGTGGGGAAGCGTAGGCTGTAGGGGGAGGGGGGGGGGGGGGGGTTGCCAACCCACTTGTGTACGTGTGTGATAATGGGCCGGGCCTGCTGCCTGCGACCATCGCTGGCTCGGTACCTGCACCGCGTATAGCTGCTATCCTACAGCAGAGCACCCCACAGATCTTTCCGCGTATTTTAACCACTCAGAGAAGTGCACTGACATAGGCCAGCAACAAACAGCGCCCTGGCTGCTAGAGTTCCGGCGGCGGCGGCGGCGGCGGCGGCGACGGGCGGGAGAGCGCCGAGGTGTGCCGAGGTGTGCATGGAGACGACGAAGGGGCAGCGTTCGCTGACCTATTCACGGCCACCGCTGCCACCAGGGGGCAGCCCGGCGCAGACTCGCCATGATTGAATACACTAGGAGTACGGAGTAAATTACCCTGCTCGGGCCGGGCCGGCGGGGGAGAAGGCGAACTTCCGGTGTCAATGACCGGAGCGCCACCCGTAAACAATGGCCGCAGCAACTGCTGCCCACTACACCTGGCGGAGACAGGGGACACTACTGCGATTGGAGTAGAGTGAGTGAATGACCTTCGCCCGATCGCCGCCTGGTGGGTGAGCAGTGGTGGCGCCCTCTACCCCCCCCCCCTTCCGCCCCCCGCCCCCCAATCACGCCTCTTCCCCCCCCCCCCCCCGCGGTGGCAGTTTGTACCTAACTGATCGTGAAAACCTGCACACTGATCACTGCTCGATATCCTGCACACCTGAGACGCTGGTCGAGGGGACTTGCAGTGTGTGTCTCTTATAATATTATTAACCAACCCCCAAAGGACGCTCACTGTACACACACACACACACACCGCACCCATGTCCTTCCGCCGCCCCCTCACCCCGACACCGCCGCGACGATGGAGGAGCTACCGTCGAGCGGACCCCGATCCGGAACCAGGAGTGCTCGCGGGGGCGACTCTAGGCGAGAAGGAGTCGTCCCGGATGTATCGCTGGACGCGCAGCCTGAGTGAGCGGCTGCGCGGCGTGCAGAAGGGAACGCTGAACCGGATATGGGGGGAGCACCGGTCGCGTCGGCTCGCAGGTAAACCGGCGATGGGCGGCGTCGGGCCCCGACCCGGGGCTGGGCCCGCTGCCGTTAGTGTAGTGTTAGGTGTGCATGTGTCTTCATTTGTGTGAGTGTGTGTGTTTGTCTGTTTGTGTTGTGTCATGTGTGTGCATTTGTGTAGTGGTGTGTGTGTCTATGTCTGTGTGTCTGTATATGTGCGTGTCTATAGACCCCTTTCAATGTTTGTAAACATCGGGTATGCGCACGCAGCTTGGCTGCAGAGCGAATGCACACTGCCACTGAGTTTGCCCGTACGCGCAGTGTAAAACATTTATTTTATTCAAAATTAATAGAAATGCAGAAGCCTAACCATATAAATTTAATATAATCTATTCGTTAAATATGTTTTCTATATGTGTGCCAAGCGGTTTGTCTCTAGGTCGTGTGGTTTTAGAGATATTTCACTTTTTTTGTAAGAAGATTGCTCACGGCCATTGACAATGCACTGAGTTTGCCAGTAAGCGCAGTACAAAACGTTTATTTTATTCAAAATTAATAGAAATGCAGAACCCTAACCTCATATAGTTAATATAATCTATTCGTTGAATATGTTTTCTATATGTATTCCAATCGGTTTGTGTCTAGGTGGTGTCGTTTTAGAGATATTTCACTTTTTCTGTATGAAGATTGCTCACGGCCATTGACAACGGCCATCGACAGTTTGCCGGTACGTGCAGTGCAATATGTCGATTTTATTCAAAATTAATAGAAATGCAGAACCCTAACCTTATAAATTTAATATAATCTGTTCGTTGAATATGTTTTCTATATGTGTTCCAATCGGTTTGTGTCTAGGTGGTGTGATTTTAGACATTTCACTTTTTCTGTATGAAGATTGCTCACAACCATAGACAATGCATTGACTCATTGAGTTTGCCGATACGCGCAGTGCAACACGTCAATTTTATTCAAAATTAATAGAAATGCAGAACCCTAACCTTATAAATTTAATATAATCTCTTATTTTAATTTAATTTAATTATGCAGCTTTAATTGGTTTTCCTGTTAACCTCAGCTGATGCAATCTCTATCAGGGTTTCTGCAATAAAATAATTTGAGGGTACGCAGAATTTGGGGTGGGGGTGGGGGTGGGGAGAGGCGGGGGGGGGCAAGGCTGCGTGTCTGGAGGCTTTGTTGTCTCTGGCTCCTTGAAGAACTTAATAAATATAATTATCCCAACAATTTGAAGAATCAGAGTCATACCCTCCGAAAATTTAAGGGTGCAGAATTTTACCCTCTGGGAAAAACCTAGATAAAAGATTCACCCGGTACTTGTAGGACACGGGTGAAGACCAGCCTTATATAAATACGGGCAAAAATAGTGTTAGTATGGAACAAGAAGTAGAATGCCTGGCACCAGTGTCAAGTGGTTACTTATATCAGAACAGAGTTGGTGAAATGGGAGAGAATGCAAAAAGACAAGATGGCGGCCAGAGAACGCCATCGATTTCACTTTTAATTGCATTAAAGTATATGTTTTATTATATTTTCCAACTCAAAAGTAGCGGGTAAACATGAAGACATATACAAAGAATAAATGTTGCTTCTTAGATTGTGAAATTAGGCTCTCATAAAGACTCAGTTCATTAGCCCGATTTTTCGACTGTTTTTATATAAGGCTGGTTTTCACCCCTGTACTGGAAGTACGGGGTGAATCTTTTATCTAGCAAAAACCCTGCCTATGTACAGTTGTACTATGTATGAAAGAGTGCCACTTCTCTCACCGTCCAATATAGAAGTGTTATTTGTTGGTGCGATATTGCTGTGGGAGGGGAACTAGAATTTTCTGTGTCTGATTACTGCATAGCAACACTGTGTTGATCCGTCTCTATCCATTGCAACTCACTTTACTGGCGAGTAAGCCAAAAGTTGTTTTGTTCCCCAGTTAGCAAGCAATATCTAAATATACTTATCCTTCCCAAGTCAGTGTACTTTATTTATTTAACTATGCTATTATGTTGCCCTTCACGTATACAGAGAGAAGATTCACAACATATATATGTACAGTAAATATACATCTCTAAATCGACCGACCATGGGACCGACTTTAAATGGTCCATTTAGGGAGGTGGTCGGTTTAGGGAGGTTTTTATTTATCATTACAATGGTATTGTATGGGCGATAGTTTGGGACCCAAATAAAGCGATCGATATAGGGGAGCGGTCGATCTGTGGAGTTGGTCGGTTAGAAAGGTTTTACTGTAGATAGTTCTATTTTAAGTCGCATCATGCAAGTGGTTGTTTTATGCTGGTTTCGTCAGAATAGCGGTGTCAGAAATTTGCACGGAGGTTTGTTAGGAACACGGGCTCTGGCTGGCATTTAATATGATATAAGAAAAAACGCAGCATCTAGAGCGCAATTTACTCAATATTTAACGACGCGTCTATTTTGGGCAGGACTGACTTTTAATACAGCCTTACCGTACCTAAGAAATAGAAAACGAAATATACAAAGATATTGTAGTAGGCTGCACTGACCTCTCAGGCAAGGAGCCGCATAGACCGGTAGGCATGGGTAGTGTGTTGATATCAGGGAGCCTAGGTGGTGTAATGGTTAGCACACTGACCCGGAATGCAAAGAGATGTGGGTTCGAGTCCCGCTCTAGGCACGGTATTTCCCATTTTCATCACCCCCATGACACTGGTTGCCGTGACCATGATCCTGTACAAGCTATGTCCTGTATGGTTGTTGAACCTACCCTGTGTATGTATGTGTAAGTGCATTGCCTGTATGTATGTAATTGTAAGCATTAAATGACCATTTAAAAGACTTACAATTCCAGGGGGACGAGTGTAGTAGGCTGCACTGACCTCTCAGGCAAGTAACCACATAGATAGGTAGGCGTGGGTAGTGTGGTGATATCAGGGAGGCTATGTGGTGTAATGGTTAGCACACTGGCCCAGAATGCAAAGAGATGTGGGTTCGAGTCCCGCTCTAGGCGCAATATTTCCCATTTTCATCACCCCCACGACAGTGACCTTTCATATCAATTTACTCATATAGTTCTTATAGTTATACATCACATATATATATATATATATATATATATGTATAGCCAATTATACTGGGGATAAGGAAATAGTCAAAACCAGCCACAAATATAATAAAGCTCTCTCTCCCTCTCTCCCTATCTCCCTCTCTCCCTCTCTCTCCCCCTCTGTCCCTCTCTGTCCCTCTCCTCTCTCTCCCTCTCCCTCTCTCTCTCTCTCCCTCTCTTAGTCAGTTGGTTGTTGGAGTGTTACGTCCTGTCAACGTCTAAGATCGTACCAGGACACATACCGACTTGTGACAGTGTGCACTCATGGCAACTTTATAGTGCTGCCCCACTGGGAAATCAGGCCACCAGCACCATGACTCGATATTCCACCCAGTCACATTATCCTGACACTGAGCTAACCAGTCCTTGTCCTTTCCTATTAATGCCGAACACCAAGTTAGGAAGCGACAAGTATAACTTTTGTAAGTGATTGGTTTGACTCGACCTGAAATTGAACTCCCGATCTCCCGCAGGGGAGGCCTGCGCTCTACCGATTCGGCCACCGCGTCTGGTGTTCTTGGTTTAGTAGTTATATTTTTACCTTTTTTTTCTGCCACAAAGCACTAATATATCTTGTTCTTTCTTTGGTCTTTCTTTCATTCCCGAGCAAGATATGATTTAATAAATGTTAGCAAAAAGGTATGTTTCAGATGCTATAATAATTCAGTATTATTAATAATGTGGACATGGGGATGAAATCTGGTTTAATTTCTGCTCTGGTGATTCCATTAACCGAATTGTTCTGTTCCTCTTGCAGGTACGTAATTTGAAATTAAACACGGGAGGCAAGCAGTGAGTACAGTGTCAGGCCTACTGAGCTATTATATTTTACAACTTGATTCCTATTAAACTATTATATTTTACAACTTGATTCTAATTAAACTATTATATGTTATAACTTGATTCCTATTAAACTATATTTTACAACTTGATTATAATTAAACTATTATATTTTACAACTTGATTCTAATTAAACTATTATATTTTACAACTTGATTCCTATAAAACTATTATATTTTACAACTTGATTCCTATTAAACTTATATTTTACAACTTGATTCCTATTAAACTATAATATTTTACAACTTGATTCCTATTAAGCTATTATATTTTACAACTTGATTCCTATTAAATATTATATTTTACAACTTGATTCCTAATAAACTATTATATTTGACAACTTGATTCCTATTAAACTGTTATATTATACAACTTGATTCCTATTAAACTATTATATTTTACAACTTGATCCTTATTAAACTATTATATTTTACAACTTGATTCCTATTAAACTGTTATATTTTACAACTTGATTCCTATTAAACTATTATATTTTACAACTTGATTCCTATTAAACTATTATATTGTACAATTTGATTCATATTAAACTATTAGATTTTACAACTTGATTCCTATGAATATTCATATTTTACAACTTGATTCATATTAAACTATTATATTTTACAAATGGTTTCCTATTAAACTATTAAACTATTAAATTTTATAGCTTGATTCCTATCAAACTGAAGAATAACTGCTGGCCGTCGCAGTTACTCCTCTTATACTCATTACTATCAGGAGGATCCTGGCAACTGCCTGCCCGTCTCCCCCCTGCCCCTCCCCCACTAAATAGCAAAACACAACTCATCAGAAAGAAAGGGAGACAACTCACGCAAGATTGACAGTGATAAGGTTGAGCTTGATTGCTCCAACTCTTGTTCACCTACTAGTGACCTGCCACCCTGCCTCACTTACAACCTGCTACACAGACCCACATAGCTTCTGCTTGTTCAGTCAAAATAAGTGCCTGCAGCCCATTCAACCTAAGTCCTATGGGTGTTACACACAGCTCAGTGGTGAACTGCTTCCTCTGGTATCTCTATAGTGAGTGTGTGGTCTGTCCAACAAGTGCAAGGAGTAAAAGGGTGACTGGGCTCACACAGCCAGCCAATCAGATACCTGTGCAGCCTGGGAGGGGCGGTGCCAAGAGAGAGGGCACCTGTCACTCAACCCCAGGGCAGGTGGTGTCCCTAATGTATGCAGAATGGCTGGGTGTCCTTACCCAGCGGTCCCGTAGTAACAAGTAGTTGTCATACAGTTACAGTAAACAATAATATATGCCCCTCTCCATTTGCACTCTTCCTGGTGCATGGAGGGAACATTTCTGGAATTAGTAACCGTATCTTAATATCCAGACATCATACCGCAATCCCGGTCACTGTGCATCATAACATTTACACATAGTTATTTATATGTCACAGAGCGAGTGGGCACACATTGCATCACTATTACATAACAATGGTCCCCAGCTCCGTCGCCTGAGATATTGATATGATTCCAAGCTCGGCTATTACGACTGAAAGACCCTATATTTTTACAAAACTATTATATTTTACAACTCGAATCCTATTAAACTATTATATGTTACAACTTGATTCCTATCAAACTTATATTTTACAACTTGATTCCTATTACACTATTATATTTTACTATTTTTGTTTTTGCTTCTGCCTTCAGTAGGAGGATTGGTAGTGGAAATCGTCTATAAGACCTTTTTCAAAGACCATTCTGCACAGTGGGCTTCTACCCACAACATTTGCTCTTCCACTGCCATCAGTGGGAGGGTTGGTGGTGGGAATCCTCTATAAGTATGAGACCTATTCCAAGGCACATACATACTCCAGAGTAAGCCGATATCTGACCTTAGTTCTTCCACTGTCGTCTGAGGGTGAATTTGTGGTGGAAATGGCCTACTATAAGAGTTCTTCCACTGCCGTCAGAGGGCGGGTTGGTAGTGGAAATCGTCGCTTAAGACCATTTTCTGCTATAGATGAGCACCATAAAAGGACAAATGGAAAATTGTGTAATTTAAAACCTTCACCATCTTAATAGCATATCACTAGAATAATGAATTACACATGGCCATTAAAGCATGGAATGGTTCAAGAGAAAATAGAAATTAAAAGATTAAGTCAAATATGTGTCGGCCTACCCAGTTGTCGCCAATAAGATGACCCTTGTCGCCAATATTCAGCCAAGATGGCGTTCAATTGTCACCCTGCAACCCTCCAGTATAAAATAACAGTGTTTAATTAGTATTGTAGTAGTCTGCACTGACCTCTCAGGCAAGGAGCCGCATAGACAGGTAGGCGTGGGTAGTGTGTTGATATCAGGGAGCCTAGGTGGTGTAATGGTTAGCACACTTGCCCGGAATGCAAAGAGATGTGGGTTCGAGTCCCACTCTAGGCACAATATTTCCCATGTTCATCACCTCCACGACACTGGTTGCCGTGACCATGATCATGTACAAGCTATGCGCTGTATAGTGGTTGAACCTACCCTGTGTATGTGTAAGTGCATTGCCTGTATGTATGTAATTGTAAGCATTAAAAGACTTACAATTCCAGGGGGATGAGTGTAGTGGTCTGCACTGACCTCTCAGGCAAGGAGCCGCATAGACAGGTAGGCATGGGTAGTGTGTTGATATCAGGGAGCCTAGGTGGTGTAATGGTAACACACTGGCCCGGAATGCAAAGAGATGTGGGTTCGAGTCCTGCTCTAGGCACAATATTTCCCATTTTCATCACCCCCACGACAGTATCTTTGGTTACCTTTCATATCAATTTGTGTTTTTTCATCAACTTGAGGACAACCATCCACTGTGCATAGGAGGGATCAAACTTGGCCGAATCTGTGTGTATTTGAAGGGTTCAGGCGCAACAAATTGACAAACGCCATCTGGGCTGAAATGAAACCATGACTACGACGCTTGAGCTGAAGCTGCTATCATTCTGATAATCAAATTTATTTCCTCGCAGAAGCTGTCACATCCCCTATTTAATGCCCTATATAACATAAAATTGATAGACTTTAGCGGGAAAGCACAACAATATATTCTATTTGACAGAAACCAACTGAAATGGATTTGTCGGGTTTTTGGCCCTGAATCCTTCATTTATTTCATGGAAATAATGTCCATACAATGGTAGTAGGTACCGACAGAGCCCCTAAAAATCGAGGAATCGTGTATTTTTCACCAATATTCACATGCTCATAACTTTTCTGTATATATTTGATTTTCATGAAATTGCATAACCTAGAACGTCAACATTTGTTCTATCTCATGTTTGTTGGATTGAATGTATAGTAAGTTTTTATTGATGTAAAATCAATTAGAATTATAACAGTATTGGGTCAATATTCCTTCATCACTGGTGTCAATGAAAACGACTCCGAAAACAGGCTATCTTTAATTGGCTCGCGCTTCCTTCCACTACAACTTAGAAAGTCAGGGATGGTACCAGAAGAAGCGCAATGACCTCAGCTTTCTAGCCATATAGGTTTGCCATAGGTCAAAAAGGTCAATCAGGGCGAATTCTGCAATTTAAATTATTTTGAAAGTTTAAAACCATCTACTGAATTTTAAAATATTTAAAACCTAATAAGATTTGGTATGGATATGTAGACAATTTAATTACCTTTCCAATGATACCAATCTTACTATAGTGCCAGTTAGTCCAAGGAGCCGCAGACAGAATATTGACAGCAACCTGTTTGGGCCTTTGCTGACCATACTAGTTTCACAATGGTGACACCCATGATAAGTCATTGGTTTGACTCGACCGGGAACTGAACTCCCAACCTTCCACACTCGAGGCCTGCGCTCTATCGATTAGGCCACCTCGCCCGGTTGGTCTGGTCGGCCTGAAACTTGAAAGGAGGCTAATAGGCGGAACAGTGTGCACTCATTCATGAGAAATCAGCTGACGAAGATGAACAGGTTCAAATGGGACTCAAACATTAAGCAATAAAGCACTCACTAACAAGAGTGCCATTAATGGGGGACATTTAGCGTAGTTCGTTTTTCCGACTATAGGTGGCGCATCGGTACTAGTTGTCCTAAACGGAGATACTACAACTTAGTACAAGACAAAATGGAGCCAGTTTGCAGGACCATACCATTATTATGTCAGTACACAGGACCATAATGTCAGTATGTCAGTACACTGGACTAAGTCAGTACACAGGACCAGACTGTCAGTACACTGGACTAGTCAATACACAGGACCATGCTGTCAGTATGTCAGTACACTGGACTAGTCAGTACACATGACTACAGTCAGTGCACAGGACAATTATGTTAGTATATCAGTACTCAGGACTGCAGTCAGTACATCAGACTACATAGAGTCAGCACACATAACCATACTGTCAGCATACCAGATTAGTCAGCACACAGAAATATACTGCCAGTATGTCAGTACACAGGACTACAGTCAGTACTCAGGATCATACAATCAGTATGTCAGTACACAGGACTAGTCACTTCACAGGACTACAGTCAGGATGTCAGAACACATGACTACAGTCAGTACACAGGACCATACCGACAGTACTCAGGACCTTACCATCAGTATGTCAGTACACGAGACTACAGTCAGTACTCAGGACAATACCATCAGTATGTCAGTACACTGGACAACAGTCAGTACTCAAGACCATACGATCAGTATGTCGGTACACATGAATAGTCAGTGCAAGGACTACTGTCCGTATACAGAACTATTCTGTCAGTATGTCAGTATAGAAGACTACAGTCAGTATGTCAATACACAGGACTACAGTCAGTAGATAGAACAATACCATCAGTATGTACGTCAGTACACAGGATTGCAGTCATTACAAAGTACCATACCATCAGTATGTCAGTACACAGGACTACAGTCAGTACAATCAGTACACAGGCCCATACCATCAGTATGTCAGTACACAGTACACAAGAAAATGCTGTCTGTATGTCAATACGGAGGACTAGTTAGTACACATGGCCATGCCGGCAGTATGTCAGTACATGAGGCTGCAGTCAGGAGACAGAACTACACCATCAGTATGTCAGTATAGAGGAGTAGTCGATACAGAGGACCATACCATCAGGCCCACTACTTCAGTGGTGACGCCAACGGCAATTGTTTGAACCACAACATCGCAATGTCCCCCATTGTTTTGACATTTTACACAGATCCGGGCTACCGTGTGTGATGATTTTATCCCAACTGATAACGTGACCCTCATGATCTACAAAGTGACCATCCTCCCTGTCCTTAACTATTGATATACATTAAAACCCTCTCTAACCGACCAGACCAGACCAGACCAGACCAGACGGGAATGAGTTAGAGCGTCCGTCCCCCGGGTTGGTAGATCGTGGTGTCGTGGGTGTGAACTCTGGTTGAGTCAAATCAATGACTTAAACATTGATACATTTCGCTTTCTAGCCTGATGCTCGGCATTATTAGGCAGCACTATAAAGTCGCCATGAGTGCGCACTGTCACAAGTCGGTACCTGTATGGGTATGACCTTAGATGTTGCTAGGACGTAAAACAGCAACAAACAAACTAACCGACCACCTCCACAGATCGACCACTCCCCTATATCGATCGCTTTATTTGGGTTCCAAACAATCTTCCATACAATACCATTGTAATGAAATGAAAAACTCCCTAAACCGACCTCCTCCCTAAATGGACCATTGAAAGTCGGTCCCATGGTCAGTCGTTTTAGAGAGGTTTTACTGTATAGTATAACTTCTCTAACCGACAACCTCCTCAGATCGACCACTCCCCTATATCGATCGCTTTATTTGGGTCCCAAACCATCGCCCATACAATGAATACTATTGTAACGATAAAAACAAACTCTCTAAGCTGAACACCTCCATAAATGAACCATTTAAATTCGGTCCCAAGGTTGATCGATTTAGAGACGTTTTACTTTACAGTTAGGGGGAGAGGCTGTGCTTTAGAGAGGTTTTTGTTACAATTGTATTTTTTGTATGGGTGACAGTTTGGGACCGAAATAAAGCGATCGATATAGGGGAGTGGTCGATCTGTGGAGGTGGTCATTTAGAGAGGTTTTCCTTTACACTAAAACCTCTCTAGATCAACCGACCATGGGACCGACTTCAAATGGTCCATTTAGTGAGTTTTTCATTTCGTTACAATGGTATTGTATGGGCGACCGTTTGGGACCCAAATAAAGCGATCGATATAGGGGAGTGACTGATCTGTGGAGGTGGTCGGTTAGAGAGGTTTTAAATGTTACTGTAGTCTGTGTGCTCCAAGGACCAAATATGTTGCTATTGCTCCTTAGTTTGTCTATGATAAGACACTCTGAGTCATAAATAATAGTTGTTTGTTGTTTTGTATCCTAGCAACATCTAACGTCATATCAGGACGGGTACCGACTTGTGACATTGCGCACTAATGGTGACTTATATATGTGCTGTATAAGCATTATATGCATATAATTATCCGTAAACTGATTCCCCTTGAACTGTGCCTCTGCTTGGCACCTTGTCTGGACACCTCACTACTATTGACACTTAACAACGCAGGCGAATGGACAGGCTCTCTGCCTTGCCTGGTGCTGCCACCTGGCCTGTTCAGCTGTCACGATTCAGCCTCTTGCCCGTACCACTCGCTTTAAAAAATATATATATATTCCAGGCCATGGTCCCGTGGCCTGGAAAACCAGGCCACGGGACCATGATCTGATATTCCACACAGTCACATTATCCTGATGCTGTGCTAACCAGTTGTACAATGGCTAAAGCTCGAATATCACAGTGCTTATTTTATCCTATTAATGCCAAGCGCCAGGCCAGGTAGCAACAAGTATAATTAGTTTGACTCAGTAGGGATTCGAACTCCCGACCTTCTGCACGGGAGC
The DNA here is from genome assembly GCA_030323885.1 of Branchipolynoe longqiensis. Classification (NCBI taxonomy): domain Eukaryota; kingdom Metazoa; phylum Annelida; class Polychaeta; order Phyllodocida; family Polynoidae; genus Branchipolynoe; species Branchipolynoe longqiensis. The sequence continues at coordinate 43,587,564 of CM059191.1, read as the reverse complement.
CCTGCGCTCTACCGAGTCGGTCACCGAGTCCAGTCATGAATAATAAGATCGGAGTAGGTTTTAATTCCATATTTAAATCACAACCAGGCACGGTGGCCAAAATGGTAGAGCGTGGGCCTCGCGTGCGGGAGATTGGGAATTTGGTTCCCGGTCGAGTCAAACCAATGACTTATAAAAGTTATACTTATTGCTTCCTAGCCTGGCGCTCAGCATTAATAGGATAGGGCATGGACTGGTTAGCTCCGTGGCAGGATAATATTACTGAGTGGGATATCGTGTCATGGTGCCAATGCCCTGATTTCCCAGTGGGACAGCACTATAAAGTCGCCATGAGCGCACACTGTCACAAGTCAAGTCAGTACCCATCCTGATATGACTTTAGATGTTGCCAGGACGTAAAACTCCAACAACCAACCCAAAGATTACGCCATATTGGAGCATAGGGCATAGAATGTTCAGAATCAAAGTATTTGATTGTTCACCACACAAATGGGAATCGTGATACAAGCTGGCTACACACACTTATTCCACGCAAGACCCAGTCACCAGATGGTAACAAATTCCTTCCTTTGGTTTAGTACCAAGCCATTAAACATGCCACCCAACCACGTGACCAAAAAAACTATGTAGCCGCAGTTTCAGTAATTCAGTAAAACCTCTTTAAATCGACCGACCATGGGACCGACTTTAAAGCTGCATAGTCCGATAAAATATCAAATTTTCAAACCAAACCAACTTTCTAGATTTGATTTTGCATATCTAACTTAGATACTGATGCACTTATTAAGCATTTGTTTCTGCGTATAAGGCAATACTGAGTTAATTTAACAGAACCTGTTACTGCAGAAGTCTATGGTGTCAGAGTTTTGGCAAGGTTGCCAAAACTAATTTTCCATGTTTGCACTCAAAATATCTAAAACGTTTACCATTTAAAATAAAAGTAACTTTGAACTAATGTAAAATAGATGCTAGTGATCGATCTAATATATCTATCTCAGAAAAAATACAGAAATTCGAAACCATCGGTCTATGCAACTTTAAATGGTCCATTTAAGGATGTGGTCAGGTTAGGGAGTTTTTTTTATCGTTAGAATGGTATTGTATGGGTGATCATTTGGGACCCAAATAAAGCGATCGATATAGGGGAGTGGTTGATCTGTGGAGGTGGTGAGTTAGATGAAGATTTTGCTTCCACAGAATCACAGGATGCAGATGACTTCACGTGCCCGGGCTGCAGCAGATTGTGCAAATCGAGGATTGGACTCTACAGCCATACAAGAGGATGTTCCTCAACCAACTCTACAGGCGCTACTCCATAGTCTGCAAGACTGAGGGATGCCAATGGTATTCTCAGTTACCAGCTGATTACAAAACTGGTACCGGATGCTGGGGCCGAATCGGTAGAGCAGAGGCCTCGCGTGCAGAAGGTTGGGAGTTCAATTCCCAGTCGAGTCAAACCAATGGCTTACAAAATTGATACTTGTCGCTTCTTAGCCATGTGCTCGGCATTATTAGGATAGAACAAGGACTAGTTGGCTTGGTGTCAGTATAATGTGACTGAGTGGGCTATTAGGTCATGGTGCTGGTGGCCTGTTCTCCCAGTGAGGCAGCACTATAAAGTCGCCATGAGTGTGCGCTGACACAAGGCGGTGCCCGTCCTGGTGTGACCTTAGATGTTGCTAGGACATAAAACAACAAAGAAACAAACCTCACCTCTGGAAAATGTCGTCTTCTATGCCGCTGCCGCCAGCCTTTCGAAATGAAAGCAGTTGTGGGCAGCATTTTTGTGGCCGTGTTCAGCAAAACCAATTGGACACGGCCGAACAGCTGTGGTGGCAGCAGCAGCCGGCATTCGGTATAGGCCCAGTCACACCTTACCGGACTGGGGAACTGGACATGAAACGGACACTGTCCGGTGAAATAAGGCAATGTCCGGTACATGTCCAGTACATGTCCGGTACCCATCCGGCGGTGTCCGGCAGTGTCCGGTGGTGTCCGGTACAAGTTTTGAACATGCACTAGCCTTGAACCGGACACCACCGGACTGAAGTGCATAGTTGGTGTCCGTTTTAAGTCTGTTTCGTCCGTTCCGTCCGGTTCATGTCCGTTAAGCATCCGTTAGGTGTCCGTTTTGTATCCTGAAGAGTCCGTTGACGGTGCTGCGGGAATTCGGTCCTTCGGTTTTTGGCGCATCCGTGAACAGTCCGGTAGGTGTCCGGTTGGTGTCCGGTTGGTTTCCGGTTGGTGTCTGTTTGGTGTCCGGTCTGTCCGTTTGACGTCCATTTGACGTCCGTTTAGCATCCGTTTCATCTGGCGGCTGTTGCAACAGTTTGACACCGGACACCACCGGACTAGAAAATTCTTTGTCCGGTGGTGTCCGGTACTCAGTCCGGTGAAGTGTGACTGGGGCTTAAAGGTGCAGCAGCCGGCGTACGGTCAGGTGGCGTACGGTCAGGTGGCGTACGGTCAGGTGCAGGCTTGCTCTCATGGTCACGTGACAGGGGCATCCTTTCACCAAGGGCGTAATCGATTAATCGACTCTGGTCACCGGAGCCACTTTTTGGAGCATGCGCACATCCTGCAGACTCAGGTCGAATAATCGAATAAGCTTCTCCATGCTCGGGTGACAAAGATGGTGGCCCTTTTATTTGTTTCTTTAGTAGACGATTTAATTACAGCAAAATATGATTGAACTATTTTTATGATGGCATAGTTTAATGATATTTCCATTTCATTAATCTATGTTATCACCAAAAAAAAATGTATGACTGGTACTGGTGGCTGTTATCCTGCAGGATGGTGCCAGCACAAATGTGACATCATCGCTCCTTGCAAACCCCGGCCAAGAGGTGGGTTACTGGGGTCGGGTTGTTTTGCACATGGCACGTGTATTTGTCGACTCCACTCGCGGTGTTCTATTTGAAATTCTGACGACTCGGGTGACCCGAGTCGCCCGGGTCGTATTAATCGATTACGGCCCAAAGGAGACTGGATTGAAGAAGGATTGTTTGGTTGGGGATTTGTGTCCTAGCAACATATATTTTTGTTCTTGTTTTATTTAACGACACCTCTAGAGCACATTGATTTTCATGTCATTGGCTATGAGTATGAGACGTCAAACATATGGTCATTCTGACAATATTTCTTTGGAGGAAACCTGGTGCCGCCATATCGGCTGCTCTTTCCATAAGCAGCAAGGGGTGTTTTATATGCACTTTCCCACAGACAGAACAGCACATACCGCACCCTTTGGACCACTGGTTAGCTAGCAACATATAAGGTCATATATTTTTGGGGGGAAGGGGGTGTGGTAAATGAATTGTATTTGTATGTATCTTGTTAGTTCCATAGCACTGGTCTTCTGACCATAAGTGTTACAGGTATATATAGGTATTTACACCAATTTTGTTACATGGTTTATATTGTAAATTGAAGAGTGAAGTAAATTTTGAAATTAACGTGTACACAATGCAATAAGTTATGAGTGTGAGGTACATTAAATCATTTTACATTTACATGCAAGGTTTAGCGGTTGGTTTAGGATTTACAATTCAATAGATACTAATACCTTTAATTACTTAGTCTTAGTTCAATGTGCTCAGATACTCAGGACAGGTACCGACTTGTGACAGGACAGGGCCCCGTCCTGATATGACCTTAGATGTTTCTAGGACGTAAAACAACAACAAACAAACAGGGCCGGCTGAAGGTATCGGTGTAACAGAATAATCCCCCCCCCCCAGTATCTATTTTGAATATGTAGGATCAAAAGTAGGTAAGTGTTTTTGTTTCGAAAAGGTTATGTTCTCATCGGAGTATGGATCTTTAATCTTTGACATTTGATACTAGGGTATATGCACATTTTTAATTTGGCATCCGCGTCTTTTGAAGTCACTTCAATTTTATGATCCTCCGAATATTAAATACACCCCATCTGGGACTTTTTATATAAAAAATGGTAGTATTTTGCTAGGTTGTCGAAAAAAGTTTGGATTAATCGATCGTTTGATTTAACCGAGGTTGGTTTAATGGGGTTAAACTGTATATACATGAAAAAACAATAATCATAGTGTCCACATACATTGTACATTCATAATGCACCCCCGTTTTTGCCAAAGCCAAGTCAAAGTCAAAGCTCGGTTAAACCAGTGATCAGTTAATCCAAACAAATGTCTAGGGTCCCTTCAAGTTTGGTTTAACGGGGTTATACTGTAATAGGGTCAGGACTGGTTAGCTCAGAGTCAGGATGATGTGACTATGTGGGAAATCAGGTCATTGTGTCGGGGCCTGGTCTCCCAGTGGGACAGCACTATAAAGTTGCCATGGGTGCGCACTGACCCAATTGTTTGTTGTTGTTTTATGTCCTAGAAATATCTAAGGTCATATCAGGATAGGCACCAACTTGTGACAGTGCTCACTCTTGGTAACTTTAGAGTGCTGTCCCACTGGGAGACCAGGCCACCAGCACCATGCCTTGATATACCACTCAGTCACATTATCCTGCCACTGAACCAACCAGTCCTTTCCCTATCCTAATAATGCAGAGCGCCTGGCTAGAAGCGACAAGTATACATTGTTAAGTCATTGATTTGACTCGACCAGGGTTCGAACCCACAAATGCATGAGTTTGGATCCCCCGATCTCCCACAGGAATGAATGATCTCCGCGATTGCGTGGATTTCCGGGCAGCACCATCAGCGTATACTAATATGTGGTGCAGACGCTGCAGCACTATCAGCATATACTACTAATAAATTCTCCAAGCGCTGCAGCACTATCAGTGTACACTAATAAAACATGCTTCAAATGGCACATCACTATCAGCGTATACCAATATATATGAAACCCGACTTCCGGGAATTTTCCGCGATTCCCTGGCAATGCTAAACCTATGGGAGAATAACAGCATTTCCCCTCTTTTTCCTGGAGGCCACTTTCATCCCTGCTCCCAAAAACAGGTGATGGGTGCTCAACTCATTCTGGTCGCGCACTGTCACAAGTCTGTACCTGTGCTAATATGACCTCAGATATTGCCAAGATGTAAAACGCCAACAAACAAACAAACCAACGGGACTTGAAATACCTTCAGTGCTCTCCGGCTACTTTCAACTGTTCCAGCTGTGTAGAGAGATAGATGGTAGTTGGTGGGTGGGTGGAAAAGTTGGGTGGGTGGGCACTGTATCCACTGACGTTGTACAAACAGCGACGGTGAGTGTGTGTGTGTGGCATAGGGGGGGGGGGGCGGTCAGTAGCGGGCCCGGAGCTGCACCACGTGACTACGGGCAGTGGGCAGTGGACACACGGCCAGGATGATAGATGAATAAGGAGCTATATAGGCAAGACATCGGAACACACTGACATGATGACAGACGGATAAGGAGCTATATAGGCAAGACATTGGAACACACTGACATGATGACAGATGGATAAGGAGCTATATAGACAAGGCATTGGAACACACTGACATGATGACAGATGGATAAGGAACTATCTAGGCAAGACATCGGAACACACTGACATGATGACATACGGATAAGGAGCTATGTAGGCAAGACATTGGAACACACTGACATGATGACAGATGGATAAGGAGCTATATAGGCAAGATGTTAGAACACACTAAAAATATCTAAGAAGTTTACCTTTTAAAATAAAAGTAACTTTGAACTAATGTAAAGTAGATGATACTAGTGATCGATCTGATATATTTATATCAGAAAAAGTACAGAAATTCAAAATCATCGGACTATGCAACTTTCAACAAAATGCCAAGGAATCGTTGGTATATGACAACAATTGGTTGGTTCAAATCCTGTTCCTATATGACGTTAGATGTTGCTAGAATTAGAAACTCAAACAAGAAATAGTTAATATGGGTGATAATACAGTCACAACAAGGACTTCCGGTATTTTCCTGTGATTCCCTGACAGTGCTAATCCTATCAGGAAAAATCTGCGTTAACGTGGAAATTCGCCGTCGGTGTATTAATCTCCATTTGATTTCCACGTGTTTTGCTGGAGACCACGTTCATCCCTGATCATAGGGCAGGTTGGTGGTGTAAGTCCTCTATAAGACCCTTTTCCACAGAGAATGATGCACACTGAGCTGCTACCGACAAGATTAGTTTTAGCATTGCCGTTAGATGCAGGTCGGTTGTGGAAATCGTATATTATATTATACTATTTTACTTTATTTTATATTATATAAACAGATATAGGTATGTACCGAAAAGATCCTAGTGGGGGAGTCTCTCTGGGGCATGTGTACCAGGCCAGTATTTATCTGACTTTTTAAATGTGTGCAACTGTCGACCTAAAGTAAATCTTGTTTTATTTAACGACACCTGTAGAGCACATTGATTTAGATCATTGGCATTGGACATCAAACATATGGTCATTCTGACATATTTCTTTGAAGGAAACCCGCTGCCACCACATAGGCTGCTCTTTCCGATAAGCAGCAAATGGTCTTTTATATACACTTTCCCACAGACAGGACAGCACATACCACAGCTTTTGATGAACCAGTTGTGGACCACTGTTGGGAACTGTGTACCTATGTGTGTGTATGTGGGAATCAGGTGAGGTGACAGTCCGGACCACTCTGTGAAGTCTACGGCTGGCAGCTGTAGTTGTGTAGGTAGGCTAAATAGGAAATCACTACAGGCAAGTAGAAGAAAGGTAGAGTGTAAAGTGCACAGAAAGACACAGAGCTTGCACCCTCAGGTTTATTATTATATAGGTTGATTAATCCAAGATGGTTGTCACACCTGACCAGCTCCTCCAATCAACAGTAGGCATTCTCCAATCTACCAATGAACAGTCAGCATGCTTGTATCCATGCCTTGGTTGTTTATGGCTACAGTGCCCTGTTGTGTCTGGGTGTGCAGTCATCCGTAAATAACACTGGGGGGGGGGGGGGGGATTGCAGAGCTGCTAATGCTCTATTACACTAAGAGTACTGCCCCTCTCACACTATCTATTATAATACACAATATCTATCTAACTAAGTAAAGAATCACCAACACTACACAATACATATGCATTTGGTCACCTTACATCATTTACCTTTATAGACCATTAGTAATCTCATATAGACCAGTTCACACCACCCGCCAATGTCTAAATATCGGGAAATTTTACAACTCGCTACGCTTTATGTGGATTCCGTCGCTTTATGTGGATTCCGATCGGCGAATCAGTGTCAATCACTCCTCCCCCCCCCCACACTAACCCCACCCCCCACCCCACCCCGCTCCACGCTGACCACAGCTGAGGAGCAAGGTCACGCTGCCCAAACGTAGGTCATGTGACAAGGGACAGGGAGAGGGAGTGGAAGGGAGAGATGGGGAGTGAGAGATAGTGAGATAAAGGAATGGATGGGCAGCTGAGTGAGAATAGAGAGAGAGAGTGGGGAGGGGAGTGAGACCGGGGTAGAGAGGGGGTCAGAGAGAGAAAGAGACGGCTGGCAAAATCAGTGAGAATAGGGAGAGAGAGAGAGAAAGGGGACGAGAGAGGAGGAGAGAGGGGGAGAAAAGGAGTGAGAGAGAGAGAGAGAGAGAGAGGCTGGGAAGGTCAGTGAGAATAGATAGACAGCGAGAGAGGTGTGGGGAGTAGATTAGGAGAGGGGGGCTAAGAGTATCTATCTATCTATTTATATAACTATATATCTATTTATCTAAGGGGAGAGCGAGTATCTATCTTTATAAATGTACCAATCCTCCAGTGTGACTGACACTGGTCAACATCCGGGAGAGGTGAGGTGGGCGAGATGGCGCCACCGGTAAAGAGGTGTATCTTACGGAGGATAACGATAATAATAATATTAATAAGTAATATTCGCTTACGTATCTTTATACTCACATCATTCGTTATACATCACATATATTAATAGTCCTTACCAATTAGTATTAGTAATACAATATGTTGTTTTATGCGTAGCATTTCTTCTTTTTAAGAGAAGAAATTAATCATCCAGATATATATGCCTCCATTCCCAACTGGTCACCCCCCTCCCTCGCACCCCGTTGCTGTCAGTCGTCCCTCCCGCCAATGGTCAAGTAAACACGGACAGTGTTCCTCTCGGGAACACGACGCCAGAGGGCGGCAGTGGGTGGGGGTGGTGCGTGTGGGGGAAGTGGGGGGATGTGGGGGTTGAGGGGACCTCTTCTGCTGTTGACAATGTGGCAGATACTTGCTATCCGGACCGCACTTCGTCCACACCTCTCTCTATCTCCTCTCTGCTGGCCTTGCTCCTCCTTGATAATGTTTGAAAACAGTTCCAGGAGTGGGAGCCCGCCAGCATTTATTTCACTTTCTACTCTTACTCTGTCCGTGTCTTTGGCTCGCTGGCTGGTCACCATATAGCAAAGAGACTCAGTCCTTTGACTCAACTCTCCTCATTTCTTTTTCCTATACTCTACCCTTTTTTTCTCCTGGGCTTACTTCTCCCCCCTGATCAAGGGAGTTGTTTGCTTGGGTGGGGCCCTGTACCTTATCGTTTCTCTCACTTTGTTCTTGTTGCTGGAACCGCTGAACCCACATTTACCCGTCCCTTCCTCCTGAACCCTTGCTGCTTTTGACTGGATGTGAGTCCTCTGCTACCGCCGGACCGGAGAGATTCGGGGGCCGCCCCAACGACTCATCGTTTAATAGATTGTAAAGATGTCCCCAGCTTCTACAACCGCCCCACCAGAAGATTAATCTTCGACCAAAGATTGGACCAATTTATCGGTGCCTCTCTATATTGCTGCAGTTCTGCAGCCGGTAACCGTTGTTAGGTTACGAACCCCCCCAGAAGTCAAGTCAACAATGTGGTTCAGTGTCACATGTCAGCGTTCTGGTGGCATCAGGGTACCATGGTTACCGTGCGCCTCGCATTAGCGTGGTCCCAGTGAGTGGCGCCACCTACCACTGTACCAGCGGAGTAGTTCCCCACCTCGCCGCGGGTGTCGCACCATGCTAATAACGCAGTTTGTCATTACGCGCGTTCGCCGCTAGGTGCATTATGGGGTGCGCAGTGCGCAGTGCGCATTAATGCGGCCCCCATTGTCACTTGCTTATAAGCGTTATGATTGTCGTCTGCTCGTAATCGCCATGAGTGGTTCTGGGTGAGATCACCATCCGGATGAACAATGTTTCATACAACGCGTTGGTTTATAATTATATATATATAATTTTCGGCGGTAAGTGAATCAGTATAATGGACAAGGCGAGAGGTGACGCCACTGTCAGAGCTGAGGTTGAGTAGGTTGGAGCAGTAGATGACTAGACCGAGGCACACCACCCGATTACTGGAAGGTGGGTGTGAGGAGCGAGTATGGAATTCTGGGTTATTATACTCATATAATTCTTATGCAGCATATATATATATATATATAACTTATAAGTGCACAAGCATTGTCCATTGACACCTTTCCCAGTGCAGTATTTTTTGCATTGGGTCGGATGTCCTACTATTAAGTAGGTTTACAGTTGACATTTATTCCTCTGCGATATTCGAGAAACTGTCTGGATTTCCTAGAAAATTAGAGATTAATATTTCCACTTAGCATAGCAACAGAAATCCGTTGTTTCTGTTATTGAGTTGATGTTGTTGTTTTTTTAGGGTGAGGGGTTACTGTTGTTGACATATTCATTGTGTATTTAATTTAATTAATGTGAGTCAGTAATATTCCATCCTTTTTTATGTGTTTTATATGGATTGAAGCTATAATTATAACTCATATATCTCCAGTGGTACCATTAGTTTGGTTTGTTGTTTTACGTCCTAGCAACATCTAAGGTCATATCAGGATGTGTGCCGACTTGTGACAGTGCACACCAATGGCGACTTTCTTGTGCTGCCCCACTAGGAAATCAGGCCGCCGTCACCATGATCTGATATCCCACTCAGTCACTTTATCCCGATACTCCACTAACCAGTCCTTGTCCTATCCTATTAATACTGAGTGCCAGGCTAGGAAGTGACAAGTATCAATTTTATAAGTCATTGGTTTGACTCGACCAGGAATTCAACTCCCAAACTCCCGCATGTGAGGCCTGTGCTGTACCGATACAGCCACCACGCCATGTGGTAGCAAAATGGTGATGTGCAAATTGGTGAAATATGCCCGATTGCAGCTTTAGCTTAAATGGCAGATTTTATTGTTGAAGATTTATACTGCCTATCATGGATAAGTCTGAGTTAGACTTGTTTTCACCATTAGGGTGTTTGTCGATAGGAAAGCCTGAGCCGACACTTTTACCAACCCAAGGGATTTTTAACCTCCCACACCACATAAACATGGTATGAGAGCAACTGGCCTTTGATGATGCCGTAAGTTATACACAGCGGTGGAAATCCAAATTGCCAGAGGTGGGGGGCACAGGGAATCGAACCACTGACCTTCAGATTAGGAGTCCGGCAGATGGTGGGGGAAGTAGTGAATATGCATACACGAAGTGATATTTTATCTGATATGAAATATTTGCTAGGACAATCATCGCATTTGACATTACAAACAAATGTTTCGAAAGAACCATACCAAGTTTGCTTATCAGGGGGCATAAAAGCATAGGCCCTATAGTGAAGGATAGGGCTGGACATGGTACCAACTCCAATTTCCCGTGTGCATACTGAAGCTGCGACTCACCATTCTGGGTCGCATCTTCAATCCTTCCTGAAGCAGGGATGAAAGAGCTGTGCGATTTCGCGGATATCCGGGATTTTTCCTGTAGGCCTCTACTGCAATGCCGCAGCACTATCAGCGTATACTAATACGTGGTGCAGATGCTGCAGAACTATTAGTGTATACTATTACTATTAATATGAGTGGAACATTAGAGGCAGTGCAGGATTTAGATGAAGAGGTTGGTTGGTTCTTGGAATTTTATGTCCTGCCAACATCTAAGGTCATATCAGGACGGGGTTTAGATGAAGAGAGGCCTAGGCTATTCCACTTGTGTAGGCCCCCCCCCCCACACACACACACATACACATAGGCCTATGCTAGTGTCAAAAAAAGATGTTGAAGCCATAGGCTTCAGCCTTCCAAGCCTATAGGTAAATCCGGCACTGGTTACAGAGTGCTGCAGGTTGGTGTTTGGACAATTCTTACTTGCCCGCCTAGGCTTGCCTGTTCTATGAGCGTTCAGTTTCAATTTTGACCGCTAGGTGTTGCCTTAGTGTAAATTACAATCTAATCTAAAACGTCCACATATTGGCTCATCGTGAGCAAGGCCACTGTTCTTCAAAGAGTCGAGGGATAAATCTGCCCACCCCTCCACGTGTTACAAGGGATGCTTGAGACTAGGCTAATTAAATGTAGTGTAACTTTGGTATGCAGGTATTGCAGGTATAGCAATACCTCAGGGAGTCTGACACCCTTGCCTTGCAGAGTTGTAAACCACTGCCTTGTGGTACAGGTTCTTGACAGAACCGAAGGCTAATGGAGCAAACCCTAAACAGAAAACCATTTGACTGTGGCAGCACTAAGGGCGGTTGATGTATGAAAGTCCCAACATCTCCCGACCAGCCACTGCAGGGACAAATAGTTTTGCGCCTGTCTTGACATGTTCTTGCCGGTGTGAAACCTCTAATTGCTCCTCGAGAGAGTGCCGCTGGTAACTTGCAAAAGCCAGCAGCACTTCAACACTTTTGCAGGCAGCTTTCATGAAATATAACTCATGGACGCAACTCTCACAGCAGAGAGCTAAATGGAGAGCGGCAGTCAAGTAATGAAGGCAGTCTTTGTCGCATCGCGACCGACAGCAGGATGATGATGATCTGCATCCTGGTCGACAGGCTGATTTGCGTATACTGCACAATCAATATTCCGAGTTTTATTGGCCCATTAGAAAGGAATAAAGCCATGTTACTGTCAGCAACAAAGGCCATATTCACCATTTTGAACTTGTCTATTCATTGTCTCCCCACCCCCTTCCCCCTCTCTCAAATCCCCTCAGGAAAAAAGAGTAAAAGAAATAACAACTACCAAAGTATAACCACCATCCTAAAAGTAAAACATCTGACTGAACCAATAAAATATGTACTAACCACAAAGCTTATAGTTGACCCAAGACAATTTAAATGAATCCTGCAACCATTATCTGCATAATCCAAAATCCACTACTACCTGTATCAGCAAGTCATGCCCATTGTATTAATGTCTCCTCATAGGTAGGATCATCAAATCAATGGTATAGTCTAAAGGTAAATGGCTATTCTCCAGTCTACATGTACAAAATAAGATCCCCATTATAGTCGTAATGCCTGATTTCAACCTGCTATTGTCTATATTCTATATTGTTCACACCATCTCATCATCTCATCCATGAAAAGGTCATGAGACTCAGGTGCACCATAATCATTTAGGCCGGAAGACCAGCACCTCGGTGCTGAAAAAAGATACTATTCAACTGGAATACAATTTTTGAAGAAAAAAAATGGATTCTACGATTAGTGACCTATAAGATGTTTTGTTACCGATAAACTCAATACGGGTTAACTCAACCGATAAATCAACGAGTCAGGGACTGACAGTTGTTCAGTTAGGGATCGATCTCTCCCTTCCACGACAAGTTTCCATCCATTTATAGTGAACAGAAATACTCGAAACCCCAATAGAGATGCATATTCCTAGTTCCGCTGAAAGTGGTTTAGGGCCCAAAAACGGAAATGCGGAAATTCACCCATAGGCTTAGCATTGCGAGGGAATCACGGAATATTCCCAGAAGTCAGGTCTCATACATATATTGGTATACACTGACAGTGCTGTGGCTCATGAAGCACATATTAATAGTAATAGTATACACTGACAGTGCTGTGGCATATGAAGCACATATTAATAGTGATAGTATATGCTGACAGTGCTGTAGCGTATGAAGCACATATTAATAGTAATACTAATAGTATACGCTGACAGTGCTGTGGCGTATGAAGCACATTTTAATAGTAATAGTATACGCTGACAGTGCTGTGGCGTATGAAACACATATTAATAGTAATAGTATATGCTGACAGTGCTGTGGCGTATGAAGCACATATTAATAGTATACACTGACAGTGCTGTGGCGTATGAAGCACATATTAATAGTAATAGTATACGCTGACAATGCTGTGGCGTATGAAGCACATATTAATAATAATAGTATACACTGACAGTGCTGTGGTGTATGAAGCACATATTAATAGTAATAGTATACACTAACAGTGCTGTGGCATATGAAGCACATATTAATAGTAATAGTATATGCTGACAGTGCTGTGGCTCATGAAGCACATACTGTCATATAGCGATTACAAGCAGAAGACAATTCTGACACATCCCAATGTATACGCTTCACCTGCCGAATGACCCAATATATAGTATAACTAAAACATCTCTAAATCGACCGACCTTGGGACCGACTTTAAGTGGTCGTTTTAGGGAGGTGGTCGGTTTAGGGGGTTAGAATATGCTTACAATGGTATTTTTGGGACCCAAATAAAGCGATCGATATAGGGCAGTGGTCGATCTGTGGAAGTGGTCAGTTAGGGAGGTTTTACTGTAATTCATATCCAGCCTCCAGCCTCTAATATTCTACTCATTCTATTCATAGCGAGTATCTACAAGCAGACGACAATCCTAGCACATCCCAATGTATAGGCCTACACTTCACCTGCCGAATGATCCAAAATAATTTCTCTCCCTCCATTCAACTGCAAACTTAACATGGAACCCAAAGCCACACGTGATATCATGGAACCCACCCTGGATGATATTGATAGCCAGATCCGGAATCTGCGTGGATCGGGGACCAGTCAGACGCTGCCCCGCCAGCCACGCGGTAACCATGGAAATCGGCCGCGCGCCGCCACCCGTCAACACCCAAGCATCGCCGCGCGGTGCCGCCATCTCGCGGGAAGCGGTGGAACTGACAGGGTATGCCACTCGCGCCGTCTGGAGGCATCGAGGGACGTCAGGCTACTCTTCTCGCCGGGTAGCCATGGTAACCGATGGGGCGCTTTGGCGGACGCCACCACTATCGTTCGGAAGACCGGCCTTGACCTTGGGGTCAGGTGTCAATCCGAGGTCAGCTCTGGAGACGCAGAGGTCGACGCATATGGAGTGACACCTGGTGGCTACTTTTTGAAGCGTTCAGGTGAGTATTGCACTGCCGTGGGCCTTCGGTGAAAGCGGGGGGGGGGGGGGGGGGGGGGGGGAGGGGGAGGAGAGGAGTTGGCGGGGGGAGTTGGCGGGGAGGGGTAGGGGGAGAGGGAGGGATAGCGTCTCCACTCGGTTTTCAGAAAGAAGAAGACTAAAGAATACAGGTGCGAGCATACGGCTGTCACATCTGGTCAGATTCCGAGGCGGGTCCTATAAAGACTTCACATCCATCTTGAAGACATATTACTAATACAAAATTCAAAAGACTTTAATCAAATTGGATTAGTGCTACCCAGCAGTGAAAACAAGTGTTAACACACTTATCCATTATGAATATGAGCATGGTAAATAAATTCATTAAAAAAACCAACAACACAAAACCCATCCCCAACAGCCACAAACTTTGTATCGTTATTGTATTAGTGATCCACTTTGACTGTGTGCAAATAGTTTAAGTGACCATTCTCCAACTGGAAATCGAAGGTGAATAAGGAAAGATTGAGTATGTTGCTCTTTACAGAAACAGAATTTAGTTCCACATATAGACTCTATACATATATATCTGTTCTTTACCAAGCACTCAAATCGCTATTTTGATGATAATGGTGTCGGTAAAGCCATGCTTACTCAGACTCAGTCAGTCTATGTGATACTTTGCATTCCTATCTGGTAGGCACTCGTGTCAACGATTGTTTTTGGTGGATTTGTTTTTATTGATGAAATATTTACTCTGCCCATAACGTATAAGCTCCCGTGAGGGTGTTTGTTTTCAACGCTGGACAGCTGTGGTGATGTCTTGATCTGTTCCTTTGCCCAGGAGTGTTTACCTGTGTCTGCTACCCTGAGGTAGCAGTTTTGGTTGTTAGTAATAGCCTATGTTAGTTTTCCAGGTTTTTTTTGTCTAGTCTGAGTATGATACCTTAGCCTACTATGTACATCTACTTGGGTGACATTCAGGCTTGCGGGAGAGGATCCCGATTCGTTTGTGAAGCAGGCCCGAGGACTGAGGACCCGTATGTGTGATGAGGCAATTTGCCCAGCTCATCAGCCATGCCCATGTTTGTGTGTACATAGGCGCCAGCTAGGTGTGTTTGTGTGCCAGATATTCCTTTGTTGGATTGTTATGAGCGTGTGTGTGTGGAGGGGGGGGGGGGGCTTCTTTCAGGCACAATGGGATAATCTGGGGTGTGGTGGCTTTGGTTGGTTGTTTGAGTTTTACGTCTGGGCAACATCTAAAGTCATATCATGACGGGTATCGACTTGTGACAGTGCACACTCATAGTGCTACCCCACTGGGAAATCAGGTTGCCGGCACCATGACCCGATATCTCACTCAGTCACATTATCCTGACACTGAGCACACCTGTCCTTGCCCTGTCCTAATAATGCCGAGCACCATGCTAGGAAGTGACAAGTATCAATTTTAAAGTCATTGGTTTGAATAGACCGGGAACAAACTCCCTACCTTCCGCACGCAAGGCCCGCGCTCTACCGATTAAGCCACTGCGCCCGGTACGTGAGTGGTGGTGGTGGTGGGGGGGGGGGGTGGTCCTACTATATAATTAGAGATAAAATATTCCCCCACCCACCCAACCCCAGTAGGGGTGAAAGACGACCATGAGCAAGACCTGAGCAAAAATCGCTTTGGTATAGAGGGGGTGTAACGACGTCACAAGACAACTTTCGGTGGCCATATTGGATTACATTCAGAAGGCTTGCAACTGCCTACACTGTGCTTATTTACTGATTTGTTGGTTTATTTGTCCCTGTTTTGAGGAGTTTGGCCTCAGAAGTTGTTGCTAAAGTGCTGTAAGTAAACACATTGGATGTAAACTGCCCAGAACCTCCCATAACACAAGAAAACTCTGTCTTACTGCATCTATATACATTCACAACATGGCTAGGGAGGGTGCTCGTAATCCAAGATGGCTGGCCAATGACTGCTGAGTGATGACGTCACATGCACTCCCTCTATTGACCAATTTCATGTGACGTCATGACGGGTATCTAGGTCAGTGCGCGCGGTGTTTGGCTACAGGATGACACACTGTCACACTGCAAACTCAATGGCTATGAGCAATCTTCATAGAGAAAAGGTGAAATATCTCTAAACCCACACCACCCAGAGACAAACCGCTTGGTACACATATAGAAAATATATTCAATGAATAGATTATATTAAATTCATAAGGTTAGGGTTCTGCATTTCTATTAATTTTGAATAAAATACACCTTTTGTACTGCGCATACCGGCAAATTCAGTGCATTGTCAATGGCCGTGAGCAATCTTCTTACAGAAAAAGTGAAATATCTATAAAACGACACCACCTAGAGACAAACCGCTTGGTACACATATAGAAAACATATTCACCAAATAGATTATATTAAATTTATAAGGTTAGGGTTCTGCATTTCTATTAATTTTGAATAAAATAAACTTTTTGTACTGTGCATACCGGCAAATTCAGTGCATTGTCAATGGCCGTGAGCAATCTTCTTACAGAAAAAGTGAAATATCTCTAAAACCACCCCACCTAGACACAAACCACTTGGAACACATATAGACAACATATTCAACGAATAGATTATATTAAATTTATAAGGTTAGGTTTCTGCATTTCTATTAATTTTGAATAAAATAGACGTTTTGCACTGCGTGTACGGCAAACTCAATGCATTGTCAATGGCAGTGAGCAATCTTCATAAAGAAAAAGTGAAATATCTCTAAAACCACACCAGCTAGCCACAAACCGCTTGGAATACATATAGAAAACATATTTAAGGAATAGATTATATTAAATTTATATGGTTAGGCTTCTGCATTTCTATTAATTCTGAATAAAATAAACGTTTTACACTGCGCGTACGGGCAAACTCAGTAGCAGTGTGCATTCGTTCTGCAGCCAAGCTGCGCGTGCATACCCGATGTTTACAAACATTGAAAGGGGTCTATAGGGTCTCCTGTAAACAAGCATGGAGGTCCTGGTTCCAGCGAGCAGTGTTTATCTATATTGGCGTAGAGTTGGTGAACTGGGAGAGAATGCCATCACAGCAAGATAGCAGCCATTGGATTCTCTCCATTCAACTTTTAAAGTTCATTAATCTACTTGATTTCATAAATTCTGCACTCCAAGAGTAGCGGGCTGCGAAATATAGAGGACGTGAAGCTGGGTAGGTTGTAACATTGGTCTGGTGATGTCCATAACCCAATAGACTACATCACCATTCCAGCCGCGCGGTGCATTGTGGGATGCGTAGAAGAAAAACAAACCCACGAAAAGCACATGACACATGCTAATACACTGGGTGAAGCTATGAAATGTACTAGTTTCAGCTCATATCAGCTCTTGTTTGAAACATAGAACACTAAAAAAATTTATATAATAACTTAAGATATTAATCTTTTATCCAGCATTGCATTTACATCAATATAATCAGCACATCTTATGCCATGTGCATTTAGATTTAGACAAATCTGGGCACTCGGACTAGTATTAGAGCCATAGCCAGAGTCAGTTTTACTTATTTTATTAATGTTTTTATTTATATCCTATGGTTAATGACATATGTAGAACTAGAAAATGAGTAAGGTTAATCAGATATTGGTTATATATTTCTCTGAAACAAGTGTATGTTGACACATTTGGCATTTTAATATTCAGAACAAGAATTAATAATGGTGATGTGGCTATCATTGATTGTTTTGTGTGGAATTGTATGTTTCTTAGCTCAAAATGTTTTAACTATGGCTAGTTTTGTCTTAGCTATATTCATCAGGGCCTGTATGCACCAATCGGGGTTAGGGCCTTAACCGTGGCTAAGGTATCCCCGCAGGGCTAAATGTGAAAATTCGGTATGCACCAATCGGAGTTAGGGCTAACCACGTGATTTAACCGTGGCTAAGCTATACCACCTTGTGAGATGGGTTTAGGGCCTATCCGGTGTGGTTAGTGTGAGTGTGTGGCTCTCAATCTATTGAATGCGATCATATTTAACAGAATTACATACGCAATAAGTGAAATTTTATCAATTTAACCCTAAATTCGAAGCGTTATTAAGGCTACCACCGCATTGGCGGCGATATTAATATTAATATTTTCGAATCGACGAACGTAAAGTAAACAAATCACCGCCGCCGCTGCATCGACGTCGCTTTCCCTACTGGCGGCGGCGGCGGTTTGTTTACTGTATGTTCATCGATTCGAAAATATAACTATTAATATCGCCGCCAATGCGGCGGTAGCCTTAATAACGCTTTGAATTTAGGGTTAAATTGATCAAATTTCACTTATTGCGTATGTAATTCTGTTAAATATGATAGCATTTAATATATTTGAGCCTAATATATGGGTACAAACGCAGAGGGAATTCCCAAATCTATAAATAAACTCATGGTTAGCTATCCACAGCGGCTAAAACATTGGTGCATACCGATTCACACATTTCTCAAACCCCCCGCTACCCTGAGGTAGCTATCCGCGGCTAGTGCCTTAACTCTGGCTAAGCCTATCCCCGATTGGTGCATATGGGCCCGGATCATTATATTGCATATGTGTGCATACATGTTTATGCCAAATTGTTATGTATTTCTAGTCATTTTGAATCAAATCAAAGTTTTGCCCTATGTATATCGGCAAACTCAATGGCCAGACACATTTGCTTTGCTGCCAATGCTGGTTTCAGCACCTGCACAGTCGGAACGGTGATCTCGTCTATAGTCCACCTTTTTTTTTTGTTTCTTCTTTTTGAGTGAGTGACACAGAAGAGTGAACTCGCTAGTTACATAGATCCACCGTAGATGGCGCCACCCCATGTAGACTTTAGCAGTTATAAATCAGACCGCGGCAATAATATACAATATACATTTAGTTTTTTGTTTAACAACCCCCCAGCACTAATGGTAGATATCGGCTATTGGGGGTTACAATATATACATTCTGGTTGACAAATATACTATTATTTTCAAGAATACGTATTCAATACTCCCGATATTTATATTCGCATAATAGTGTTTATTCAGCAGAAACACACATATTTGTACAGTAAGACCTCTCTTAATCGACCGACCATGGGACCGACTTAAAATGATCCATTTAGGGAGGTGTTCGGTTTAGGGAGTTAGAAGATCCTTACAAATACAATTCAATTATTGGGACCCAAATAAAGCGATCGATATAGGGGAGTGCTTGATCTGTGGAGGTGGTCAGTTAAAGAGTTTTTACTGTATATATATAAGTCTCTGGTTAAAGTCAATCTCTCCAGTCAACACAGTCTAGTCCCACCAGTGATTTAGCCCGGATGGTATCACGTGACACGTGTTGTGAGGTCACCGGAACGCTGCTGCCAGTTGGGAAGGGAATAATCACTTCATTTTATAAATATCGTAAAATCACTTCGTTTTATAAATATAACAAAATTGTATGATCCGAGGCTATTCAGCTTCTGTCGTATGTGTGGTCGGGCGCGGTAGCCGAATCGGTAGAGCGCAGGCCTCGCGTGCGGCAGATCGGGAGTTCTGCTCCCAGTTGAGTCAAACCAATGACTTATATAATTGATACTTGTTACTTCCTAGCCTGGCGCTAGGCATTATTAGGATAGGGCAAGGTCTGGGTAGCTCACTGTCAGGATAATGTGACTGAGTGGGATATCAGGTCGTGGTGCTAGCAGCCTGATTTCCCAGTGGGGCAGCACTATAAAGTTGCTATGAGTGCACACTGTCACAAGTCGGTACCCATCCTGATATGACCTTAGATGTTGCCAGGATGTAGAACTCCAACAACCAACCAGCCAATCTACCATACGTTTAAAAAAATTAATATATTATGTTAGTTTGAAGAAACTTTGGTTTTATGGTTAACTTTGGAGGGGTAAGACTGCTGACGGGCTTGCCATGTGGAATGTCGTGCATTCAAACCCTGGCCAAGTCAAACTAACAACTTTCAAAATTTATACTTGTCGCGGTTACCTAGCCTGGCGATCAGCATTAATAATAATAGGATATGGCAAGGACTGGGTTCCTTAGTATCAGGATAACGTGACTGAGTGCGGTATCAGGTCATGTTTCCGATGATAATGTTTCCCAGTTTGGCAGCACTATAAAGTCGCCATGGGTGTGCAATGTCACAAATCGGTACCTGTCCTGATATGACCATAGATGTTGCTAGGATGTAAAGCGCCAACAAGCAAACAACTTCGGAGATACTTTAACTGCAAACATGCAAAGTTAATGTTGGCATGCCCACTGAAGCGCTTCACCATCGACGTTTTGTTTCACTAGTTGGCTCAGTGTCAGGATAATGTGACTGAGTGGGATATCAGGTCATGGTACTGGTTGCTTGATTGTGGGGCAACACTGTAAAAGTCGCCATGAGTGCACGTTATCACAAGTCGGTACCCGTCCTGATATGACCTTAGATGTTCTCAGGACGTAAAACTCCAACAACCAACCAACCAACCAACCAATCGGCGTTGTTTACATGCTTTTTAGCATAGCTGAGTAGCACAGGATCACCAAACTGAAATACACGTTTAATGGTTGCACCAGTGTCTAAGTTAAGGTTGCATGGTTTTGAATTTCTGTATTTTTTCGGAGATAAATATATTAGATCGATCACTAGTATCTACTTTACATTAGTTCAAAGTTACTTTTATTTTAAATGGTAAACTTTTTAGATATTTTGAGTGCAAACGTGGAAAATTAGTTTTGGCATGCTTGCCAAAACTCTGACACCATAGATTTCTGCAGTAACAGGTTCTGTTAAATTAACTCAGTATTCCCTTCTACATAGAAACAAATGCTTAATAATAATAAGCACATCAGTATCTAAGTTAGATGTGTAAAATCAAATATAGATAATTGGTTTGGCTTTAAAAATTTGATATTTCATTGGACTATGCAGCTTTAAAGATTGGTTTATAAAGGTTTAGGGTTTCATCACATTATGGAGAAATTAGGGTAGTGCATATATGGTGGTTTCTTGTGTAATTGTGAACATTGTGATCAGGGCCTTGGTTTCACATTGCTATTGTAGTGGTCTGCACTGACCTCTCAGGCAAGGAGCTGCATAGACAGGTAGGCGTGGGTAGTATGGTGATTCAGGGAGCCTAGGTGGTGTAATGGTTAGCACACTGGCCCAGAGTGCAAAGAGATGTGGGTTCGAGTCCCGCTCTAGGCGCAATATTTCCCATTTTCATCACCCACATGACACTGGTTGCCGTGACCATGATCCTATACAAGCTACGCGCTGTATAGTTGTTGAACATACCCTGTGTATGTGTAAGCCCACTGCCTGTATGTATGTAATTGTAAGCATTAAAAGACTTCCAATTCCAGGGGGACGAGTGTAATGGTCTGCACTGACCTCTCAGGCAAGGAGCCGCATAGACAGGTAGGCGTGGGTAGTATGGTAATATCAGGGAGCCTATGTGGTGTAATGGTTAGCACACTGGCCCGGAGTGCAAAGAGATGTGGGCTCGAGTCCTGCTCTAGGCACAATATTTCCTATTTTCATCACCCCCACGACACTATGATGGTGCCTGGTAGTCGCAGTCTTCAAGCTAGTCTCATAAGTATGCGCAGTAGGTATTTACGAGCATAGTTAATCATTTCAGTTGGGTTATTACTGTCACTGAACCAGTGAATATATCAGTGTATAATGAGATGCTTTTGTAAACACTTGGTATGCACTTATTTTATATACGTATAGTTTTGAAAGTGAGCAGAGTGACAGTTGGCTCATGGTGTAGAGGAGGCGGGTAGGAGAGAATGCCTGCTCCGCAGTGAATAAAATGATGGTTAAGGTGGTTAGAGAGAAACATTAAGGGGCTGCTGTTATTTATATCCACATAATACATTATATAGTACATATATATATATATATATATATATATTTTACCTCGGTACAACGCCTCGGCTACTCGAGGCCGAGGGAGAAGGAAGCAACATCCGGGTTCAGCAATTAGCATATTCTGCTCATAACTGGAGGAACGTTACGAGCAGCTCAGCAGTTTTTACCACGGATTTACTCACTTCTACTGTAAGTACCGGAACATAAACTGGTATATTGGTTTATGAATGTTTATAGCACACGCTTCTAAGCTTTTTAAGACAAAGGTTACTTGTACTAAGTAACTTTTACAAGCGTTGTGTTTATCCGGTGCCGTAGTTTGAGGCATCCATTTTATTTTAGCCGCCCGTTGCCGAACGGAGAGACATGTTGGCTGGAG
Source organism: Branchipolynoe longqiensis (assembly GCA_030323885.1). NCBI lineage: Eukaryota > Metazoa > Annelida > Polychaeta > Phyllodocida > Polynoidae > Branchipolynoe > Branchipolynoe longqiensis. Next base: position 43,565,209 of record CM059191.1, on the reverse strand, counting down.
TCATTTCGTCGCTTAGATAGCATTTATTTTTGCCGCCCGTTGCCCAACGGAGAGACATGTTGGCTGGAGCCATTTCGTTGTCATGATAGTTTTTTCTGAGGCGTACCTCCGAGTTTCATAATATTTTCTCCAACTTGTTGGCGTTGAAGCCACAGGGGGGAGAAGTCTATGATACAGAGAGTGTGGGTGGGACAGTACACTGGTCCCTACCCCTCGATTGGTTTCGGTTCGGTTCGCCGACCGTTACGCTTTCGTGATACCTTAGCTTACTCACGCCTGGTATAAAACTGGTGTAAATACAGTTTTCTTACCCTATAAGGGCTACATGCCCCTTACCCACTGTTCCACTGGTTCAGTTATTCCTTGAGTTCGTGCTAAACACCCTTTTTTGGTTGTTTTCAGACGACTCGAGATGGCCGCGAAGCGGGGTAGCAAAGGTGCTCCACACACGCTCAGCGAGGGGGACGCGACCCCGGGTCTCTTATCGGGCGCGTCACGTGACCGCTCCCCGGAGCCAGGGCCATCCCAACCAGACCCCAATGAGCAGATGGTGAGGCTCATTCGTGAGCAGCTGCAACAGCTGCTCCCAACACCGCCGCCTAAAACGACCACTAAACGGGCCTCACCTTCCGACCAATCAGAGTGGGAGGACTTATCTGAACCACAAACAACGGACTCAGAAATCATCATCGGGAAGAAGCGGCGCCATAAAAAGTTTTCATCCGAAGGCGACGACTACTACCAAGCCCGCAACAAAACAAGGAAGGTCAAAAGGACTAAGAAGAAGAAGTCTAAGTCCAAGAAAAAGAAAGCAAAATCTTCCTCCTCAGACTCGTCCAATGACTCGACCACAACGGGCTCCGAGTCTGATGACCCGCATCCAGGCACTTTCGCGGATATCACCGAGAAAGTGGCCAAAAAGATCCGAGCGGACAAGAAAAAGCGAATTAACACCTGTTCGCTTATGCGCAAAAACCTGAGGGGCCATTTTGATGCCTTTAAACCGGCAGAAACCCTCACAAAACTGGCCGAACAATACACTGGCATAAAAGGTATTCCTCAGGCGACCATCAAAGAAATGGACGATGACGTGAAAATGAGTGAGGATCGCAAGAAATTCGAATCTTGCTTGCACATAGTGCACAAAGGAGTCCTGATAGCCCTCTCGGCCATCATGCCAGTTGCTAACCGCATGATGGTGGGTAACAAGTTCACAACAGTTACCCCGGACATGAACGCAGCCATCGCAGCTCTGACTGCCACTAGCAACTTCCTCTCGTACCGCAGGCTCGAGAACGTGTTTAAATCGGTCACAACCGACGCAGGGAAAGAGGTTGCACGTTCAAAGAAGGTTGTGGACAATGACGGCAAAGAGTATACACTCTTCCTGGCTCCGAAGCCCATAAAAGGAAAGCCACTAGATAACACCAAGATGTTTGGGGGTCAACTCCAATACCTGTTTAAACAGGTCGAAACCGCCGCTAAGCAGTCCAAACACCTCGACAGTAAGAAGGACACTAACCCCTCGAAATTCAAGAAATCCAGATCGGATTTTCGAGAGCGCAGGACCGGCTTCTCAGCAAACCGATTCGGGAACCGGACCCAATACCAGCCGAGAGGAAGAGGCCAACGCAACCAGTACGGCTGGAACGACGGCAACCGCCCCTTCAGGAGGGACAACCCCTCCCAGAAGCCGTTTCCCAAGCCGGGGAACAAGTCGAGCCTGCAACACCACCTAGTGTAAGCCCCTTTTGTGCGGGAAATGTGGCTAACCATATTAGACAGTGGGAGCAACTCACACAAGATCAGACAATCCTAGACATTGTTAGAGGGGTCCTCATTCCATTTATAGAGACCCCAATACAAAATAAAGTACCTTTCCCCTACCGCTTAACACCAGGCGAAAGTCTGGCCTTAGATCTAGAAGTTACCAAATTTGAAAGTAAAGGTATTATTACTACCGTTCAACATACACAGGGAGAATATATTTCAAATATTTTCTCTAGGCCAAAACCTAACGGAGACATTAGGATGATCCTCGACTTAACTATTCTAAATACCTTAGTCGAATACAAACATTTAAAAATGTTCTCTCTAGAGACAGCCCGTGACCTAGTAATGCCGGGAGCCTGGCTTGCAAGTGTCGACCTGAAAGACGCCTACTATACTATACCGATCTATGAGTCACATAGAAAATTTCTTAGGTTCATTTGGCAAGGCAAACTTTACCAATTTACTTGTTTACCTAATGGTCTAGCCTGTGCCCCACGTTTGTTTACAATGCTACTGAAACCCGTATTTGCTGAAATGGCCAAGAAAGGCCATGTCATGTTCCCTAAAATTGATGATTCATTTATTGTAGCACGAACTGAGGATGATTGCCATTTAGCCATAACAGACTTATGTAACACTTTGACCCACTTGGGTTTTTTCATTCACGAGACAAAATCTGTTCTAGAACCTACCCCCCTTTTGAAATTCTTGGGGTTTATTATCAATACACAACAAATGACAATTTCCTTAACTTCAGACAAAATTGACAAATTTACTACTACATCCTCAGATCTATTAAACATAAAAAGACCAAAAATAAGGCAGGTAGCAGTGCTTATCGGCCTAATGGTGGCTTATGCGCCAGCCGTATTATACGGAAAGGCACACATTAAATCACTCGAAATAGATAAAAATATCGCCCTAACTAAAGCCAAGGGCAATTTCGAATGCCTAATAACAATTTCCAAAGCAGGACATGAAAACATCCAATGGTGGATGCAACATTTAATTAATTCCCATAATCCCATCCGTATGGATGAACCTAACACAACAGTCACTACTGATGCATCATTAGAGGGTTGGGGCGCCCACAGAGATAATGAAGCCACAGGCGGCCGCTGGCTAGAAAACGAAATTGAAGATCACATAAACGTCCTAGAATTAAGAGCCATCTATCTAGGTCTCACAAGTTTAGTTAAAATACAAAAACTTACTGTTCAAGTGTTAACGGATAATACTACAGCAATGGCCTATATCCGTAACATGGGAGGGACAAAGTCCTCGGCTTGCAACGCCATCGCAAAACTCATCTGGGATTGGGCAGAGAAACAACACCTTTGGATAACAGTAGCTCATATCCCAGGTACACTAAATACATTAGCCGACAATAAAAGCTGACATTTCCATGATCATTTAGAATGGTCACTCAGTCCCGACATATTTAAGACAATTTGTCATCAATGGGGAATTCCAGACATAGATCTTTTTGCCTCTCGTAGGAACAAAAAACTTGATAAATATGTATCCTGGCATCCAGAGCCACACGCTTGGCAAGTGGATGCCTTTTCTCTTATTTGGAATAACGCATTTTACTATATTTTTCCACCATTTAGCCTAATCAGCAGGGTAGGCAGAAAAATCAGGCTGGACAAAACCCATGCAGTACTGATAGTCCCGGACTGGAACACTCAGCCATGGCGAGCGATAGTGCAGTGGGAAGCCAAAAACTTTTAAAGATTCCCACGAGGGCCAATAAACCTACAAGATCAAGGAAAAGTGACAACCCTCGGGGACGTGTCCACAACCCCGTTACTGGCATTCCTTTTCTAAGAGCGTATTTACAAAAATACGGACTTGATAAAATCACCCAAGAAAGGTTGATTTCCCATGCCTGGAGGCCAGGAACTGTTAAAATGTATACCACTTACCTTAAGAAATGGGGAGTATATTGTTTAATACAAAACGTTAAACCGATGGCTCCTACTGTCGCGCAAGTAGGCCGATTCCTGCGCATGTTGGAAGATGATAGACTTGGTTATGGGGCCATAAATGCGGCGCGCTGCGCACTCTCCATTATTGTACCAAGAATAGAAGGACAAACCATTGGCAAACACGAAGTCATTCATTGGATCATGAGATCAATCTATGAAAGAAACCCCCCAAAACCGAAATATAGTCGGTTTTGGGATGTTTCTTCAGTATTCAAGCTTTTCCAATCTTGGCCTGAAAATAAATTTCTCACTATCCAACGGTTAGGCTATAAAGTAGCAGTATTATTACTATTAGTAACAGGACATAGAGGACAGACAATTGTAGCCCTCTCCTTGCAAGGCCTGGATATTGATAAGAAAGAGGCCACGTTTGTTTTGGACATACTGTTAAAATCAAACAGGACAGGAGATCCACTCTCCTCCATCCATCTCGATAGCTTTCCACAAGATAGGAAACTTTGTGTAGTTGCCGCCATTAGGACATATATATCCAAGACTAAGGGAATACGAAATTCCAAGCAGCTACTTGTGAGCTTTATTAAACTGCATAAAGCCATCTCACGCGACACACTCGCCAGATGGACTATTATTATACTCAAATTGGCCGGCATAAACACAGAACGCTATGCGTCGCACTCTACAAGAGGGGCCATGGTCTCCAAAGCAAGAAAGTTAGGAATCTCAGTTCGCAGAATCCTGATACACGCCGGCTGGAAGACAGCCAAGTCGTTTGCTAAACACTACAACAAACGAGTCGAAAAACCGAGCGGGGTGGCAACCCGCCTACTCACCAACTAACAAGATCGGGTGAGATGTACAAACTTTTGATATTACTACTGATACTATTATATGTTCATCAGATAATTGAGGATAAAAATGAGGCTACGTAAAGGTCTCCCTCGGCCTCGAGTAGCCGAGGCGTTGTACCGAGGTAAAATAGTATAGTTATACGAATCTTACCTGGGTACAGATGATGGATATCTCTTGTTTTCCCCGAGGTACAAGCCTCGGGTAATCGTGGACTAGGGCCCACCCGCCACACCCTACCACGATTATCACGTTCGCTTGTGCCAAACGAAGACATTTCAGATTTCCAAATCATAATAGTACACGTTTTTTATCCAGATAATTAGTGTGAAGATTGCTCTGAACTCGGACAGTTGCTCCCTTCTCCCTAGTCACGAGGTACCGCGAGGCATGGTGTAGCGTCAGTGGAAAAAAAGAGTTATCCATCATCAGTACCCAGTACCAAGGTAAGACTTCGTATAACTATACTATATCTATATTATATCTATATATATACTATAGTCTGAGTACAGGTCAGTCACACTCATCCCGTCTGGTATATGATATATGAAGAAATGGGACGGTACAAACATGCGTGTTAGACTATGCGGCGGACCTGTGAGGAAGCAGTCTCCATATGATATATGAAGAAATGGGACGGTACAAACATGTGAGTGTGATAATGTGTGAGTGAGTGTGTGGGTGGGTGTGAGCGTGTGGGTGTCGCCTACCAAACCGTCCATGTGTGAGGGACCCCCCGGTGTTACTATGCGGCGGACCTGTTAGGAAGCAGTCTTCATGAGAAATATGAAGAATGGGACGGTGCAAACATGTAGGTATATGCGGCCAAATGGACGCCAAATGGCCGCGGCGACAGCTTAACGACAGCTTAACGACAAGACGACACCGTAGCGACACCGTAGCGACACCGTAGCGACAGCCGAACGACAGGTTCTGTCGCCGGTTGTCGTCGAGGTTTTTCAACATGTCCAAAAACCCGACGACAACCCGGCGACAGTGGATAAACTGGAGGTGTCGCGGAGGTGTCGCGGCGACACGCGAACGACAGCATAGCGACACCTTAGCGACAATCGACGACAGCCAACGACAGAGCAAAACGACAAGTCGTTGGACTGTCGCCGGCCTAGTCGTCGTAGTGTGACAGCTACATTAACAGAGATGGTCTACTAACATTTTACCGCCAATTCCCACCGATGTCGGTCTACTAACATTTTACCGACAATTCCCACGAATGTCGGTCTACTAACATTTTACTGCCAATTCCCACCGATGTCGGTCTACTAACATTGTACCGACAATTCCCATGAATGTCGGTCTACTAATATTTTACTGCCAATTCCCACCAATGTCGGTCTACTAACATTTTACTGCCAATTCCCACCGATGTCGGTTACTAACATTGTACCGACAATTCCCATGAATGTCGGTCTACTAACATTTTACTGCCAATTCCCACCGATGTCGGTTACTAACATTGTACCGACAATTCCCACGAATATCGGTCTACTTACATTTTACAGACAATTCCAACCGATGTCGGTCTACTAACATTTTACCGACAATTCCCACCGATGTCGGTCTACTTATGCCCGGTAAACACCTACCGTTTGTGTGCGCACACCTCCCGTATACGATCGAAAACTGCCCGTTTCGCCCACAAAAATCGCTTGGTGTGCGCTCCCCGCGCACACCTAGCGATTGCGATTCGCGCATAAAACTGAGTTTTTAGTGCTAAAAGCGGCCGTTTACGATTGCGATTCGCGATTCGAAAAACGAATCGGCCCGTTTTCAGTTTTAAGCGGGTCGGGTCGAGTTGCGAGTTTTAGTGCGCGAATCCTATACGGGAGGTGTGTACTAGGCATTACATTTTACAGACAATTCCCACCCCTGTCGGATACGTGAAAGGGCACGTAGATGGTAGAGCATAGGAAATTCTTTGGGAATTTCATAATTATTTAGGGCATAGAAAGCGATTTTAGGCAAACGATGTGAATTTAGTGCGTCAATGTTTGTTTGAGAATGGTTGTGTTTAGTTAGTACAACGCATTCTGAGCGCCAGCTGCTGGTGGGGAAGAAAATAAGTTGTACATAATAGATATGGAAAAACAGAAACTGTCTTGGAACAATAGTCTCTTTCTCCATGGGGGTTGCAGTTAGGATTAATAAAATACACACCCATATGCATATACATAAATAAATATAATATAATATATATAGATGCTGCACCTAAAATGCTCTTCTCACACACACACACACACACACACACTATATATGTGGATTGTGGTAGGAGGTAAATAGATACAGAGAGACGATTGGTCGATAACATAGTGTGTTATCAAGTAGTACAGAGTAATAACATATATATATAATCCCTTACGCAGCTTACATATATATATTATATATATATATATATATATATATATATATATATATATATATATATATAATCACACACACATGTGAAGACCTCTTTTCCAAAACGTGATAAACAGCAATTAAAAAAAGAGTACTTGTCCCAATAGACACACACTGCGCGAGTGCAGACACATGGATGCGCGTCAATTCAAAGTTAAAGAATTTCATGGATTTGTTTTTGTCGTGCCTCTGAAATAAACTGGGATTGTCTTATTTTATGTGCATCCAGTCTGAATATGATCATAAATTTTGATTTGTTTTTGTCATGTCTCTGAAATAAAGTAGGATTGTCTTATTTTATGTGCATTCAGTCTGAATATGATCGTAAATTTGTGCACGCTTTCAATCTTGAAATGGGGGGTGTGGTTCTATTGGGTAGCATGCTTCTATATGGTATATGATGTGTTTTTTGTTTGTTTGGTGGTTTACGTCCCAGCCGACTTGTGACTGCGCACTCATGGCAACTTTATAGTGCTGCCCCACGGGAGACCAGGCCGCCAGCCTAGCTAGGAGGCGACAAGTGTGAATTTTTAAGTAATTGGTTTGACTCGACCAGGGTTCGAACCTACGATCCCATGGTCTACCAACACGGGAGACGGACGCTCTAACTCATTTGGCCATCCCGTCTGATCTACGGTATATGAAGAGCTCCTCTCCAAAACACGATCCACGAACCCAGCACTGGCATTGCAAACTCTTTTTGGGACCGGCGCTTATCGCGTTTTGGAAAAGAGCTCTTCATATATGTATATGTATATATATATATATATATATTAGAGAGCGCATTAACTCTGCGATGGTCTGGTCCCTACTCAGTGTCAGTGAGTGGTTATTAGTGTTTGTTAGTGCCAGATTCACCACATCAGCTATCAGTGTGTACGTGCACCACTATAGCCAACACCACCCACCACCACCACCACCACCACCACCCACAACACCCACCAACCACCAAACCCACCACCCACCAAACCCACCAAACCCACGCCCATCCCCAACCCCAATGCCCCACACCCCACCCACCATGCGCGTTGCGCGACAGCAGACGACTTCACATTCACAAGCGAGGTTTGCGCGGGAAAATCCCGGCATTGCGCACGGCGCGACGGGAACGCGGCGGCGCACGCCAATGGTTCTCAGGAGTGACGTCATCGTAACCTTTGACCTCGCGGCTTTGTTTACTTGCGTCTGTTTAGAGATGATCTCATTCCAACTCTAGGGTTGGACGCTTGTTTTTTTCACAGCCATACTATTTGTCCCCCCTCTTCCTCTCCCCCCCCCCCCCCCCCCCCCCACAACCTCCACCTCCACAAAGGGTAAACGCTGCGTGTTGACACTTGCTGACACTGTCACCATTCTGCGACCCGTCGACCCGCCACTGTTCCCGGTCTGCCCGCTAGGCGGCGTGGCGTGTATCTGACGTGTCGGTGACGTGTCGGTGACGTGTCGTTACGAGCAGACAATGCGGCTTTGAGTCGTTTAGAGGCGGGGAAACATTCACCCGCCTGACAAAATTACAGCACACACACACACCTACACACACACACACACACACCTACACACACACACCTACACACACACCTACACACACCTACACACACACCTACACACACCTACACACACCTACACACACCTACACACACACACACACAGCTTGTGTTTATGGAAGCCTGAGCAGACTACTCCCCCAGCCCCCTGTTGGCGTAAAAGCTTTAGTGACGTGTGTGGTCGTCATGGGATCAAACATCTGTGTGTCACGTGACTGTCATGGCGACGTGCGCTGACGCGCTCTCCTGCGGAGTGTGTCTGCTTGTGTCCCAGTGTGCTTTGCGTTTTCATCCGGATAATGCGTGCATCTATTTCGGGCGTTTTGACATATATTTCGTTGCTGGGTAACGGACGTTGCTTAGTTACATCATCATGGGAAATGTCGCCTGTAGCTGTGGCACGAGCGACGTCATGACACACAGGTTTGTGGCAGGTATGTTTTTTGGTGGGTGTTTTTTCTCTCTGGCTTTTTGTTCAGTTTGTAGTAATGTGTGTTTGAATACCACTAGTGCCTCCAACGGTAGTTGGTTTACTCCCGCATCTGACCTTAGATGTTGCCAGGACGTAAAACTCCAAGGAAACTCCCACAGCACCATCTCAGTGTGACTGGGCTGCTAAACAACTCTATATAAAAAAGTGTCGACAGGATGGGTTATGGAGGTACACACATTATTTCCCTAATCTAAAGCGCTAATTATATTATTCAGATACTTATCTATTAATAATGTATTATATTTATAGTTTACCGCTGTGTATAACTTACAGTGTCATCAAAGGCCAGTTGCTCTCATACCATCTCTATGTGGTGTGGGAGGTTAAAAATCCCTTGGGCTCATAAAAGTGTATGCTCGGGCTTTCTCTCGACCAATTATCTAATGGTGAAAACAAGACTATACAGATTTATCCATGTTAGGCAGTATACATCTTTGTATATATATATAGCCATCTACTTTTGAAGTGCTAAATTTACGGAATCATATACGTTAATAATAATATACTTTAGACGTTGAACCGAAAGCATCTGACACCGCCTTCTTGTGGAGTTCTCTTGTTGCATTCTCTATGGCGTATGAGTTCCTCCACTGTGTACCAATATATAGATAAACACTGACCACTGGAACAAGGACCCCCACGCCTTGTTTATAGATACTAAATTATGGTTGATTCATTGTAATACCAAGATACCTTTTCTCGGATTTAGGTTGTGTTGTCATTCATCTGTGAATCTTTTCACTGGTTCTTTGAGAAGCACAGACTCCTTTTCTATTATTGGTACTATGGTATATATGGTAAAATAGATGAAGATTTCAAACTTCATCTAATCAAATTTGCTAAGATTGGTAAGATTTGAAACTAATATTAACCTCTGATATAGGGTTTGAGACCTGGAAAGGTGAGGCCTGGCGATGTGGTGGTGAGTAGATATTGTGGTGGTGGTGGTGGTGGTGGTGGTGAGGTGGTGATGGTGGTGGTGGTGATATGCTGGTGGTGGTGATTATGGTGGTGGTGGTGGTGGTGGTGAGGTGGTGGTGGTGGTGGTGAGGTGGTGATGGTGGTGGTGGTGATATGCTGGTGGTGGTGATTATGGTGGTGGTGGTGGTGGTGGTGAGGTGGTGGTGGTGGTGGTGAGGTGGTGATGGTGGGCTGGTGTTGGGGGCTCCTGGGCCTTCAAGCGAAAAACAATTGTTCTTGTATATATTTAAGTTGCATAATCCGTTGGTTTTGAGTTTCTATCATACTTTTATATAAATATGTTATACCCCAGTCACACGACAGACAGCGTTCGCCGCCAACCTCCCTACGCCCACAAGGACGCCAACCACCCAGCGTTCCATTGGATACATTGATTCAAACACGTTTTAGGCGCCATGTCGGCGCCATGTCGGCGCCATGTCGGCGCCATGTCGGCGCCGACCACATGGTGACTGCAGCATCCAATGGCAATTCGCCAACCCAGGGCGGCGCCAGGGCGGCGCCAGGGCGGCGCCAGGGCGGCGCCAGGGCGGCGCCAGGGCGCCAACCATTTTGAATGGCGCCGCCGGAACAGGGCGCAAGGAGGTTGCACGTGCAGCAGCAGCAACCTCCTTGCGCCCAAAATTTCCGAAATGGGCGCCGGGTGGTTGGCGATTTCGCGGCGCCAGGACTCAATCAGGGCGTAGGGAGGGCGCAAGGAGCAGGTTTTGACGTCGCGAATCGATCGTTAGCGAACGCAGGCCCCGTGTGACTGGGGTATTAGGTTGATCGGTATAGTTTAATCCAGTTCGGTTTAACTTTTATTTTAAATACCTACCTTTGGAGATATTTCAAGTGCAAGCATGTACTAATAATGTTGGCGCACACATAACGATTCTGACACTATAGGCTTCAGCGGTATGAGGTTCATAGCAAATTGACTCACTATCCCCTTCTAAATCCTATGCAGCAACGAATGCATAATGAGTAGGATATGACGAATTAAATCTAAATACAGGGATGAAAGATCTCCGCGATTTCGCGGATTTCCGGGATTTGTCCTGTACCTACTGCAATCCCGCAGCACGATCAACGTATAGGCACTACTAATACATCATTTTATGCTGCAGCACTATCAGCGTATACTACTAATAAATGCTTCAAACACTGCAGCACTATCAGCGTATACTACTAATAAATGCTTCAAACGCCGCAGCACTATCAGCGTATACTACTAATAAATGAGTCAAACGCCACAGCACTATCAGCATATACTACTAATAAATGCATCAAACGCCGCAGCACTATCAGCATATACTACTGATAAATGCTTCAAACGCGCAGCACTATTAGCATGTACTACTAATAAATGCTGCAAACGCTGCAGCACTATCAGCGTATACTACTGATAAATACTTCAAGCACCGGAGCACTTTCAGCGTATACCAATATATATGAAACCCGACTTCAGGGAATTTTCCGCGATTCCCTGACAATGCTAAACCTATGGGAGAATATCAGCATTTCCGCTTTTTTTTCCCGGACACCACTTTAACCCATGTTTAAAATAAGTGTTTTGCTTTTGAAAATGTGATGCTTTTATCGTAACCTGCAGCTTTAAATACGTATCCCAAACTATGCACGTAGCCATACATGGTATTAACTGACACTGATTCGAAGCCACAACCGTTGATTGGTTTCACATGCAGGATTTGTTGGTTGTTGGAGTTTTATGTCCTGACAACATCTAAGGTCATATCGGGACGGGTACCGACTTGTGACAATACACACTCGTGCCAACTTTATAGTGTTGCCCCACTGGGAAATCAGGTCGCCAGCATCATGACCTGATATCCTACTGTCACATTATCCTGACACTCAGCTAACCAGTCCTTGTCATATCCTATTAATGCCAAGCGCCAGGCTAGGAAGCGCCAAGTATCAATTTTATAAGTCATTGGTTTGACTCGACCGGTAACCAAAGTCCCGACCTTCCGCACGCGAGGTCCGCGCTCTATCGATTCGGCCACCGCGCCCGGTTCACGTGCAGGAGGTCTTGGTTCAAACCAATGACTTACAGTTACACTGTAAGTCATTGGTTTGTATGTAAGGTACAGTTACAAAATTCATACTTGACACTACCTAGCATGGCATTAGTTTGCTCAGTAACAGGATAATGTGACTGAGTGGGATATTGGATCATGATGCCAGTGACACAATCTCACAGTGCAACACTAAAGCCATGCACTGTCTGTCACAAGCCGGTGTTGCAGTTTCCGCGGTACGCCAGTTTGCGAGGTACACATCGCTTCTGCGCATGCGTCAAAATCGAACAGCATCGTCAGTAACCTTATAAATTTAATATCATGTTTTTAGTAAAGATGTTTTCTATATGTGTACCAAGCGATTTGTTTCTAGGTGGTGTGGTTTTAGAGATATTTCACTTTTTCTGTATTTTCTGTATGAAGATTGCTCACGACCATTGACAATGCCTTGAGTTTGATGGTACGTGCAGTGCAAAACATTAGTTTTATTCAAAATTAATAGAAATCAAGAACCCTAACCTTATAAATTTAATATAATCTGTTTGTTGAATATGTTTTCTGTATGTGTGCCAAACGGTTTGTTTTTAGGTGGTGTAATTTGAGAAATATTTGACTTTTTCTGTATGAAGATTGCTCACAGCCATTGACAATGCATTTGAATGTATGTCTCCCTCGCAAACTGGCGTACCGCGGAAACTGCAACACCGGTACCCTTCCTGATATGACTTATGCCATGTACACACATACCGTATAGGATTCGGGCACTAAAACTCCCGATCCGCTTAAAACTGAAAACGGGCCGATTCATTTTTCGAATCGCGAATCGCAATCGTAATCCTAGCGCACACCTACCGTTTTAGTCCTAAAAATCGCGAATCGCAATCGGTAGGTGTGCTAGGGGAGTGCACACCTCACGATTTTTGGGCAGTTTTAGATCGTATACGCTAGGTGGGTGCGGAAAAACGATCGTAAACGGTAGGTGTGTACCGGGCATTACAATGTTGCTAGGACGTACAACCGGCATAAACAAACAAAAGAGAAACCGTGACGTCATGGTGACCCTTATTTACTTAGCAAGCAGTCGGATCTAGGTTAGGGTGTGTGGAATTACTGCTAGTACTACTGGCCAAACTAACATTAGGTAATGCTGAGTTTGTTTGTCCTGGACGTGTTGACTCTGGATATACGACATTCTGCGCCGGAGTGTTCGATTGTAGCAATAATGCTGCGATAACAACATTTCATTAGAAAAAGGGAGAGGCCAGGGTACCATTGTTCCCCCAGTGTTTGTACTGTCGCTTAGGATTCTGGGATCGTTAAACAACAAATATATATATATGTGTTGGGGGGGGGGGGGGGTGCGGGTGCGTGTGGGTGTGATGCAGAACGCATTATGCTAGTATAAACGCGTGGAAGGGAACTACTTCATTATAATAATTATTATTATAATTATAATTATTATTATATTGTTGCATGTTGCTTCTAAAGTTCTATATCCACATTCCTGTACCTCCCCGGTGCGACCCGTGGCGGCACCACCGGCCCTTCCCGAGCCTAACAGACGCAGTAACCTCACTCGCCCCAGAGAATTTGTCTTTTTGATTTTTCTTATATGTAGAAAACAGACTGTGGGGTTGACTTCAACATACATGGTGACCATTGACAAGTTACATTGCGCCATGAGAAATGTTATGCAATCACCTTGACCTTGACCCAGATTCGGGTATAAAACTGGTACAGTGTTCCGTCTCGTGGGTTTTTAAGTTAGCCCCCCAACCCTCTGGTACTTTATCGATTTACATAATTAATAATTAATAATGAATACCCACATCCTCTGATGAATCACTCTGATGACCTACCCCAACTCCTACACACACACGCACGAGCACATATACTGGTGATACTCACTCATGCACACTGACACTCACACACATACACTCATTCAAACACTTACTCAAACACACTCACTCACACATGCACACTCACTCATTCATGTACACTCACTCACTTACTCACACATGCACACACTCACTTACTCACACATGCACACACTCACACTCACACACGGACACTCATTCAAACACTTACTCAAACACACTCACTCACACATGCACACACTCACTTACTCACACATGCACACACTCACAATCACACACGGACACTCATTCAAACACTTACTCAAACACACTCACTCACACATGCACACTCACTCATTCATGTACACTCACTCACTTACTCACACATACATACACTCACTTACACATGCACACACTCACACTCACACACGGACACTCATTCAAACACACTCACTCACAAATGCACACTCACTCATTCATGTACACTCACACACCTACTCACACATGCATACACTCACAATCACACACGGACACTCATTCAAACACTTACTCAAACACACTCACTCACACATGCACACACTCACTTACTCACACATGCACACACTCACACTCACATGCACACACTCATTTAATCACTTACTCAAACACACCAACTCACACATGCACACACTCATTCACACATTCACACACACACTCACACACTTACTCACAGTCACACATCAATACACTCACCCAGATACTCACTCAAACGCTTACTCTCACGCTCTCACATACACACACTCCCACACACGTGAACACTATTAACACACGCATACACTCACACATGCAGTCACTCACACACTCACTCACTCATACATGCTAACACTCACACACACTCTCACTCATGCACTTACTCTCACACACGCTCACACTCACTCACATCCATACACACCAATTCACACGCGCACACTCACGCCCCGCTACTCACGCACGCACGCACTTCCATACACACACTCACACACGTGCACACATATATACGCTCACACATATATGCGCACCCACTCTCTCCCCTAAAGCTGCATAGTCCGGTGAAATATCAAATCTTTCAAACCATACCAATTATCTAGATTTGATTTTACATATCTAACTTTGGTACTGATGCACTTATTAATCATTTGTTTCTGCTTAGAAGGCAATACTGAGTCAATTTAACAGAAACCTGTTACTGCAGAGGTCTATGGTGTCAGAGTTTTGGCGTGCTTGCCGAAACTAATTTTCTATGTTAGCACTCAAAATATCTCAAAAGTTTACCATTTAAAATGAAAGTAACTTTGAACTAATGTAAAGTAGATACTAGTGATCGATCTAATATATTTATCTCAGAAAAAATACAGAAATTCAAAACCATCGGACTATGCAACTTTAACGTGGAGCATCTAGACTGCCACATATAAACACATGCAGCCTAATACAAGTGATCGGCCTACATTTAGCCTAATAGGCCTACCTTGAGCCGGAAATGGCTGTAATTAAAGTTGCATAGTCCGATGGTTTTGAATTTCTGTATTTTTTCAGAGATAAATATACTAGATCGATCACTAGTATCTACTTTACATTAGTTCAAAGTTACTTTTATTTCAAATGGTAAACTTTTTGAGATATTTTGAGTGCAAAAAAGGAAAATTAGTTTTGGCAAGCTTGCCAAAACTCTGACACCATAGACTTCTGTAGTAACAGGTTCTGTTAAATTGACTTAGTATTGCCTTCTACGCAGAAACAAATGCTTAATAAGTACATCAGTATCTAAGTTAGATATGTAAAATCAAATCTAGATAATTGGTTTGGTTTTGAAAATTTGATATTTCATCGGACTATGCAGCTTTAAGTTCAGGCACGGCCACAATAGGCTCATCTGCGGATGCGCAGCAATTTTCACTGTGTGAACCCTGGAGGGAGATGGAGGATTAGGGGGGGGGGGGGGCTGTACTAACACATAGCCGATCTATTTCCTTTACCAATCACCGGGCGTGGTGGCCAAATCGGTAGAGCATGGGTCACATGTGCGGAAGGTCGGGAGTTCGGTTCCCGGTCGAGTTAAACCAACGACTTATGAAATTGATACTTGTCACTTCCTAGCCTGGCGCTCAACATTAATAGGATAGGGCAAGTACTGGTTAGCTCAGTGTAAGGATAATGTGACTGAGTGGGATATTGAGTCATGGTGCTGATGACCTGATTTCCCAGTGGGGTAGCACTATGAAAGTCAGCATGAGTGTGCACTGTCACAAGTCGGTACCTGTCCTGATAATACATCCTGGCAACATCTAAGGTCATAGAGATTGTGAGTTTACAAATTTCATGAGTGTCCATTGACACAAAATTGATTGTATGCTTTTACATGTAAAAGCGATGGTTTGAACAAAAACAAGCATTTCTCGCCGTGAATATGGCCTATGCTGCCGACACGGCGTAAAGCAACCACCAATCAATCAATCAATCTAAGGTCATAGATGGCAGGTAGCTAGGCAGGTGGGCAGGTAGGTAGGTAGGTAGGTAGGTAGGTAGGCAGGCAGGTGTGCAGGCAGGCAGGTAGGCTGACAGGTAGGAAAGCGGGAAGCCATGCAGGCAGGCAGGCAGACAAGCAGACAAGCAGATGGGCAGGCAGGCAGGCAGACAGACATACAGGCAGACAAGCAGGCAGGCAGGTAGGCAGACAGACAGACAAGCACACAAGCAAGCAGGCAGTCAGGCAGACAGACAGACAGACAGGCAGACAGGCAGGCAGGCAGACTGGTCGGAAGGCAAACAGACAAGCAGGCAGGCAGTTCCCTGGGGGCATGTCCGTGAGGCGTCCCCCGGGACGCTGGTTCCCACAGACCGGGACCATCGCGGCGAGACGCCGGGACAACAAACATGCGCAGATCGCGTCCGGACATCGCGGCTGCACTCCGAAAATGGCGCCAAACTGAACGGTCGCAAAGATGGAAGGAGTGGCGTTTTTTTCTTTCGCAGAATAAATTAGGGCAATCAGTAGATGACTATGAGTATGAGAAACTCCCACAGTCCATGGATCTGAGTAAGAGATGAGGGACAGAAGGGATATTCTGGGTTATTATACTCGTATAATTCTTATACAGCATGTGTGTGGTGCGAGGGGTTCCCTGTCCACGAATAAACTAGATCACGGTTCCGACTGCGCATGCGCTGAAAACGGCATTGGGAGCAAAGCAACGGCATACGGCCATTGAGTTTGCCTATACGCGCAGTGAAAAGCGTCAGTTTTATTCTAAATTAATAGAAATCCAAAACCCTAACCTTATCAATTTAATATAATCTTTTTGATAAACATGTTTTCTATATGTGTTCCAAGCGGTTTGTCTCTAGGTGGTGTGGTTTTATCAATATTTTACTTTTTCTGTATGGAGATTGCTCACTGCCATTGACAATGCATTGAGTACTCTGGCTATGGCTCTAACACTAGTCTGAGTGCCTAGATCTTTCTAAAACTAAATGCACATGGCATAAGATGTCCTGATTATATTGATGTAAATGCAATGCTGGATAAAAGATTAATATCTGAATTTATTATATATATTTTTTTAGTTGGTATTCTATGTTTCAAACAAGAGCTGAGATGAGCTGAAACTAGCACATTTCATAGCTGCACGCGGTGTATTAGCATGTGCCATGTGCTTTTGGGGGGGGGGGGGGGGGGGGGGGGGGGGGGTTTGCTCTGATCCCCACAATGCACCGCGCCGCTGGAATGCCGATGTAGTCTATTACCCTGACAGCTGGGAGGGGGGGGGGGGCACCACCAATGCGCCAAGGAGGAATACATAGACCTATTTCCGGTATCTAGGTGAGTGCGCGCGCTGTTTGGCTGCAGGACGACACATGGTCACACTGCAAACTCAATGGCTATGAGCAATCTTCATGCAGAAAAAAGTGAAATATCTCTAAAACCATACCACCTAGAAATTGGAACACATATAGAAAACATATTCAACGAACAGATTATATTAAATTTATAAGGTTATGGTTCTGCATTTCTATTAATTTTGAATAAAATAGACGTTTTGCACTGCGCATACCGGCAAACTCAATGCATTATCAATTGTTGTGAGCAATCTTCATTCAGAAAAAGTGAAATATCACTAAAACCACACCACCTCAAAACAAACTGCTTGGAACACATATAGTAAACATATTCAAGAACAGATTATATTGAATTTATATGGTTATGGTTCTGCATTTCTATTAATTTTGAATAAAATAAACGTTTTTCACTGTGCATACCGGCAAACTCAATGGCAGTGTGCCTTCGTTCTGCAGCCAAGCTGCGCGCACATACACAATGTTTATCAACATTGAAAGGGGTGTTGTAGTATATGTTCCCCTTGCATTTATACTCGTATAATGCATTATACATCACATATATAGTCACAGGAAAAGTGATGTCAAAGTTATACAATGGTGATTCTGTGAATAGCCGTTGCCCAATTTGTTCCTATTTTAGGAGACATTCGTCGCTGTAATTTTCATACCGATGCAAAATACATCGTTAAAACAGATCAGCAACTGAGAATACAGGGCAAGTTGCTAGAGGTATTAGTTTACTTTGGTTATGTAATAATGTTTCTACAGGCGGGCGTGTGGCTTTCTGATTGGTATGCTGTGTACACTGGGTGGAGATGTGGGTGGTGAGGTGGGGGTGGCAGGGTTGCCAACGTTGGAAAATGAAAAACCGGAAGATCTTAAAGCTGCATAGTCCGATGAAATATCAAATTTTCAAAACCAAACCAATTATGTGGATTTGATTTTGCATATCTAACTTAGATACTGTTGCACTTATTAAGCATTTGTTTCTGCATAGAAGGCAATACTGAGTCAATTTAACAGAACCTGTTACTGCAGAAGTCTATGATGTCAGAGTTTTGGCAAGCTTGCAAAAATTAATTTTCCATGTTTGCACTCAAAATATCTATAAAGATATAAAACATTTAAAATAAAAGTAACTTTGAACTAATGTAAGGTAGATACTACTACTGATCGATCTAATGTATTTATCTCTGAAAAAAATACAGAAATTCAAAACGATCGGATTATACAACTTTAACAGGTGTTATATTGGGGGATCTGGGGATACTTCCCCAGAAAAAGGTTAACATCTTAGATCCTTTGTGGTGCATTTTGGACACAGTAATCCTTAAAATTGATATAATATTACTATATTAATGGCATTGCAGGGTTGCCAACATTTGACAATTCAGCCTCGGTGCTGAAAATAGGTATTATTCAACTGGAAGTTTAACAAATGTGAACAAAAAAAAGTAAACTCCCCCAAAACGAAATAAAAACGTAGGATCGGCGTAAGGTGACGATGGGGACATAAAATGGTGTACACTTTACGGTTAAACCGTAATGGTTGGCAATCCTGGGATGTGCCTGGCTGGGGGTAGCTGGTCATTGTGGTTCACTCTCTATGACAAATTAACCGCCACTTGGGTCAAACTTACAGCGAGCGATTAAAGTTGCATAGTCCGATGGTTTTGAGTTTCTGTAATTTTTCTGAGATAAATATATTAGATCGATCACTAGTATCTACTTTACATTAGTTTAAAGTTACTTTTATTTTAAAGGGTAAACTTTTGAGATATTTGAAGTGCAAACAAGGAAAATTAGTTTTGGCAAGCTTGCCAAAACTCTGACACCATAGACCTCTACAGTAACATGTTCTATTAAATTGACTCAGTATTGCCTTCTATGTAGAAACAAATGTTCAATAAGTGCATCAGTATCTAAGTTAGATATGTAAAAATCAAATCTTGATAATTGTTTTGGTTTTGAAAATTTCATATTTCATCGGATTATGCAACTTTAACTGAGGCTATCTCTAAAAAAAAACATGCGTATATTCGTTGAGAAAACACATGCGTATCCATCCACAACAAAAACATATATATCGCCATATAGGAAAAACATGTATATCAGTAGAGAAAACACATCTATACCCATAAAGAAAAAAGGCCAGTTGCTCTCATACCATGTCTATGTGGTGTGGGAGGTTAAAAATCCCTTGGGTCGGTAAAAGTGTAGGCTCGGGCTTTCTATCGACAAACTGCCTAATGGTGAAAACAAGTCTACTCAGACTTATCCATGATAGGCAGTATAAATCTTCAAGAAAAAAAAATCGATCGATCGTCAACAAATGTCTTAATAAGTAAAACAATATATAATGTTTGATAAGTAGGGTCAAGCCTAGTTACATGTTTGTGTTAGTAAAAAATGTGATGCTGTCATCGGAATTTGCAGCTTTAATCCAGCAAAGGCGGTAACCACGAGACGGTCACCCATTCATATCCTGTTTCGCAAGGCATTTCGGGAATGGACAAACTGGGGTGTGGTTTGCGCCTTCAGTGGCAGCCAATCAGGGGAGCCCATTGGTCACGTGAAGGCAGATCCAGAGAGAGACGCGGGGGTAGCGTCCCGGTAGCGTTAGGAGGCCGGGTGTGTTTGTAAACAGACCAGGGGTCACGGGGTCAGCGGGCGGGTCGACGCGTGCGCAGTGAGTCACTCACGGCTGACCCCGCCTCCTAGCGTGCATTCCGTTAATCACTCACCGTCCAATCTTCTCTCAGTATATATCGACGGTTGGTTGGTCGGTCGGTCGGTCGGTTGTTGGAGTTTTACGTGCTGCAAACATCTACGGTCATATCAGGATGGGTACCGACTTGTGTCAGTGTGCACTCATGGCGACTTCACAGTGCTGCCCCACTGAGAGACCAGGCTGCCAGCACCGTGACCTGATATCCCACTCAATCACATCATCCTGACACTAAGCCAACCAGTCCTTGCCCTATCCTAATAATACCGAGTGCCTGGCTAGGAAACGACAAGTATCAATTTCTAAGTCATCGGTTTGACTCGACCAGGGTTCGAAACTGGTGGTTCAGTCCCATGACCTACCAAAACGTGAGGCGGACGCTCAACTCATTAGGTCATCCTGTCTTATGATCTTTCCTCCCTTAAACTGACCTAACACCCCTTTTTTTGTTGTAAATAGCGCGTGCACATACACGATCAAGTTTTTGTTTGTTTTAAGGAAATGGGTAGTATTTTGAGAATGATATAATATGGGAGTGAGGGAGATATTCACAAAATGTTATGCTTATTTTCGTTTTTCCTTTTTTTTTCTTTTAACCAGTATGCCATTTATGCATATTATTTTGTAACTATTGATTTTCACACCTGTGTTGCGTTTTTGAATTGTTGGTCTTGCTTTATTTAAAGCTGCATAGTCCATTGAAAACATCAAATTTTCAAAACTAAAACAGTGATCTAGATTTGATTCTATACATCTAACTTATGCCTGGTACACACCTACCATATACGATTCGCGCACTAAAACTCGTGACTCGACCCGACCCGCTTAAAACTGAAAACAGGCCGATTCATTTTTCGAATCGCGAATTGCAATCGTAATCGGCCTGTTTTAGCCCTAAAACTGAGTTTTTAGTCGTGAATCGCAATCGCTAGGTGTGTGCGGGGAGCGCACACCTAGCAATTTTTGTGCGTGAAACGGGCAGTTTTAGATCGTATACGGGAGGTGGGTGCGCACAAACGGTAGGTGTGTACTAGGCATTAGATGCTGGTGCACTTATCAAACGTTTGTTACGCATAGAACGGAATACCGAGCCAATTTAATGGGAACCTGTTACTGCAGAAGCCTATGGTGTCATATCAAGAGTTATGGTGTGCTTGCCAAAATTAAAGTTGCCTAGTGCGATGGTTTTGAGTTTCTGTCATTTTCTGTGATAAATATATTATATTGATCGGTATAACCTAATTTATTTTAGTTTGAAGTAACTTTTATTTAAAATGGCTAACTCTTGAGATATTTGAATTGCAAGCACGCGTAAATAATTTTGGCAAGCATGCCAAAACTCTTGACACCATAGGCTTTGGCAGTAACAGGTTCTATTAAATTGACACAATATTCCCTTCTATGTGGCGATAAATGTTTATTAAGTCCACCAGTATCTAAGTTAGAAGTTGTAGAATTAAATCTAGGTAATTGTTTTGATTTTCAAAATTTGATGTTTTCACCGGACTATGCAGCTTTAATGTTCTGTGTTTGCACTTCAAATATCTCAGAAGTTAGCCATTTAAAATAAAAGTTACTTCAATCCAAGGTAATGTAGATTATAACGATGAACTTAATATATTTATATCAAAATATGACAGAAACTCAAAATCATCGGACTATGCAACTTTAAAAGTGAAACTGTGACTTCTACAGTTCTAGTGCACCAGATGGCCACAAGGGGGGGGGGGCGGGGGCGGGGGGTAACGGGGTGGGGGGGGGGGGGGGCAGTGAACCCCTATTAATACCAGTAGGCCAATGGTGCTCTTTGTTGGTAAAGGTGCTCTTTTACTAATGCACTTACTAGTATCACATAAGATCCATCAACTTCTGATGAGTTGCTTCTTACGAAATTTAATACTAAGGCATCTGGATTGTTTCCCTCCGCCATTTTATTATTTTAATATTTATTCATGGCATCATATTTTGGTTAATAAATTTATTCTTTCAGAATAACACATTAGTCAGCACCGTGGTTGTGGGCTTCCGCCCGTAATGTTATGATATAATCAGCATATTTTGTCTTGTTCTAATTTACTTATTTATGTGTAATTTATTAATTTACTTACTAATTTATCGATTGCGCATTTGGACAGATGATAATATCACATTCTGCACATTGTGGCGTTCTCTGTGGTGGAGTGGTTAGAGTGTCTGACTTTTTTCTAGGTCAGACTCCTAATCTGAGGGTCGGCGGTTCGATTCCCCGTGCCCCCAGCTCTGCCAATTTGGATTCCCACCGCTGTGTATAACTTACAGTGTCATCAAAGGCTGGTTGCTCTCATACCATGTCTATGTGGTGTGGGAGGTTAAAAATCCCTTGGGTCTGTAAAAGTGTAAGCTTGGGCTTTCTATCGACCAGCAGTGGAATGAGGAAGACCAGTCCTCTATGACTGAAATTTCCCCTGCTTAAACAACTAATGGACCAAAAGAAAAAAGTATCATCCTACATGACTGCATTATTTCTAGTAAACACCAAAAAAAGTTTGGATTAACCTATCATTTGGTTTAACTGAGCTTGGTTTAATGGGGTTATACTGTATATACATGAAATGAAAAAAAATCAAAGTGTCCACATACATTGTATATTACATTCATAATGCGCCCACGTTTTTTTGCCAAAGCCAAGTCAAAGTCGAAGCCAAAGCTCAGTTAAACCAATTATCCAAATTTCTAGGGTCCCTTCAAGTTTGGTTTAATGAGGTTTTTAAAATGCAGCTTTTCATTGAAAGTTATCTGTATTCCCACCGGGCGGTGTAGAGCGCGGCCTCGCATGCGGAATGTCGGCAGTTCGGTTCCTGGTCGAGTCAAACCAATGACTTTAAAATTGATACTTGTCGCTTTCTAGCCTGGCTCTCGACATTTTTAGGATAGGGCAAGGACTAGTTAGCACATTGTCAGGATAATGTGTTTGGGTAGTATATCGGGTCATGGTGCCAGCGGCCTAATTTTGCAGTGGAGCAGCACTATAAAAGTCACCATGAGTGCGCACTGTCCGAAGTCGGTACCCATCCTGATATGACCTTAAGCTAGGATTCCTTACACACGGTATGTGGCATGCGGTATGCGGTATGCGGCATGCGGTATACGAACAGTTTGGGTCCTTTCACCCACACCCACACACACACACACACATAGTGTCAGGTTTCTCTAACACTGCTGTCTATGGGCATTCGCATTCGCATGCCGCACCAATCGCTACATGGACCGATTCAGTATTCGCATGCCGCATACCGCGTGTAAGGAATCACCCCCATTGACTTAGATGCTTTTTCGATTTTTTAACGCATTCGCATTTGCATACCACATACCGCGTCTAAGGAATGCACCCTTTAGATGTTACTAGGAGGTAAAGCAACAACAAACAAACAAATCTATGTGGAATACAAACAATTGTATTCCACATGGCCACTCTCCGAGCATTAAGTGCCGTTACTCAGTGTTGCCATTGATAATTCTCGTCTGCTAGTAATAAATCCAGTATGCGATTGGCAATATCTATTAAAAATAACGCCATTGTCTTTTAAACTGGAATCCACGGGGATCCATTAGGGCACTAGGACTTAAGAACCACCTGTTGTCACTTTAATGTTAGCAGACGATGTTCAGATCTCCGACACAGGCGTGCTAAGGTTGACAGAGTCTGATGGTTTTTAGTTTCTGTCATTTTCAGTGATAAATACATTAGGTTCAATTACCGTCTGCTACTATTAGTATTACTAATAAATCCACAATGAGCAACGTCTATCTTAAAGCTGCATAGTCCAATGAAATATCAAATTTTCAAGACCAAGCAAATTATCTAGATTTGATTTTACATATCTAACTTAGATACTGATGCACTTATTAAGCATGTGTTTCTGCGAAGAAGGCAATAGGCCCTACTGAGTCAATTTAACAGGACCTGTTACTGCAGAAGTCTATGGTGTCAGAGTTTTGGCAAGCTTGCCAAAACTAATTTTCCACGTTTGCACTCAAAATATTTCAAAAGTTTACCATTTAAAATAAAAGTAACTTTGCACTGATGTAAAGTAGATACTAGTGATCGATCTAATATATTTATCTCAGAAAAAATACAGAAATTCAAAACCATCGGACTATGCAACTTTAAATAACGCAGTTGTCTTTTAAACTGGAATCCACCCATGGGATCCACTTGGGCACTAAAACTTAAGAGCCACCTCTTGTCACTTCAGTGTTAGCAGACGATGTTCAGCTCTCAGACCCAGGTGTGTTAAAGTTACAGGGTGTGTTAAAGTTACAGAGTCCGATGGTTTTTAGTTTCTGTCATTTTCAGAGATAAATACATTAGGTTGATCGTTATAATCTATCTTACTTTTAGTTTGAAGTAACAGACAATGTTTAGATCTCTGACACAGGCGTGTTAAAGCTACAGAGTCCTGTGGTTTTTAGTTTCTTACTTTAGTATCTTACTTTAGTTTGAAGTAACAGACAATGTTTAGATCTCTGACACAGGCGTGTTAAAGCTACAGAGTCCTGTGGTTTTTAGTTTCTTACTTTAGTATCTTACTTTAGTTTGAAGTAACTGACAATGTTTAGATCTCTGACACAGGCGTGTTAAAGCTACAGAGTCCTGTGGTTTTTAGTTTCTTACTTTAGTATCTTACTTTAGTTTGAAGTAACTGACAATGTTTAGATCTCTGACACAGGCGTGTTAAAGCTACAGAGTCCTGTGGTTTTTAGTTTCTTACTTTAGTATCTTACTTTAGTTTGAAGTAACTGACAATGTTCAGATCTCTGACACAGGCGTGTTAAAGCTACAGAGTCCTGTGGTTTTTAGTTTCTTACTTTAGTATCTTACTTTAGTTTGAAGTAACTGACAATGTTCAGATCTCTGACACTGGGGTGTTAAAGCTAGAGTCCGATGGTTTTTAGTTTCTGTCATTTACAGAGATAAATACATTAGGTTCATCATTAAAATCTATCTTACTTTTAGTTTGAAGTAACAGACGACATTCAGATCTCTGACACTGGCGTGTTAATTACAGTGGCAGGGTTAAGGCGTGACCAGATATGAAAGGCGAACAATGATGCCGTCCTCGGCCACTTGGCACCCGTCACGCACCATCTTGTCCCCGTCCGTCCCCGCCCCGGTGTAACGATTTCAACTTCCCCCCTTATCAAGTTCCCCCCCGGGAATCTGAAAACGTTTTTAACTTCCCTCCGGGGAACTTAAAAACGTTTTCAGATTCCTGGGGGGGGGGCTCTTAAAAACTATTTTCAAATTCCCCCCTCCAGGAATACAATTTCAACTTCCCCCTTCCTAAGTCCCCCCCCCCCCCGGGAATCTGAAAACGTTCTTTACTTCCCTCCAGGGAAATTAAAAACGTTTTCAGATTCCTGGGGGGGAATTAAAAACAGTTTTCAGATTCCTCCCCCTATTTTCAAATTCCCCCCTCCAGGAATACAATTTCAACTTCCCCCTTCCTAAGTCCCCCCCCCCCCCGGGAATCTGAAAACGTTCTTAACTTCCCTCCAGGGAAATTAAAAACGTTTTCAGATTCCTGGGGGGGGGAATTAAAAACAGTTTTCAGATTCCTCCCCCTATTTTCAAATCCCCCCCTACAGGAATACAATTTCAACTTCCCCCCTTCCCAAGTTCCCCCCCGGGAATCTGAAAACGTTCTTAACTTCCCTCTGTGGAAATTAAAAACGTTTTCAGATTCCCGGGGGGAAATTAAAAACAGTTTTCAGATTCCTCCCCCTATTTTCAAATTCCCCCCTCCGGGAATTTTAAATTGTTTAAAAATAAAGAAAATTCCACAAAAATGTAAAAGTTTTAAAAAGATCGGAAATTTATGGAAAATAGTAATAGTAGTCACCAAAATTTCCCCCAAAAGATTTTTTGTTAATCGAACAATTGCACGCAAAAAATTCACCACAAAAATGTATATTTCACGAAAATAAAGAATTTCACACAAAAATTCTATATTTTTTTAATTATTCAAAAAAGCACAACAAATTGAAAAGTTAAACAAATCGAAAATTTCATGGAAAATAAAAAATTTCCAGACAATTTCCAGAAAAATAACGAATTTAACGAAAAAAATTAAAGTTCACTAAAAATCTAATATTTGACGAAATTTCACAAAATAAGAGATTTTTGTATGTCTGTGTGTGTATGTCAGTCCGTAGTTCATTTTTATTTTATTTAAGATGGTGTGGATTATAATCCTCGGGGGGAGGGAAAGTTAAAACGAGGGAGGGAACTTGAAAACGTTTTCAAATTCCCCTGGGAGGAATTTGAAAACGTTTTCAAGTTCCCGGGGGGGAATTTGAAATCTTTACACCGGTGTAAAGATTTTTTTCGTTAAATTCGTTATTTTTCTGGAAATTGTCTGGACATTTTTTATTTTCCATGAAATTTTCGATTTGTTTAACTTTTCAATTTGTTGTGCTTTTTTGAATAATTAAAAAAATATAGAATTTTTGTGTGAAATTCTTTATTTTCGTGAAATATACATTTTTGTGGTGAATTTTTTGCGTGTTTTTAATTTCCCCCCGGGAATCTGAAAACGTTTTTAATTTCCACAGAGGGAAGTTAAGAACTTTTTCAGATTCCCAGGGGGGGGGGGGAACTTGGGAGGGGGGAAAATTGAAATTGTATTCCTGGGGGGGGATTTGAAAATAGGGGGAGGAATCTGAAAACTGTTTTTAATTCCCCCCCCCGGAATCTGAAAACGTTTTTAATTCCCCTGGAGGGAAGTAAGAACGTTTTCAGATTCCCGGGGGGGGGGGGGGGAAGTTGAAATTGTATTCCTGGAGGGGGGAATTTGAAAATAGGGGAAGGAATCTGAAAACTGTTTTTAAGTTCCCCCCCTGGAATCTGAAAACGTTTTTAAGTTCCCCGGAGGGAAGTTAAAAACGTTTTCAGATTCCCGGGGGGGAAGTTGAGAAGGGGGGAAGTTGAAATCGTTACACCGGGCAGGGTGACGCCGACTGACCTGTCACCCAGGGGGCAGACGCTGGTGACGGACGATACGTCAACGACGTCTTTGTTTGACTTAATCACACCCGGGCGCGCATGTCGGTAATCAGGTCACGGGGTCACGGGGTCACGTGACAGTTCGCAGACGGCTGGGGACCGCAAACTGCCGAAAATGACACCCGACAGGAAAGTTTGTTTTATTTAAAGCTGCATAGTCCGATGAAAACATAAAATTGTCAAAACCAAAACAATTATCTAGATTTGATTCTACATATCTACCTTAGATACTGATGCACTTATTAAACATTTACCAGCAAATAGAAGGGACCACTCAAAGAGAAACTCAAGAGAAACTCAAAACCATCGGACTATGCAACTTTAACTACACCTCTAGAGCACATTCATTTTTACCGTCGGATATTGGATGTCAAACATATGTTCATCCCGACATATTTCTTTGGAGGAAACCTGTTGCTGCCACATTTCCGATGAGCAGCAAGGGGTCTTTTATAGGCACTTTCCCACAGACAGGACATCGCATACCACAGCCTTTGATGAACCAGTTGTCGACCACTGGTTGGAACGGAGAATATCCCAAACTGCAAATGTGTCCACTTAGCAGCCAAACATAACACCAGACACGATGGCCGAATGAGTTGAGCGTCCGTCTCCAGTCTTGGTAGATTGTGGGATTCGAACTCATGGGTTCAATTCCTTGTCGAATCAAACCAATGACTTAACAGTTTATACTTGTCACTTCCTAGCCAGGCGCTCGGCATTATTAGGATAGGGTAAGGACTGGTTGGTTCAATGTCATGATAATGTGACTGAGTGGCATATGAGGTCATGGGGCTGATGACCTGGTCTCCCAGTGGGGCAGCACTATAAAGTCACCATGAGTGCGTACTGTCACAAGTCGGTACCCGTCCTGATATGACATTAGATGTTGCCAGGACCATAAAACCCCAACATGACAATTATTACATGATCAAACATGTCTAACAGAAAAATATGATGCAATAGACCGAATCTAACAGGACGGAGGTGGCATGATGAACCAAGCCTAACACTAACACTAACAGAACTGCTCTGATGTGATAGGCCAAGCCTAACAGGTCAAGTGTGGTCCGATGCAACGAGCATAACGACCAGAAGCGATGGCCGAATGAGTTGAGCGTCCACCTCCCGTTTTGGTAGTTCGTAGAATTCGAACCCTCGGTCTTCAAATCCTAGCTGAGCCAAGCCAATGACTTAAAAATTGATACCTATCACTATCTAGCCTGACGCTCAGTATTACTAGGATAGGGCAATGAACCGTGGAATGAGGAAGAATCTGAAACCACTCTATTCGGGTACTTTCCCCTAGTGGAAATCCGGATCGATGAAGCACCATCTATTTGTACAGCGAATCCAGAAACAGAGGCCTCCACATTTGATTGATTTTATTAGCGAATTACTTGGAAAAAGGAGCTGCCAATCGATAATATGTCAGTTAAGATACTTTTGAAGACACCTCTCATTACATTATCATGAATAAGCTTACTTACTTGAAGGAATTATTTATATTTGTTGATAATATCAGCATCGCCTGTACAATGCGCAGCCAAATGAGTGGTTCCAGATTCTGCCCGATAGATGTCACTCGCTTAATTGGATTGAAATTGTCCCCGCTTAATCAAATAATGTACCCAAAAAACCCTTTAAAGAAAGCCAAAAATAAAAACCCGGGGCTCACCACTTGGGGGAACAGTCACGTGAGGCGTGACGTGACGTGACATACCGATTCTAGACGTCGAGTAGCGTTCGTGACGTATCATGTTCCAGACCGGGCTAATCCGGAAGTGGTTTCTGGCGTCCGGCCGGTGTGTCGTGGAGTGGAGGGTGGGGGAAGGGGGAGCTTATGTACCACACAGTCGGCAGCACAACGCGAAGTAAGGGCGCTCTCTTCTCTCCTCTCTCCTCTCTCTCTCATTCCCACCTTCCATCTCTCTTTCCCTCTCCCCTCCTTCCCCTTCTACCTTTCCTCTCCCCTCCCTTCTCTCTCTCCCTCTCTCATTCACTCCCTCTGTCTATCTCTCCTTCACTCTCCCCTTCCCTCTCCCTCTATCTCTCTCCCTTCCTCTCTCTCCCCTTCCCTCCCCCTCTTTCTCTCTCTAAAGCCCCGGTCACATACACCTTAGTGAACGTAGTTGAACGTAGTTAGAATAACGTGGGTGAAACGTGCTGTCACTACGTTCAAATACGTTAAGGTATGGCAGGTTTTGGTTGATGACCCACCTAATGGTATGGATTTTTTAAATTTTTTGTTGTTGATTGAGGCTGTATTTATACTGTCCATAGCATGTAAGCCCAGGTACCTAGGCTTGTTTTCAATGCTGGCCAGCTGTAGTTTTGGTGTTGTCTTACCAAGCAGTAGCTGCTGATAAGTTATTTGATTGTCTGCATTTCAGTAGCAGATAGATAGTCTGTGGGTATGTTTAGTAGTCTATGTTAGTTTTTTGGGGGGCCCTCTTGGCATTGTATTTTTGTTCTATTCGTATTACTATGTTAGTTGATAAATACGTTATGGTACGGATCCCGGTACGTTACGGTACGGATCCCACTACGTCCAACTACATTCAACTACGTTCAACTATGTTACCCTCCACTACGTTCAACTTCGTTCAACTTCGTCCACTAACGGCTATGTGACCACGCCAGAACGGCCAAGGTTTTGTGTGGGTCAAAGTATGCTAGGGTATGCTAGAGTACATTAAGAAGTATGCTAGAGTATGCTAGAGTATGTTATCATCACGGAGGCTAGGTCTGTCTCAAACGTAGTGCTCTTTTGAACATGTCCAAAGCTTAAATCGGAACTCACGGCCCACAGACGTTATTATCATGTTATCATCACGGAGAAGTACGGATGGCGGTATGTTGCACTATATTCAACTATGTTCAACTACGTTCAACTATGTTCAACTTTGTTAGCCTCCACTCTGTTCAAATACGTTCAACTACGTTCAACTACGTTCAACTACGTTCAACTACGTTAGCCTCCACTATGTTTAACTACCTTCACTAACATGTATGTGACTGGGCCTTAACACACTTGTTCTCTTTCTCAGTCAGTCGCCCTCTGTCTCCCTCCCTCTCTCTCTCTCCCTCCCCCCCCCCTCTCTATGTGTCGCTCTCCCTCTCTTTCTCTCTTGTTCTCTTTCTCTGTCTCGGTCAGTTGCCCTCTGTCTCCCTCCCTCTCTCTCTCTCCCTCATCCCCCTCCTTCCCCTGCCCCTATCTATGTGTCTCTCTCCCTCTCTTTCTCTCTTGTTCTCTTTCTCTTTCTCAGTCAGTCTCTCTCTGACTCTCTCTCTCCCGCTCTCTTCACTAATTTTGCGCACCTCGTTTCGAAGATGGCTGCCTGTTTCGGTGCCCGAATTGTTTGTAAGAAGGTGCTAATGGTAAACGTGTGTATTTGGGGTGATGGTGTGTGGTTATGTGTGTGAGGGTGATGGTGTGTGTGTGTGTGTGATGAGGTGGGGCGGAGGGGAGGCTGTCAATCAGCCGTTGGCCAATGCGTTTTTAGGACCACGTAGACATGCGGCAGTCCAATGACAACATAAGGTCCGTTCAAAGACCACACCCTATTAGATTCCGTCATATTTTGTTTTTTATTTGATTTTTTTTATTGAGGCTGTGTTTATACTGTCCATAGCATATAAGCTCGAGTACTCTGGCTTGTTTTCAATGCTGGCCAGCTGTAGTGGTTGTGTTATCTTATCACACAGTAGCAGCTGATAGTGATAAGGTGCATATAGCAATTGTTCCACTAGAAGTGGAAACAGATGTTCACTAGAGACAAAGAATGGACATTCTTTTGATTTTTGTTCGAACCATCTTACATCAACCACAAAATATTGTGCTTAATGTGAGTTTCGTGACCTACAGTAAAACCTCTCTAAATCGACCGACCATGGGACCGACTTTAAATGGTCCATTTAGGGAGGTGGTTTGTTCAGGGAGTTTTTTTTTATCATTACAATGGTATTGTATGGGCGATCGTTTGGGATCCAAGTCAAGCGATCGATATAGGGCAGTGGTTGATCTGTGGAGGTGGTACTGTTAGTCTTAGGTTAGACTTAGAGAGGTTATACTGTATATTAACTGTGTGTAGTGTACACTGTTCTGTTCAATTTGCATGGTCTTTCACTGTTAGGTTGACATTGTGCACCTATTGCTGATTGATATGAAACTCAACGAAGCGGTGAAGTGGCTGCGTCTAATTTGATATGAATCCACCATAGCTAAATCCTGTCAACTTAATGGTGGGACTGTTAATTATTTATCACACAACCACAATATTGACCAGACGGGATGGCCGAATGAGTTGAGTGTCCGTCTCCCGTTTTGTTAGATTGTGGGATTCGAACCCTTGTCGAGTCAAACCAATGACTTAAAGATTGATACTCATCACTTCATATCCAGGCGCTCAACATTACTAGGGTTAATAGACACCACACAGCTACGTACAAGCCTATGATATGTAAATAGGAGTAGGCTAGTCTAGTAATAAGAGTAGAAAAAATAAATACATATATACCAAGAAAATCCAAAAAAACTAACATAGGCTATTAACCATACCAACCAATTATCTATCTGCTACTGAAATGCAGGCAAACAAATACCTTATAAGCAGCCACTGTGTGGTAAGATAACACCAACAGTACAACTGGCCAGCATTGAAAACAAGCCTGGGTACCCAGGCTTATATGCTATGGACAGTATAAATACAGCCTCAATAAACAATTTTTTTTTTTAAACTAGGGTAGGGTAAGGACTAGTTGGTTCAGTGTCAGGATAATGTGACTGAGTGAAATATCAGGTCATGGTGCTGGCAGCCTGGTCTCCCAGTGGGGCAGCACTATAAAGTTGCCATGAGTCTGCACCGTCACAAGTCGGTACCCGTCCTGATTGGACCCTAGATATTGCCAGGACGTCATCATCATCATCATGCTGTCGGTCGTGATGCGACAAAGACTGCTTTCATTACTTGACTGCCGCTCTCCATTTAGCTCTCTGCTGTGAGAGTGATGTACATTTCATGAAAGCTGCCTGCAAAAGTGTTGAAGTGCTGCTGGCTTTTGCAAGTTACCAGTGGCACTCTCTCGGGGAGCAAATAGAGGTTTCACACCGGCAAGAACATGTCAGGACAGGGGCAAAACTATTTGTCCCTGCAGTGGCTGGTCGGGAGATGTTGGGAGTTCCATACATCAACCGCCCTTAATGCTGCCATAGTGACATGGTTTTCTGTTTAGGGTTTGTTCCCTTAGCCTTCGGGTTCTGTCAAGAACTTGTACCACAAGGCAGTGGTTTACAACTCTGCAGGGCAGGGGCGTCAAACTCCCTGAGGTGTTGCAATACCTGCAATACCTGCAATACCTGCATACCATGCCAGGACGTAAGACTCAAACAACAAACCACAATATTATCGTTATTGTGCAATATTGTTGAAATGTTCTTACCTTCCCTACCTAAATGACGTATTCTGGATCTGTTGGTGTCAAAGAGGACTGTTTCGTGATTCTCACGTTCTGCCGCTGGAGTTAATAACTCATGAACAGGATGTTTGAGGACTTGGCGGAAGGGAGCGAGATGTAGCTCAGGCGGTAGAGTGTCCACCTGTGAAGGTGTCGGTCATCCTATTGATTCTGCTCAGTGGGTCCATTTGCAGTTTACGCTATTTTCCATTCCAACCAGTGGTTCACAACTAGTTCATCAAAGGCTGTTGTATCTGATGTCCTGTCTTTGGGAAAGTGAATATAAAAGACCCCTTGCTGCTTATCGGAAAGAGTAGTCTATGTGGCAGCAGCTGGTTTCCTCCAAAGAAATATGTCAGAATGACCATACGTTTGACGTCCAATAGCCAATGATAAAAATTAATGTGCTCCAGAGGCATCATTAAATAAAACAAGCTTTACTTTGATAAAAGACCCCTTGCTCCTTATCGGAAAGCATAGCCTATGTGGCGGCACTGGGTTTTCTCCAAAGAAATATGTCAGAATGACCATGTTTGATATCCAATAGCTGATGAGAAAAATTAAAGTGCTCTAGAGGCGTCGTTAAGTAGAACAAGCTTTGCCTTTGAGGATTTTGCGGAAGTTGCACCTATGGAGTTTTCAGGATATGGCAGTGCTTAGTTTATTTGATAGTTGTGTTGCCCAGTAGAAGAAAGAGCTTGTACACACACGGTGGTTTGCCCTAGGGGGTAATAGTTTAAAAGTAATTCTGCAGCGGATATGTCAGTTGTGGGGTTAGATAAAAGATTCACCCCGTACACGCAGTAAGACCAGAAAAACAACCCTTTAGAAAAGTGGTGAATGGCTTGGTAAATACATTCAGCACATAAATTCTTAATTTAGGGAGCAAAATATATTCTTAATATACATCTTCATATTTACCCGCTACTTTTGAGTTGAAAAATATAATAAAACATGTAGATTAATGGGCTTTAAAAGTAAAATTGATAGCGTTCTATTGTCATCATCTTGTCTTTTTGCATTTCACCAACTCTGTGCCGATATAAGTAGCCATTTGATACTGGAACCAATGATTCCACTTCCTGTTCCATACTAAAGCAATTTTCACCCGTATTTAGACTGCATTGTCATTCACCCCTACTGCAAGTATGGGGTAATTATTTGATGTATTGTGGGGTATGCTGTAGATACCCTCCCTATCTTAGTAATACTAGGTACTCCAAAGGGGGCGTATATGCTGTCCGCAGCGCGAAATTTGACATATTTTAACCCTTTTTAAAACACTTCAATCTCCACAATTTAGCTTCGTTTGAAATATAAATGACATGAAATTAAAGGTTATTCTTGTGTCTTTTAGGGTATCTGATTTTTAGTTAGCATTATGAAATAAATTAGTGTCAATGGAAACTTGTTGGGGGGGTACCATCGGCAGCTCTGTGCATGCTCGCCGAGTTTGTTTTCATCCAGTCTGAGCTACTCCCTTCCCTAAATTTGATACCCTGGTGAGCACAGTGACCTGAGCTAAAAATAACCACTAATGAAAGATGGAGAAGAAACTAGGCTTCATTAGGATATCGAGCATGGCTGTTTTAAGTGGGAAATTTGATTGAACTGAAGGAGTGAAAACATTAAGACATCAATCCTCCTTGAAAATTGATCAGGATCGTGCTGAAAATTATATCATCAGAAAGGTCAAGTCGTCCTCTACCTAACCAGAACAATATTTTGTTGAGATTTATATCATGATCATCAAGGTTGGTCTGAGAAGTGACTGTGTATTCCCATCTCTGCACTGGAGCAACGACTATGGCATCGATTGAAGCTACCGTGTCGACAGAAAACATGTATGATCATATAGAGCTTTTGATTTAGATTATTTTAGAATAAAAATTAGAGTGATAGTGTAAGTAGAACAAAAGTTATGATGTTTTCAAGAATTTATCATTGACCCTGCTGATATTCAGTAGAAATTAAGGAATTTAGCAAATTCAGCATGAAATATCTGAAAGAATAACAAAGATAATGGTCTGGAAAAGATTGAGCCTGCTATTTGTGCTATAGAGAGTGAGATTCTTTAATATTGGACAAATTATATGCAACATAGCTTCTGGGCTGGGGCCTTAAAAACCTAGATTTGCCTAATTTGGAAATGTGTACAAATAAATGCAAACAAATTAATGTTTAAAACCTCATAATTTTGGAACTTATCAAGAGATCTATATAAATTTTATATATCTGGAATCTGATTTAAAATATCTATACACCTACATGATTTTAAACACTGAAACATTAAAATAGAAAATCACTTTGGAGTACCTAGTAATACCTAGTTACTCCCACTACCATGTGACAGGACTCTATAAGCAACCCCGTGGAAAATGTCTCGGGAAGGTGGATGGTGGACACACCCACATGATTTTATGATCTAATAGTAATATGCTAAATGAATTGTTCAGATACCACAGCCCACCACTTTTGGAATGAAGAATCTATGAAATCGTGATATATATAAATACATTATATAAATATTATTTAATGGAGGAACTATAGCTATTAATACACTTTGAAAGTTGATTCAAAAGCTTTCAATGGCCACCATCTTTGTGGGGTTTTTGGGGGGGTTTTCTTTTTGCAATCTCCCCCATTTCACCAACTCTACTTCAATGTCTTAAAAACACTGGATGATGGAACCAGAAGCTCCACCTCTTGTTTAGTTGATTCCCACTGATGCAGTTGTTGCTTGGATTTAGGTATGGTTGTCATTCAACCTACTGTTGGTAGGGGTGAATACGTTAGGAAATATGTAGGTAGTCTTAAGTCCGATGGTTTGGAATTCCTGTCATTTTCTGAGATAATTATATTAGGTTGATCGTAATAACCTAGCTTACTTTAGTTTTAAGTAAGTTTGATTTTAAATGGCTAACTTTTGAGATATTTGAAGTGCAAACATGCTAAATTAATTTTGGCAAGCATGCCAAAAAGCTCTGACACTATAGACTTCTGCAGTAACAGGTTATATTGAATTGCCTCAGTAATCCTTCTATGTGGTGACAAATGCTTAATAAGTGCACCACTATCTAAATTAGATATGTAGAATCGAATTTTGATAATTGTTTTGGTTTGGAAAATTTGATGTTTTCATCGGACTATGCAGCTTTATCTCGGCTGGTGATTGCTTCCACAACTCTATGCATCCTCGTCCACCTGCCTGGTTAGTTGTTGGAGTCCTGGCAACATCTAAGGTCATATCAGGACGAGTACTGACTTGTGACAGTGCGTACTGATGGTGACTTTTATAGTCCAGTATATATCCATTCAGAGATTTGGTTACGTTATAATTGTTGTTGTTTTACATCCTATCAACATCTAAGGTCATATCACACTGACTTGTGACAGCGCACACTTATGGCGACTTTATAGTGCAGCCCCACTGGGAAATCAGGCCACCAGCACAATGACCCGATATCCCACTCAGTCACATTATCCTGACACTGAGCTAACCAGTCTTTGCCCTATCCTATTAATTAATGCCCAGCGCCAGGCTAGGAAGCGACAAGTATCAATTTTATAAGTCATTGGTTTGACTCGACCGGGAACCTAACTCCCGATCTCCCACACGCGAGGCCCGTGCTCTACCAATTCGGCCACTGTGCCTGGTTGGTAAACTGTACTGCTGATTGTTGAGTGATGGCCATGTTGCTCCTCCTGGCTCTGTCTTTAGAAATAGTCGTCCTTTGCAGCGTTTTAAGTGTGGCAAAAGAAAACGAGCCTATGTGACAAATCTGTACACACATGGCGCATAGCTCGCTGTCATTCATGAAGCCATGTTGTGTCCTTACTTCTGGCAAGTATGCCAGGACCATGTGCCACTGTACATGCCACTGCGGCAACTGTACGGACATCTACCGGGTAGTATGGATACGTACGTATATACGTACATATATACGTACATATATACGTGCGTAAATACGGACATATATATACCTACATATATACCTACATATATACGTACTTATGCATATCTAATAATAATATGTGTATGTATGCACATATGCTTATCTGTGCATATATATATATATATATATTTATTTATTTATTAATATAATGTATTTATCTATATATATTTATATATATATGTAAATATGCATATCAATTGATCATTTACATATGTATGCATACATATACATCTATATACACACATATATAGGCATACATATATACACACTTATATACATATATACATATATACGTATATAAACATATATACACACATATATACACACATATACACACATATATACACATATATATACATATGTGTGCACATATGTATACACATGTATACACATTTATATACATATGTACATATATAGACATTTATATACATATATACACATATATACATATATACACTTATGTGCATATTTATGCATACATATACATATATGCACTTATAATGTTATATAGATGTGTATACATATGTATACATATGCACATAAATATGACCACTCAGGCAATAAGCCACATAGACAGGCTTGAATAATGTAATTACATCAGGGAGTCTAGGTAGTGTAATGGTTAGCACAGTGAGCCCCGGAATGCCAAGAAGTGTGGGTTCGAAACATGCTCCAGGCACAATATAGGGTATTCAGGTGACGTCATCAACCGGATGCGCGGCCATTGTGGCGATATCCACTAGTAAACAACCCATAGAATTTGCTGGTACGCGAATTTGCTGGTACGTCTATTTCATTCAAAATTAATAGAAATACAGAACCCTAACCTTATCAATTTAATATTATCTTTTTGGTAAACATGTTTTCCATATGTGTACCAAGCGATTTGTTTCTAGGTGGTGTGGTTTTAGAAATATTTTAACTTTTTCTGTATGAAGATTGCTCACGGCCATTGACAATGCATTGAGTTCGCCGGTACGCGCAGTGCAAAACATAAGTTTTAGTCCAAATTAATAGAAATCCAGAACCCTATCCTTATAAATTTAATATAATCTTGTTGATAAACATGTTTTCTATATGTGTTCCAAACAGTTTGTGTTTAGGTGGTATTGTTTTAGAGGTATTTCACTTTTTCTGTATGAAGATTGCTCACAGTCATTGACAATGCATTGAGTTTGCCGCTACGTGCAACGAAAAACGTCTGTTTTATTCAAAATTAATAGAAATGCCGAACCCTAACCATATAAATTTAATATAATCTGTTCGTTGAATGTGTTTTCTATATGTATTCCAAGCGGTTTGTGTCTAGGTGGTGTGGTTTTAGAGATATTTCACTTATTCTGTATGAAGATTGCTCACTGCCATTCACAATGCATTGATCAGGTTGGGTTTGTTATTGTGTTGTATCTCCACAATGGCCACACTTCCGCTTCGCCTGACGTCAGTGCATACCCTATATATGATGCTAATTCCCATGACCTGTGTAAAGTTAGGAATACTACATACATAACAACCAGGACCCTATACAAGGTACACACTGTATGATTGTTAGACCAGACGGGATGGCCGAATGAGTTAGAGCGTCCGTCTCCCATGTTGGTAGATCGTGGGTTCGAATCCTGGTTGAGTCAAACCAATGACTTAAAAATCTATACTTGTCACTTCCTAGCCAGATGCTTGGCATTACTAGGATAGGTCAAGGAGCAGTGGAATAAGGAAGACCAGTCGTCTGCGACTGAAATTTCCCCAGCTTAATCAACTAATGTACCCCCCCCCCCCACAAAAAAAACCACAAAAAACCTACCCTGTGTTGCATATAAGTGCAAAATTACTATGACTCCTTGAGAAATAAAACTATTTCGTCTAAGAAAACAAACACACCTGCGCATGCGCAAAAAAAATAAGACCTGAGCACGTCGAGTACAGAGAATCTGTGTCCAGAAGTCGTGACCTGCGCGCGCACTCACCGGATGTAGCATGGGCGGGGGGAGGGGGAGGGGGGGGGGGGGAGGGGGGCTACCAAGTGACCCATGCGCAGGGACTGACCGCCACCTAGCGGCAGGAGAGAGAGACTAGAGCACCATGAGCACCGGAAACAGTAGGGCGGGGAGCGGGAGAGGGGTCGGGGGTCAGCAAGTCCAACCACCCTCCCACCCACACACCCCCAGTTTGCTACTAATTTTTATGCTCTTAATTCTATCCCTCACATCCTACTAGCAATATTTTATTTACATTGACAGTATCATGTATATAAGACTTGTTTTTGAGTAACAGTGCAATTCAAGTTGCATAGTCTGATGTAGATAAAAGATTCACCCGGTACTTGTAGTACACGGGTGAACGACAACGTAGTGTAAATACGGGCGAAAATAGCTTTAGTATGGAACATGAAGTAGAAACTATGGTTCCCTGATCAAATGGCTACATATATTGGCACAGATTTGGTGAAATGGGAGAGAATGCAAAAATCCAAGATGGCGGCCATAGAACGCCATCGATTTCAATTTTAAATCGTATTAAACTAGCTATTTTATTATATTTTTCAACTCAAAGGTAGCGGGTAAATATGAAGACATATACAAAGAATAAATGTTGCTTCTTAGATTGTGAAATTAGGCTCTCATTTCATTAACCCGCTTTTTCAACCGTTTTTATATAGGGTTGGTATTCACCCATGTACTGCGAGTACTGGGTGAATCCTTTATCTAAGTCCGATGGTGTGGAGTTTCTGTAAGTTTTCTGAGATAAATAGATTAACCTGACCGTTATAATCGACCTTACTTTAGCTTTAAGTCCTGTTCATTTTAAACAGTTAGGTTTTGAGGTATTTGAAGTGCAAACATGTCTAATTAGTTTTGCCAAGCTTGCCGAAACTCTGACACCATAGGCTTTAGCAGTAACAGGTTCTATTAAATTGCCTCAGTATTCCCTGCTATGTGGCAACAAATGTTTAATACATGCATCAGTATCTAAGTTTGATATATAGAATCAATTCCAGATAATTGTTTTGGTTTGGAAAATTTGATGCTTCATCGGACTATGCAGCTTTAAGTAAGTTTGTATTGAGTGTGAGCGCAAATTGTGGTTAACAGCATCGAGAAATGTAGAGCATGATTAAAGAAATTGGTTGGTTGTTGGAATTTTACGTCTGGGCAACATCTAAGGTCATATCAGGATGGGTACTGACTTGTGACAGTGTGCACTCATAGTCCATAGCGACTCTCATGGCACCCTCATCTGATATCCGACTCAGTCACATCCTGACCCTAAGCTAACCCGTCCTTGCCATATCCTAATAATGCCGAGCACCTGGCTAGGAAGTGAGAAGTATCAATTTTGTAAGTCATTGCTTTGAGTCGACCGGGAATTGAACTCCAGACCTTCCGCGCGGGAGGCCTGCGCTCTAGCGATTCGGCCACCGCGTGCAGTGATTAAAATTGTTATTTAAAAATAAAATAAAAGCATCTCTGGTTTCTTCAAATGTTTTATTGCTCCGGATCATCTACTTTCAATACCATGTCAGTAATTTTCGGGCATTCACAAAACTATGCCTTCGTTCTGCAGCCAAGCTGCGCGCGCATACACACAAAACTATGACAAACATGTATACACAAATTGTGGGAATGTAAGGAGCTTTAAAATTGAGAGGGGAATAGATTTTTTTTTTTAATTTACTCTGACTCAGCCCAGAGGTGAAGGGCACAGCCAGCTTTACTTTTAGCCCTGGTCATATACACGTTAATGAACGTAGCTGAACGTAGTTGAAAGTAGGATAGATTAACGTAGGTCAAATGTGGTGTAAGTACGTTAAACTATGGTGCAAAAAAGTTAAGGTACGGCAGGTTTTGGTATGGATAAATATGTTATGGCACAGATGCCGGTATGTTCAACTATGTTCAACATACATTAGCCTCCACTACGGTCAACTACGTTCAACTACGTCCAAGTTCGCTAAGGTATGCTAGAGTACGCTAGAGTACATTAAGAGTATGGAGACTTCGCCACAGTACATTAGCCTCTAACATAGCACTGTTTTGAACATGTCCAAAGATTGAATCGGAACTCACGGCCCCACCCACATTATTACCAAGTTAGGATGACAGATAAGTATGGATGCCCATACGTTCAACTATGTTCAACTACGTTCAACTACGTTAGCCTCCACTATGTTCAACTACGTCCACTAACGTATATGTGACCGGGCTTTGAAGCTGCATAGTCCGATGAAAACATCAAATTTTCCGAACCAAAACACTGATAGATCTAGATTTGATCCTACATACCCAACTTAGAAGTTAGATACTGCTACACTCATTAAGCATTTGTTTTTCAAAACCAAAACATGTATCTTCATTTGATTATATATATCCAGCTTAGATATTGGTGCATTAACTAGTGATTTGGGACACCATATATAGAATAATCAGTGAATTTACTACCTCATCCCTATAGACAGATACTTTGAAAAAGCCATCACACAGGGAAGCCATTAACCAATTAGGTCAATCTCGTGGCCTCATTAGCCTTGAACCTCATTCCAAGTACCTAGTCAGGTTCCAGGATGTCCTGTGGTAGTATTACTGGCACCATA
The DNA here is from genome assembly GCA_030323885.1 of Branchipolynoe longqiensis. NCBI lineage: Eukaryota > Metazoa > Annelida > Polychaeta > Phyllodocida > Polynoidae > Branchipolynoe > Branchipolynoe longqiensis. The sequence continues at coordinate 43,523,693 of CM059191.1, read as the reverse complement.
GCCTGGGCTGATATAAAGTTGCAGGGTCATAACAATTTGTCAAAACTACACCACATACCATATGTCCCAATAGATGTGCACTGCGCGAGTGCAAACACATGGATGCGCATCTATTCAAAGTTAAAGAATTTCATAGATTTGTTTTTGTCGTGCCTCTGAAAGAAAGTGGGATTGTCTTATTTTATGTGCATTCATTCTGAATATGCAAGCGAGCGCCAATCATTGTCAACCTGTGCATCGGCGGGGGGGGGGGGGGGGCAAGATAACGAGCAAACATTAATGAAACAAAACGCACAATTTCAATGAATATTCCGCTTCAGATCAAATTATTTTATTTAAGAGCGTATCCACTCACTGCTAATGGTGCAGTCACACTACAACACTTCTCCCGGCGATCTGTCAGTGTTGAAAATAAAATCTTGCGTGGCGAGAAACGTCCAACTTTTCGCCGGTTTGGGGAAAAAGATTGGCGTCAGCGCGGCGCATTATGCACGCGCGGCCAACGTGTGTCGACGCATTGGGGAAAAAAAAAAAAAAAGTTTGGCGTGACGTCTTCATCTAACCTTAAATGTTGCTAGGGCATAAAACAAAAACACCCCAGTTTGCCACAACGTGTGAGCAACGACTCTCCCGCGCGTGCGCCGTCTTCCTAGCGTTCCCATAACGTTATTCCGGCGCGTCCAACGCATCGCGACGCGCGCCTAACGTCCTTACCCATATATTTGCGCGCGCTGCCGGTCGTTGGTTTTTTTTTGACACGCTTAAAACCTTGGGCGACCGGCAACGCGCGCCGACGTTGTCCGCCGACCATCAACGTCAAGGATAGTGTACCGACGTGTACCGACGCGCGCATAACGCGCCCCCAGCGTGTCTCGATATTTCACCCATTTTCGCAAAAAAACACCACACGTCGCCAGGTCGCTGGCGAGAAGCGTCGTAGTGTGACTGCACCATTAGATCAAATTCTATTGTTTAAGAGCGTGACTTAATAAAAATAATGTTAAAATTGAAAAGTGCAATGGCGCCATCAGTGAAAAATGCTACGTGACCAGGCTATATTTGATTTAGGTAATTTCACATCACGTGGTCATCGCAAGATGTCAATACGTCTCATGGCGAGAGGACTTTTGGAAAGCTTGCCGAAAATATTTTCGGTTCTTTCAGCTCAAATTGCTTCAAAACTAACCATTTTTCATCAAAATGACTCTGGACCAATGATTCGTAGGTCATAACCATCAATTTGATATATTTATCTAAAAAGTAATAAAAAAATTCTAACGCGATCGGACTATGCAACTTTAATGGAACCTGTTACTGCTGAAGCTTATAGTTCCAGAATTTTGATGTACATGCCAAGATTCATTTGGCATGTTTTCACTTCGAATATCTCCAAAGTTAACTAATTAATATAAATGTCTCTTCGAAGTAAAGTCAAATAGATTATGACAATAAACCTAATAATATATTATCTTGAAATAAGTACATACGTTCAAAACCTTCGGTCCGACCTGATAAAACCAATCTTCTAAATAGTGTGTCCTTTCCTGACCTGGTAAGTGCTGTTTCCGGTCCGCTCTGGTATGGCTGGTACCAGCGACTTGGAGGGTTCTGAACCCGGACCCTTCCGGGTACAAGCGCATTCACATCTTCAAGTGATTTTCCAGTGGGGCAGCACTATAAAGTCGCCATGAGTGTGCACTGTCACAAGTCGGTACTCGTCCCGATATGAGCTTAGATCAGTGTTGCCAGGATGTAAAACTCCAACAAACAGCGCAGGACAACTAACTGCCCCACCGGAAAATCAGGCTGCCGGCACCATAACCCGATATCCCACTCAGCCACATTATTCTGACACTGAGATAACCAGTCTTTGCCCTATCCTATTAATGCAGAGCGCCAGGCTAGGAAGCGACAAGTATCAATTTGATGAGTCATTGCTTTGACTCGATCGGGAACCGAACTCTCCATCCCCCGCACGTGAGGCCTGCGCTCTACCGACTCGGCCACCGCGCCCGGTGGTTGTCATGCGCAGAGACTCAGCCATGACACGCCCACTCACCCAAACCACACATTGATGATGTGGAAGCCCCAACGTCACCGTTTGTGGGCGCAGCCTAGGAAAGCTAGCCTTGTTATAACTTAAAGTTGCATAGTCCGATGGTCTTGAATTTCTCTATTTTTTCGGAGATAAATAAATATATTAGATCGATCACTAGTATCTACTTTACATTAGTTCAAAGTTACTTTTATTTTAAATTGTAAACTTTTGAGATATTTTGAGTGCAAACATGGAAAATTAGTTTTGGCAAGCTTGCCAAAATTCTGACACCATAGACTTCTGCAGTAACAGGTTCTGTTAAATTGACTCAGTGTTACCTTCTATGCAGAAATGAATGCTTAATAAGTGCATCAGTAGCTAAGTTAGATATGTAAAATCAATTCTAGATAATTGGTTTGATTTTGAAAATTTGATATTTCATCGGACTATGCATCTTCAAAGCAACCAGACATGATGGCCGAATGAGTTAGAGCGTCCGTCTCCCATGTTGGTAGACCATGGGATCGTAGCTTTGAACCCTGGTCGAGTCAAACCAATGACTTAAGAATTGATACTTGTCGCTTCCTAGCTAGGCGCTCGGCATTATTAGGATAGGGCAAGGACTGGTCAGGATAATGTGACTGAGTGGGATATCAGGTCATGATGCTGGTGGCCTGGTTTTCCAGTGGGGCAGCACTATATAGCCATGAGTGTGCACTGTCACAAGTCGGTACCATCCTGATATGACCTTGGATGTTGCTAGGACATAAAACAACAACAAACAAGTATATAACTTAAAGCTGCATCGTCCGATGAAGCATCAAATTTGCAAAACCAAAGCAATTATCTAAAATTGATTCTACACATCTAACATCGATAATGATGCACTTATTTGAAAAAAATAATTTTAGGGTAAAGTATTTATTCATCTGAATATGACATTTGTCAGCGCCAGAGCACTGGTCTTCCGGCCATCTTACTATTGTGGTTGACAGTCGAAATAATCTAAGTTTGATTAAACATTCCTTGCCACATAGAAGGGAATACAGAATTTAATACTAATAGAATCTGTTACTGCTGAAGCCTATGGTGACAGAGTTTTGGCATGCTTGCCAAAACTAATTTGACATATTTCCACTTCATATATCTCAAAACACAGCCATTTCAAATAAAAGTTACTTCAAACTAAAGTCAGCTAGGTTATAACAAACAATTTAATATCATCATCATCATCATCATCATCATGCTGTCGGTCGCGATGCGACAAAGACTGCGTTCATTACTTGACTGCTGCTCTCCATTTAGCTCTCTGCTGTGAGAGTGATGCCCATGAGTCGGTCTTAATATCTCTCAGCTTCAGGTTTCTCTTGCTGATATATAATATATTGATCCCAGAAAAATGGCAGAAACTCAAAACCATCGGACTATGCAACTTTAAGTTTGCCCCCATGCCCAAGTCAGAAGTAGCGAGTAGAAAGTTGGTGGGTGGTGATGGTGGTGGTGGTGGTGGTGGTGGTGGTGCTGCTGCTATATATAGAATAACTGGACGCCATATAACTTGTAAGCCGACGCTACTTTCTTAAGAGAGGTGGTTACGTAATGGGAGGTCATGGTGGGTGTGTGGGTGTTGGGGAGGTGAGGGGGGGATAGAGGGTGGAAGGGAGGGGACGAGGGTGATAGGGTGGGGGGCTGGGGGATGCAGGTGTGTGTGTGTGAGGCGGGGGAGAAGGAGGGCTGGTGTGGTAGAGAAAGGGGGGAGGGTGGGGGAGATGGCGGGTGGGCAGGGGGGACGCTGGTGGGTCGGCTGAAGCACGTGGGTGAAGCGTAGTAGGTGGGCGGGGGCGGGGACGGGGACGGGGTGGTGGGGTGGAGTCCGCCAGGTGGCGTCGGCACGGACGGACGCAGCAGCTCAGTGAGGAGTAAGAGTTGGGGAGAGACGGACAGACTGACAGGCAGGTAGTGTGTGGAGTCAGACTTTTTTTTTTTTTTTTTTTTTTTTTTTAATGAGGGCTGTATTTATACTGTCCATAGCATATAAGCCTGGGTATTCAGGCTTGTTTTCAATGCTGGCCAGCTGTAGTGTTGGTGTTGTCTTATCACACAGTAGCTGCTGATAAGGTATTTGATTGCCTGTATTTCAGTAGCAGATAGATAGTTGGTTGGTCTGGTTAGTACTATAGTAGTCTATGTTAATTTTTTTGGATTTTCTTGGCATATATGTGCTTTATTTTTTCTACTCTTATTTCTAGACTAGCCTACTCCTATTTACATATCATAGGCTTGTACGCAGCTGTGAGGTGTGTTATCTGGGTGCTTTTGGTATGGTTACCTTCCATTGGGCGTCTCGCTGGTGGCCGTGACATGTATCACCTGCCCTTTTGCGGTGCAGCTTAGTTGGGGGTTCCTAGCCTTATTTTGCACAGATATTTTTTGTATGTTTTTAGGTCAGGAATTTGTCGTTCCTTTACTGTTTGGGCATTCCACACCTTGGCAGCCATTTCCAGCGTGCTTCTCTCGTGAGCTTTTATTTGGCTTCTGGTCTGCTTTAGTAGTGGCGCATTATTTGCTCTAGTTGCCCTTTGTGGTTTTGTTAGGAGTTTATTGTCTTGACTATAGCTGTATGCTAATGTTTTCAGATGAATTATTCTCCTATTTTCTAGCAATTTTACTTTGGTTCTTTTGTGTATGTCATAGGTGGGGTGCAGCTTGTCTACTCTGAGGCAGATTTTCAGGGCTCTGTTCTGTAGTGTTTGCAGTTTTTTTAGAAGTTCTTTCTTTGCACCCATGTAGTTTACATCTCCATAGTCAAAATAGGGTAGCACCATGCCCTTGAAGATTTTTATTGACATTTCTTGTGTCATGTAGTCTCTTAGCTTTGCAAATAGCCAAAGTTTGTGGTTTACCTTTTGGACAATTTTGTTTATACATAGGTTGTAGTTTAGTTGGCTGTCCAACTCAAGGCCTAGGTATTTGTAATGGTCTACATTTTCTAGTGTTTGGCTTCCTAGCTTACAGTGTAGTTTTCTTTCTGGCATTTGTTTATGCGAGAAGAGAACTGTTTTTGACTTGCTTGTGTTGATGGTTATTTTGTTGGACTCACACCACTCATCCAGTTTTAGTAGGAGCTTGTTTAGTTTAGTTATTACCTCCTCTTCTGTGGTGCCGTTTGCATATATGACTGTGTCATCTGCATATAGTTGGAGGCATTCGGTTTGTAACCATTTTTCAAGATCGTTTATGTAGATTATAAAGAGCAGTGGCCCTAGCACTGACCCTTGGGGTACACCACATGTGACAGGTTGGTTGTCTGATAGTGTATTGTTTATTTTTGTTCTCTGTTGCCTGTCTTTCAGGTAGCATTTTATCCAGTCCATAGTGTTGGATTTTATGCCCATGGATTCTAGTTTTTCCAATAGTATGTTATGGTCTACTGTATCGAATGCTTTGCTGAAGTCAATGAAGGCTGCTCCAACTAATTGTTTTTGGTTCATTGACGCCAATATGTCATTTGTTAGGTTAGCTATTGTTTTAGATGTGGAGTGCAGTTTCCTGAAACCTCCTTGTCTTTCGTTTAGTATATTGTTTTTTTCCAGGTGTTCATTTATGTGTCTATGTAGCACTTTTTCAATGAGCTTGCCTGGGGTTTGAAGAATCGATATTGGCCTGTAGTTTCCCATGTTTTGTTTGTCTCCACTTTTGTGGATAGGGGTAATGGTTGCCATTTTCCAGGCTGAGATAAAATGCCCCTGTTCAAAGGAGATGTTGAATAGGTCGACTATAGTGGCTGGGATGGCTTGGAGTGCCTCTTTCAGCATTTTGGTTGGTATTTCGTCTATTCCACTTGGTTTATTTGTGTCTATGTCATTTATTAGTTTTTTTACTTCTATTATATCTGTTTTGCAGGTGGGGATTTCATTCTGCACAGTTCCTGATCTATTTTCCCACCTTTTTTTAAATTTTCCTGACAGCGTTTGTCCTATTGTGGCAAAGTGCGTGTTCAGTTTGTTTGCTGCATCTTTGTCTGAGAGTATTGTCCCTTCGTTATCTTGGAAGGTTGTGTGCTCTTCTTTGTTATTTTTGGGGAATAATAGGTCTACATTCTTCCAGAATCTGTTTGTATTGCTTCCCCAGTCTCTGTCCTGCTTTATTATGTATTTCTTTTTTGCTGTTCTCACAGCTTTGAGAGAGTGGTTTCTGGCAATATGGTAGGCCAGTTTGTCTTCTATAGTTTCTGTGAGCTTTGCTTTATTACCCAGTTTACTTTTGGCTATGATGAGCGTTAGCAGGTCATTGTCTACCCAGGGGTCCTGGTTTTTTTGTATTTTTATTTTCTTAATGGGGCACATCTCGTCAGCTGATTTTCTTATTTCTGCGATGATGTTGCCCCAATAGATATTAACATCATCTCTGTTTTGTGTGATGTTGTTTATGTTTTGGTGCAGATGATTTTTTAATGCATCTTCTGAGTAGTTTTTTAGGGACCTGCCCATCTTATACTCATAGTGATTTGTGCTTTTTAGTTTTTTCCTTGTTACATATATTAGCTCATGATCACTTATACCCCAGCTCCTGGTGCCCCATTTAGTGGCGTGGTTTGAGTTGGTTAGTATTAGGTCAA
>CM059191.1:43495730-43516537 GCA_030323885.1 Branchipolynoe longqiensis | reverse complement strand
TTGCCTGAGAGGTCAGTGCAGACTACTACACTAACCATTACACCACCTAGGCTCCCTGATATCACCACACTACCCACGCCTACCTGTCTATGTGGCTACTTGCCTGAGAGGTCAGTGCAGACTACTACACTAACCATTACACCACCTAGGCTCCCTGATATCACCACACTACCCACACCTACCTGTCTATGTGGTTACTTGCCTGAGAGGTCAGTGCAGACCACTACAGTATCTAAGGTACATATATACATTTAAATCTAGATAATTGCTTTGGTTTTGAAAATTTGATGTTTTCATCGAACCCATGCAGCTTTAAGCAAATAGCTTAACTTTGTACATTTACTTCCAGGAATTAAAAAAGATAGATATAATATTGTTGGCGTTGTCATGGTTACAGATTTAACGACGGGCATGGTGACTGTGCTGACAGACATTCTGTGGAAAACTACAGTCGAGTGGCATGCCGGGAATGTGGGCTGTAAAGTCGTCCGATTCATGCAGGTAGGTAGAAAAACCCCATATAACTTGTTTAAGAAAAGAGACAATAATTAAGTTGCATGATGAAATATTGATCCGGAGAGATGGGGTGAATAAAAACCCTACTGAAATCTGAGCAAAAACTGCTTCAGTAGGACCAAAGACCCTATAATACTAAGACGGCTCACTCAGCCTGTACTGTGTAATCAAAATGATCAAACCCACCACTTGGTGCGCTGGCTGTTCTCTTGGTTAAACAGGTGCTATATTATATGTATAAATGTATATATGAATGTGAAAGATGTGTGATGATGGCGATGCTGATGATGATGCTGATGTGTATTTGTTCATAGCAATTTCATATTGATGTGTATTCATACTTACCTATCTCATGTATAATATAATTGTATGTGTTTACATGTGAAACACCAACCAGCAGCCGGGCTGATCAAACCACCACAGGTGGCACTGTGAAATTTACATATGATGTGTATCTACTTACCTATTTTGTTAATATATTGTATGTGTTTACATGTGAAACACCAACCAGCAGCCGGGCTGATTAAACCCACCACAAGGTGGCACTGCAAAATTTACATTACCATGGGAGAGATAGGGAGTGAGCCGTCTTAGTGTTATAGGGTCTTTGGTAGGACTCAGCGATAAACAAGCTGTGGAGCCACTGCTTCTGGCACTTGTTCCAGCTCAGTGTTTATTGGCATAGAAGCGAATGAGAGACAATGCGAGAATGCAAAAATACCAACATGGCAGCCGCTCGATTTTCTCGATTCAAATTTCATCATTTATTAATTTGCATGATTTATTAAATTCAGCACCTCGAAATAGCTGGTAAGGATAGATACGTATTTGAACAAAATATTTAGCTTGTTTGTTGTTGTTTCACATCCTAGCAACATCTAAGGTCATATCAGGACGGGTACCGACTTGTGATAGTGCACACTCATGGTGACTTTATAGTGCCACCCCACTGGGAGACCAGGCCGCCAGCACCATGTTCCGATATCCCACTCAGTCATATTATCTTGACACTGAGCTAACCAGTCCTTGCCCTGTCCTAATAATGCCGAGCGCCAGGCTAGGAAGCGACAAGTATAAATTTGTAAGTCATTGGTTTGACTCGACCAGGATTCGAAAACACAAAAACTCATGGGTTCGGATCTCCCGATCTCCCAAAACAGGAGACGGATGCTCTACTCATTCGGCCACCCCTTCTGGTAAAAATATTTAGCTATTTATATTGGCAAATCCATGTGGATACTTCTGTGATAGGCCGCTGTCTGCCGTCCCAGAACCTGGCTCTCACACAGACACACCGGATCAATAAGGACAAGTATGTACGCTTCAGACGTTTATTAGTTGTTCTACTCACTGCCTCATTCACATTCAAGTGACCCATCCCCTGACCAGCCATGTCCCACGTCAATGCAGTTGAGAGTGGGGGGGCCCACGTCAACTCAGTTGAGAGTGGGGGCGGGGGGTATGCTAGCCGCAGACGTAGTGGGCAGTCCATTCAACGCACTGCCCATTCACTAGCGTGCTGCCACCTGGTGCGGTAGAACTACGTCAGCCAACCGAGCGGTCCCTACAGCCACCGCATGGTGGTGGAGCTCACGTATGGACTACTGCGCTTCCATAACCCATCCTTCCGACACTTTTCTCTATATGATTGTCTAGCGGTCGCGTCTTGGAGACAGCGCTGCAGGTTTGATTGATTGATTGATTGGTGGTTGCTTGATGCCATGTCGGCAGCATAGGCCATATTCACGGCAAGAAATGGTTTGTTTTTTGTTCAAACCATCGCCTTTACATGTAAAGGCAGACAATCAATAATGTGCCAATAGACACTCATTAAATTAGAAAGCTCACAATCATATATTTGTGGCCTAGGGAAACAAATTCCTGTAAAACAAAGGAAGAAAAGTTGATTAATAATTGTTAGAATTTATTTAGCAAACAATATCTGGTGGCACAGACTATTTGTCACGTTTTACGATCTGCAAGGGGGTGCATAGGAACTATTCTAACCCGGTTCCTCACGGGAGCAGTGCTACGGGAGTGCTGTCATTGCTGTAGACACATCATCATCATCATCATCATGCTGTTGGTCTCGATGCGACAAAGACTGCTTTCATATGCTGCCGCTCCCCATTTGGCTACATTTCATGAAAGCTGCCTGCAAAAGTGTTGACAGTGCTGCTGGCTTTTGCAAGTTACCAGCAACACTCTCTCGGGGAGCAAATAGAGGTTTCACACAGGCAAGAACATGTCAAGACAGGCGCAAACCAAGTATTTGTCCCTGCAGTGGCTGGTCGCGAGATGTTGGGAGTTCCATACATCAACCGCCCTTAATGCTGCCACAGTGACATCGTTTTCTGTTTAGGGTTTGCTCCCTTAGCCTTTGGTTCTGTCAAGAACCTGTACCACAAGGCAGTGGTTTACAACTCTGCAGGGCAGGGGCGTCAAACTCCCTGAGGTATTGCTATACCTGCAATTGCTATACCGTGTTAGACACAGAGCACAGAAAAGGGACATTTAATGTGACTCTTTATCCGTGTCCAAATCAGCCCTGTTCATACTGTTGTGGGGGTGATGGAAATTGGAAGCAGTGCGCACCTAGAGTAGGACTTGAACCCACACTTCTTGCCATTCCGGAGTTAACATCGTAACCACAGCAGAATTCGAACCCACATATTTAGCCTTCTGGGACGAGCATCCAAACAATTACCCAATCTAGGCTCCATGATACAATCACACTACCCATGCCTACCTGTCTATGTGGCTGCTTGCCTGAGAGGTCAGTGCAGACTATTACACTAGCCATTACACCACCTAGGCTCCCTGATACAATCACCCTATCCACGCCTACCTGTCTATGCGGCTCCTTGCCTGAGAGGTCAGTGCAGACTACTACACTAACCATTACACCCCCTAGGCTCCATGATACAATCACACTATCCACGCCTACCTGTCTATGCGGCTCCTTGCCTGAGAGGTCAGTGCAGACTACTACACTAACCATTACACCACCTAGGCTCCATGATGCAATCACACTATCCACGCCTACCTGTCTATGCGGCTGCTTGCCTGAGAGGTCAGTGCAGACTAATACACTAACCATTACACCACCTAGGCTCCATGATGCAATCACACTATCCAAGGCTACCTGTCTATGTGGCTGCTTGCCTGAGAGGTCAGTGCAGACTACTACACTAACCATTACACCCCCTAGGCTCCATGATACAATCACACTATCCACGCCTACCTGTCTATGCGGCTGCTTGCCTGAGAGGTCAGTGCAGACTACTACACTAACCATTACACCACCTAGGCTCCATGATGCAATCACATTATCCACGTCTACCTGTCTATGCGGCTCCTTGCCTGAGAGGTCAGTGCAGACTACTACACTAACCATTACACCACCTAGGCTCCCTGATACAATCACACTATCCACGCCTACCTGTCTATGCGGCTCCTTGCCTGAGAGGTCAGTGCAGACTACTACACTAACCATTACACCACCTAGGCTCCATGATACAATCACACTATCCACGCCTACCTGTCTATGCGGCTGCTTGCCTGAGAGGTCAGTGCAGACTATTACACTAGCCATTACACCACCTAGGCTCCCTGATGCAATCACCCTATCCACGCCTACCTGTCTATGCGGCTCCTTGCCTGAGAGGTCAGTGCAGACTACTACACTAACCATTACACCACCTAGGCTCCATGATGCAATCACCCTATCCACGCCTACCTGTCTATGTGGCTCCTTGCCTGAGAGGTCAGTGCAGACTACTACACTAACCATTACACCACCTAGGCTCCATGATGCAATCACACTATCCAAGCCTACCTGTGTATGTGGCTGCTTGCCTGAGAGGTCAGTGCAGACTAATACACTAACCATTACACCACCTAGGCTCCATGATGCAATCGCACTATCCAAGCCTACCTGTGTATGTGGCTCCTTGCCTGAGAGGTCAGTGCAGAATATTACACTAACACATAACTAACTTTGAAACCAACATATATCAGCTCTTATTTCAGAGACGCTCGTGTTTCATACACCGGTTATAAAGTTCAATTTTACTACACAGCCATAAAAGTGTGTTTAAAAAAAAGAAGTAGAAAGTGTGTATTAGCAAGTGCTTTAACAACTAAACAGTCCGATGGAGGCATACAATGTTTAAAACCAAAAACATTCTCGCATATTTGATCAAACTTAGATACTGGTTCACTTATTAAACATTTGAGGAAGGAGGTCATATATGCAAAACCACGTAAACGCCAACCCAAAAATTGCGATAAACATTGGGAGTGAACCCTTCAAACAGTTTTTCTTTTATTTGGTACATTAGTTGTTTAAGCAGGGGAAATTTCAGTCGCAGGCGATTGGTCTTCCTCATTCCACTGCTCCTTGCCCTGTCCTAATAATGCCGAGCGCCTGGCTAGGAAGCGACAAATATCAATTTTTAAGTCATCGGTTTGACTCGACCAGGATTCGAACCCACGACCCCACGATCTACCACACGGGAGACGGACGCTCTAACTCATTTGGCCATCCCGTCTGGTTCATTTTTTATATTCCTATATTTCTTTTCATTGCTCCATATAACCATTTCATCACAAGAAGAGTGGAATTAGTGACAATTACAATTACTTTCACACACAAATCCTTTACTTTGATGACATTTCTGGATTGTCGTTTACAAGATTTCGCGTCGGAACTCTTCATTTATTGCTGTATGGGAAGCAAAACTATGTTAAGCTGCAGAGTCTGATGACGCGTTAAATTTTCAAAACCAATACACTGCCCTAGATTTAATTCTACATACCTAACTATAGCTGTGTTTACACGGGCGAGTGTAAAACGATTTAAGACAAATCGATTTATATGAATCGTTGTAGTGGCGCGTTTACACGGAACGAGTTTGAAGGCGGAAATCGATATCTGTGCATGAGCAAGTCCATACTAACCAGCGCCAGTTTGGGTTCGTCAACGTCACCACGAGAGAGTGTGGGTTCGACCTAGATCTGTATGGACTGAATCGTATTGGTTTGGAACGGTCAAAACTTCTGCTGGGCAGTGAAACCCTAAAAATAAATGATGAAAAAAATATCTGTGCACAGCTAGCGGTTTCATAGACTAAATTCTATAATATGCGCTTTTGATCGACCGGAAAGTCAACAAACTAAGGTCTCGACTGCGCATGCGTGTGACGCGCTTAAGCTAGATCGCTTCATCTATACTACCTCGCAAGGTGGTTTACATATACTGATTTATATGAATCGATTCAGCCCTAAAACGCCTCAGCGTCGCATTTACACGGCAAATGTAAATCGATCTAGACAAGTGGTTTTATATGAAGCGTTTTAACTCGCCCGTGTAAACACGGCTTTAGATACTTATGCACTTATTAAGCATTTCGCGACCTTACTATAACAAGTTTCTATTTGACAAAATGGTGCTTTCGAGAAAATGAGGACTGAAGTTGTGTAAAGGCCCAGTCAAACCTTACCGGACTGGGGTACCGGACACTGTCCGGTGAAATACGGCAATGTCCGCTACATGCCCGGTACCCATCCGGTGGTGTCCGGTGGTGTCCGGCGGTGTCTGGTACAAGTGTTGAACATGCACAAAACTTCTACTGGACACCGTCGGACTGACGTGTCCGGTTGGTGTCCGGTTTGTCCGGTATCCATCCGGTACCCATCTGTTGGTGTCCGGTTGGTGTCCGGTGTGTCCGTTTTGTCCGGTACATGTCCGGTACATGCCCGGTACCCATCCGGTACCCATCCGGTACCCATCCGTTACATGTCCGGTTCTTGTCAGGTTATCGTCCGGTACATGTACTGTACATGTACGGTACATGTACAGCACATGTACGGTACTTGTCCGGTCGCCCGGCGGCAATTGACCCAATTATACTCCATTTTGGTACATTTCGATACTTTTTATCACCGGACACCACCGGACTAGACAATTCTTTGTCCGGTGGTGTCCGGTACTCAATTCGGTAAGGTGTGACAGGTGCTTAACTAACTGCATGATAGCAAAGCAGATAGAACAATATTATTTTTAATATAAAAAGAGTTCAGGCACAAATCCATGTAAGCGCCAATCCGAAAATGTAGTTTAAATAAAAGATTTGTTCATGAAACTAATTTTAATTCTCACTAATTCCACTTTTAATATGATCGCATGGTTATTGAGCAATGAACAAAAAAGGTAGAAATATGAAAATGATTGGACTAGTCTGTACATGAACCTAACCAGCACACGGTGGCTGCAGGGAATATGCCGCAGACTGAAACAGAAGAGAGAAAAACAAAGGAAGAAAGAAATGTTTAAAGAAAATTCTAGAATCATGCAATATCATATAATGCATATTCACCAAATTCATAATACTTTTATTGAACTGGAATTGTATACAGTCACTATTACAACTAATAGTTCATATATATTTTGTATAATACTTTATTATCAAACAGGATGTTCATGTGGTTATTACGGCAACTGATAGCTTCATTTATGTACCAACATATTGCACTGAACGGCCAGAAGACGAGTGCTCTGGCACTGACAAAAGGCATTATTCACTGAATAAACTATATTTTAGTAAAAAAATAAAAAAACATGACTAGATCTACACCCCTCTCATCCTGTTAACCGCTACATAATATTTGAATGGCCCCATTTGTTAATGTAATCTTTAATTTTTCTTGCAGAGTTCTGCCACATTCGCCTCTACCTATGTCCTAGTCGCCATGAGTATAGACCGATTGGACGCCATTGCCAGACCAATGAAGTTCTCCAGTAGCGGTGAGTATCTTTCTACGCAGTTACATAATGACGTAATATACCGCTCATGAGCCTCCGTCACCATATGGTGGTGGCAGGGACTGCGCTGCCCACCGTTGCTCACCTATGATGACAGGTGGCGGCTGTGTAGCCGTAAGGTGGGCTCCTGGGGGGACCGCCCCCTTATTGATTCTGGCTAGCGGCTTCTCCCATTTTTAGAGGCTACCTGCGACCTGGCTGGTCACGGGGCGTGTCGCTTGGATTTGGGACACCACAGTGGCGGCGATTAAAAATATAAATTGCGGAAGCATGCGTTTCTTCTTGTCATCGTCTTTCCATTTTGCATTGACTCAGCAGTCCAGGGGGAATTGGCCGTACGTGGCCTATCACAATAATCTACATCATAAATCTTACCAGCTGCACTGAATCGGTAAGAGTTGACTAAAGCTTCCCATGCGGAATGTCAGGATTTTAAATTCCAGCCAAGTCAAACCGATGACTTACAAAATTGATAGTTGTTACTACCTAGTCTGCCATTAACACTAAGTAAGACTAGTCACACTCCATAGGACTAGTCACAGTCAGTAAGACTAGTCACAGTCAGTAAGACGAGTCGCAGTAACGACCCTAGGGCAATGAACATTGCAATGAGCAAGATCAATTGTCCATGATTGAAAATGTCTTGTTCACAAATGCCTTGCGTAATTTTGGGGCATGCTTGGGGTGTGATTGGGGCATGCTTGGGGTATGCTTGGGGCATGCTTGGGGCGTGCTTGGGGCGTGCTTGGGGCGTGCTTGGGGCATGCTTGGGGCATGCTTGGGGTGTGCTTGGGGCATGCTTGGGGCATGCTTGGGGCGTGCTTGGGGCATGTTTGGGGCATGCTTGGGGCATGCTTGGGGCATGCTTGTTTTTGGGCATGCTTGGGGCGTGCTTGGGGCATGCTTCGCTTGGGATGCTTGGGGCGGGGCGTCGTGCCTTGGGGCGTGCTTGGGGGGCTGCTTGGGGCGTGCTTGGGGCGTGCTTGGGCGTATGCTTGGGGCATGCTTGGGGCGTGCTTGGGCGATCTTTGGCGCATGCTTGGGGCGTGCTTGGGTGGTTGTGCTTGGGGCGTGCTTGGGGCGTGCTTGGGGTGTGCTTGGGGTTGGGCTGCTTGGGGCGTGCTTGTTGGGCATGCTTGGGGCGATGCTTTTGGGGCGTGCTTGGGGCATGCTTGGGGTTGTGCTTGGGGCGTGCTTGGGGCGTGCTTGGGGCATGCTTGGGGCGTGCTTGGGGCGTGCTTGGGGCGTGCTTGGGGTGTGCTTGGGGCATGCTTGGGGCATGCTTGGAGCGTGCTTGGGGCGTGCTTGGGGCGTGCTTGGGGCGTGTTTGGGCCGTGTTTGGGGCGTGGTTGGGGCGTGGTTGGGGCGTGGTTGGGGCATGCTTGGGGCATGCTTGGAGCGTGCTTGGGGCGTGCTTGTGGTGTGCTTGGGGCATGCTTGGGGTGTGTTTGGGGCATGCTTGGGGCATGCTTGGGGCGTGCTTGGGGCATGCTTGGGGCATGCTTGGGGCGTGCTTGGGGCATGCTTGGGGCATGCTTGGGGCGTGCTTGGGGCATGCTTGGGGCATGCTTGGGGTGTGCTTGGGGCATGCTTGGGGCATGCTTGGGGCGTGCTTGGGGCGTGCTTGGGGCGTGCTTGGGGCGTGCTTGGGGCGTGCTTGGGGCATGCTTGGGGCATGCTTGGGGCATGCTTGGGGCATGCTTGGGGCGTGCTTGGGGCGTGCTTGGGGCGTGTTTGGGGCGTGCTTGGGGCGTGCTTGGGGCGTGCTTGGGGCGTGCTTGGGGTGTGCTTGGGGCATGCTTGGGGTGTGCTTGGGGCAAGCTTGGGGCATGCTTGGGGCTTGCTTGGGGTGTGCTTGGGGCATGCTTGGGGCATGCTTGGGGCGTGCTTGGTGCGTCCTTGGGGCGTCCTTGGGGCGTCCTTGGGGCATTATTGGGCCATGCTTGCAGCGGCCGTGAAACCGTGCGGCGACCATATGGTTGGATACGGCGACCGGACCGTTTTTTGCTTGCGACCAGGGGTTGTGTTTTTTGTAAGTTCCAGTTTTCTTAACTTAGGAAAATCGCAACGCCGCAGTCTGCAATCCCACCGCAATGCCTCTTCTCTTCTCTTTAATCGCCTTTTGATGGCATTTTGATCCTTATATCTGTAATATCTTCAGTGGATGGTGTCTTAGTTTCTTGATCGCTCGCTTTGTTTGTATATATGTGCGGTGGTTCGGCGACACACACAAATGTAAGACGCCGTACGTTGACCTATGCCTTGCTGTGACCATACAATTTGTGAATAGATAAACCTCAGAACGCAATGCCGTAATATTTGCATAGACTACAAGACACACCGCAGACCATAGCACCATATATGGCGACTGCAGCATTTGTGACCTAGGCATTAATTAGATAAAAGATTCACCCAGTACTTGTAGTACACAGGTGAAGGACAACGTAGTGTAAATATGGGCGAAAATAGGTTTGGTATGGAAAATGAACTAGAAACTGTGGCTCCAGTATCAAATGGCTACCCATATAGGCACACCGTTGGTGAAATGGGCGAGAATGCAAAAAGACAAGATGGCAGCGCTAGAACGCTGTCGATTTCACTTTTAAATCTGACTAAACTAGATATTTTATTATATTTTTCAACTCAAAGGTAGCGGGTAAATATGAAGACACCTACAAAGAATAAATGTTGCTTCGTAGATTGTGAAATTAGGCTCTCATTTCATTAACCCGCTTTTCGACCATTTTTATATAAGGCTGGTATTGACCCGTTTACTACGAGTACCGGGTGAATCCTATCTAGGCATTAATCAACTAATTTACAACAAAAAAAGAGAACAAAGTAAGACTATTCAGTCACTAAGACTTCTCATGTTCAGTAATATAAATCACTGCCAGGCAGACGAATCAACAAACTGTTAGTGAGTCGAGGCTGTAACTTGTTGCCAATACTTGTCTAAATAAACAGTCGCCAAGACTGCAGTTAGCAGATTGTTAGTAGGACAAAGCGGCAAACTGTTGCCAATACGTCTAACTAAACAGTGACCAAGACTGCAGTTAGCAGATTGTTAGTAAGACAAAGCGGCAAACTGTTGCCAATACGTCTAACTAAACTGTCACCAAGACTGCAGTTAGCAGATTGTTAGTAAGACAAATAGGCAAACTGTTGCCAATACGTTTAACTAAATTGTCACCAAGACTGCAGTTAGCAGATTCTTAGTAAGTCGAGGGTGCAACTCGTTGCCAATACATCTAACTAAACTTTAACCAATACTGTAGTGAGCATATTGTTAGTAAGACAAGGAGGGAAACTGTCCTGAGCCTCCTAAACAAATTGTTAATAACTCAGCGACCACCAATCTGTTAGTACCTCCGTGACCACCAAACTGTTTGCAAAACACGCCTAAGTGAGGAGACATAACCGGTTAGTAACGTAGGCGTCCGTATTGTTAGCAAATTTGTAATCGCCAAACTGTTAGTAACTGTGACCAGCAAACTGTTATTAAATCGGTGACTAGCAAACTGTTACTGTTAGTGAAACATGCCTAAGTGAGGAGACACAACCCAAAGTGTGCCTTCCACTCCATTTGCACCACCTAGGAGGGAGGGATGGGCTGAGGTGAGGGAGCAGAGGGGCAGGGGGACAAGGGGAGGGTGTGTGGGAGGGTGTGGGTGAAGGGGAGTGGGGGAAGGGGAAAGGGGGAAGGGGAGAGCTATAGGGGAACCTAGAGGAACAGGGGGAGGGTTAGGGTGAGGGGCAGTGGGAAGGGGGCGGGGGCGGGCCATGGTGCGGGGAGAGGGAGGTGGAAGGGAGAGCTATAGGTGAACAGGGAGGAGGAACAGGGGGAGGGTGAGGGTGCAGGTGGAGGGAGAGGTATAGGGTGAACAGGGAGGACCAGGGGGAGGGTTAGGGTGAGAGGCAGGGGGGGGCGGGAGGGAACGGGAGAGGGGAAGGGCCATGGGGCGGGGAGGGGGAGGTGGAGGGAGAGCTATAGGTGGAACAGCGGCGAGGCTTTAGGGTTGAGGGGCAGGAGGCGGGGGACGGGAGGGGGAGAGGGGAGGGCCATAGGGAGGGGAGAGGGAGGTGGGGAGGGGAGAGCTATAGGGGAATAGGGAGGAACAGCTGGAGGGTTAGGTCAGGGCAGGGGGGTGGTGGGAGGGAAGGTGGAGAGGGGAGGGCCATGGGGCGGGGAGAGGGAGGTGTGGAGGGGAGAGCTACAGGGGAAACTAGAGGAACAGGGGGGTGGGGGGGGGGGGTTAGGAGTGAGGGACTACGCCGGGGACAGGTTGGTGGGGCAGGGGGAGGGGAAGGGTATGTGGTAGGGCAGGGGGGGGGGGAGTCAGGCAAGGCAAGGGGAGAGAGAGGGTGACGGATAGGGAAGGGGCAAGGGGAGGGTTATAGGGGGATGGGAATGGGCCCGGGGGCAGTCTACCGATTCGGCCACAGGTTTAGAGGTTTGTTTGTTGTCGTTTTACGCCCTAGCAACAGCTAACGTCACAGTTTTAGAGACTGCTCCATAAACACCCCACCACCCCACATGTCTATCCACCCATACTGTTGCTGAGATATTTTAATCTATCCCGGTTTATGAGCATCTGGGGATGTGTTTACAGAGTTAATGGCCACCTCTGTGTTGTTCATCAAAGTCTACGGCTATGAGAAATTACTTCCTGGTGAAATGCATCATCAAACCCCTCTGCTTGATGGATTGATTTATTGATTGGTGGTTTCTTTACGCCGTGTCGGTAGCATAGACCATATTCACGGTGAGAATTGTTTTGTTTTTTTATTCAACCATCGCTTTTGTCGTTGGGGTGATGAAAATGAGAAATATTGCGCCTAGAGTGGGACTCGAACCCATCTCTCTTTGCATTCTGGGCCAGTGTGCTAACCATTACACCACCTAGGTTCCCTGATATCACCACACTACCCATGCCTACCTGTCTATGTGGTTACTTGCCTGAGAGGTCAGTGTAGACCAGTACACTCGTCCCCCTGGAATTGTAAGTCTTTTAATGCTTACAATTACATACATACAGGCAATGCACTTACACATACACGGGGTAGGTTCAACAACCATACAGCGTGTAGCTTAACAGGATCATGGTCACGGCAACCAGTGTAGTTGTGGTGATGAAAATGGGAAATAATGCGCTTAGAGTTGGACTCGAACCCACATCTCTTTGCATTCCGGGCCAGTGTGCTAACCATTTGACCACCTAGGCTCCCTGATATCAACACGCTACCCACGCCTACCTGTCTATGTGGTTACTTGCCTGAGAGATCAGTGCAGACCACTACACTTTTATCTATAATGTAAAAGCATACAATCAATTATGTGTCAATAGAAGAACATGGATTTAAAAAGCTCACAATTATATAATGTGTGGCCAAGGAAAATACAATTCTAGATACAAGTTAAAGGTTTTATCAACTTTATTTGATCAAAATTGATTTAATAGAATATTTTACACAGACCAGCTGTCCTCAAAAAGTCTCCAATGTCTTCTTTTTTAGAGGGGAGATTTAAAGCTGCATAGACCGATGTATTTTAGTGTTTTTTTGGTGGTATATTAGTGGTTTAAGCAGGGGAAATTTCAATCGTGGACGATTGGTCTTCCTCATTTCACTGCTCCTTGCCCTATCCTAATAATGCTGAGCGCCTGGCTAGGAAGCGACAAGTATCAAGTTTTAAGTCATTAGTTTGACTCGACCACAGTTCGAACCCATGACCCCATGATATACAAACAATGGAGATGGACGCTCTAACTCATTCGGCCATCCCGTCTGGTTTGACCATTCAAGTTTCAAAACCAAAGCAATTATCTAGATTTGATCCTACATATCTAACTTAGATATCGATGCACTTACTAAGCATTTGTTGTGACGTAGAAGGGACTCAATTTAATATAAACCGTTACTGCTGAAGCCTATGATGTCAGAGTTTTGGCATGGCTGTCAAAACTAATTTGACATGTTTGCGCTTCAACTATCTCAAAGTGTAGCAATTCAAAATAAGTTACTTCAGACTAAAGTGAGGTAGATTATAACAATCAATTTAAAATATTTATCTCTGGAAAATTACAGAAAATCAAAAACCATCCGATTATCTCAACTTTAATCACCTCTATTATAATGAGTGATCCATGTTGCCACAAATAGACAAAAGCGTCTTTGAAAGTTTAAATTCAAAACCTTCCGCGAACTAAAGCACCTCTCTCCATCAATTTACCCACTTATACGCACGTCTACACGGACGTCTCGAACGTACGACAGTTAGTGGATTACGACATTTAGTGCAGTTCCATTATTTGGGACAGTGAGCGAAAATTGGAGAAGTTTCAGCCAAGAGAATCGCTCCTGGAAGTAATTTTGTTGTTAAGAGCAGACGACATTTAACTGCAGCAGACGATGCAATGGAATTATGGCGGGAAAACAGTGCAAAAATCGATCTATTAATCCCACCCGCAGACGTAATTAGAGAGGGGGCCAGTCATTATATGTCGGTGTATACCTATGTGTATATCTATTCTCAACTGTCTTCTGGCTACAGAAAGACAGGGCGCCCCCGTCTCCGGTTCAAGGATACCATCAAGAGAAACCTGAAGCTGAGAGACATTAAGACCGACTCATGGACGCAACTCTGACAGCAGAGAGCTAAATGGAGAGCGGCAGTCAAGTAATGAAAGCAGTCTTTGTCGCATCGCGACCGACAGCATGATGATGATGATGATCTATGTGGAGTATAAATATTATTTATGGAAATATTATTGAGAATGTCATTGGTAGCTGGTTGGTTGGTAATCCGATACATATACTGATAATCTATGCTTCTATGGAGTTGTTGGAGCAGCCTGGTGAGCCGGGTGCGAGCTGAGAAGTAGGGCAAGTAGGCCTGGACCGCAGGCAACCGGCCAAAATAGTAGAGTGCTGGTCAGTTGGCATTTGGATTTTTAACTTATATAAAGTATGACGGGCTTTTGTTATCCGAGGCAGAGATAAGAGCCAATTGTATTTACATATATTTGTCCATATGAAGAGTCCAGGCGCAAAACTCAGTAAATACCAGTCCAAACAGTGAAACGCTGTACTTTCTATCCAACCTAGATAAAAGATTCACCCGGTACTTGTAGTACACCGGTGAAGGACAACGTAGTGTAAATACGGGCGAAACTAGGGTTAGCATGGAACATGAACTAGAAACTGTGGCTCCAGTATCAAATGGCTACCCATATAGGCACAGAGTTGGTGAAATGGGAGAGAATGCAAAAAGACAAGATGGCGGCGCTAGAACGCCGTCGATTTCAATTTTAAATCGCATTAAACTAGCTATTTTATTATATTTTTCACCTCAAAGGTAGCGGGTAAATATGAAGACATCTACAAAGAATAAATGTTGCTTCTTAGATTGTGAAATTAGGCTCTCATGTCATTAACCCACTTTTTCGACCGTTTTTATATAGGGTTGGTATTCACCCGTGTACTGCGACTGCGAGTACCGGGTGAATCCTTTATCTATATCCAACCATGATGGCCAATGAGCCATTGGTCACGTGGTGTTAATCATTTGACGCAAATCCTCAATAGACCCGCCACTTAAGCTAGTGTCATCTATCGGGAGAATCTGGAACTACTCTAGTCGGACAGTTTCCCTGACTGTCTATCGTTTCACATGGTATATCTCTGTAAAGAACGCTTGGAAAAATAATAAAATACTTGATTATATTCCGATATTCATATCGCAACAGGATTCAAGCTCTCATCCTTGTAATATATCTCTAAAAAAAGACAACTATATTGTATTTTTCTTCTGTAATTCACAATTTCTGCAATGCATGTGCAGAGCGTAATCCCGACTGGACTTGTGGGTCACAGGAGTCTGTGGAGAGGCAATTGAGGCTCTGTTCACACTGGCTTCATATTGAGCAACTGACACTGACTTTTCGTCACAAATGTGGATTTATAGAGAAAACATTCTTACCATTTTTTAATCATTTTTGATAATTATAGCTGTATCCCATTGATTGATTGATTGATTGATTGAAAAGTTTGATCATCAGTGTAAAACAACACAGTGACACTGTTTCGACCCACAACACAAGTGTCGTTGCCTATCACCAGGTGTCGTACTAGTCGCGGAAATTGTGCATTTCACCACCACTCTCTTCATGTATTACACCCCTCCAGTTAAGCTAGTGACATCTGTTGGCAAAATCTGGAACTACTCTAGTCGTGTAGTTTCCAGCATAAATGGCGGGGTCTATTGGCCCTCTAATGCCAGCTCGTTATGGTCAAAAAGAATTATTCTTTTGCACACACATGGAAGTTAACTGTGCCCTGAAGTCATATAATTGTGCAAGCAGCCAAATAGGCAGGTAGGTGTGGATAAGGTGATTGTATCGGGGAGCCTAGGTGGGTTAATGGTTAGGATGCAAGTTCTGGAATGGCAGGAGGTTTGGGTTCGAATTCTGCTCGGGGATGCTAGTCCTGGTGTGGGAAGAAGTGTCAGTTCTAATTCGGCTCTAGGCTTAATATTTGCCATTGTCATCACTCCCATGAGACTGGTTCCACGACCAGGATCCTGTACAGGCGACAAGCTGTATGGTTGATTAACCTAGCGTGAGGTTTGTGTATGTAAGCGCAATGCCTGTATGTGTGTAAATGTAAATGTGATAGGCCGATGTCGGCCATTTCATAATATCGCACTCATGCAGACACACACGGATGAACGATAAGTCAGTCCACGTACGCTTCAGACGTTTATTGCTTGTCAATCCGCTTACCGCGGTGCTCACAGTCAAATGACCTGCCCCCTAACTCGCTAGGTCCCACATCGCCTCTATAGGTGTGGAGGGTGGGCGGGGGCTGTAGAGGGCAGCCCAGTCAGGGCACTGCCCGGTGGCTAGCGTGCCACCACCGAGCTCTGTATAACTGCGTAGTTGTGCGGTGTAGTCTTTGCAGCCACAGCATGGTAGTGGAGCTCATGTAGAGACTACTACGTAAGCATTAAATGACATATGATGTAAGCCATTTAAAACACTTACAATTCTAAGGAGAAGAGTGTAGTAGTCTGCACTGACCGCTCAGGCAAGTAACCACACAGACAGGTTGGCATGTGTAGGGTGATGACATCAGGGAGCCTAGGTGGTGTAATGGGTAGTGTAGTAGTCTGCACTGACCTCTCAGGCAAGGAGCCGCATAGACAGGTAGGCATGGGTAGTGTGGTGATATCAGGGAGCCTAGGTGGTGTAATGGGTAGTGTAGTAGTCTGCACTGACCTCTCAGGCAAGGAGCCGCATAGACAGGTAGGCGTGGGTAGTGTGGTGATATCAGGGAGCCTAGGTGGTGTAATGGTTAGCATACTGGCCGGGAATGAAAAGAGATGTGGGTTCGAGTCTGCTCAAGGCACAATACTTCCAACTTTCATCAGTCCCATCACAATGACAGTAGGATAACATCTGAGTGGTTTATTTTAATTCATGAAAATTTGAAGATTTCTTCCATGTTTACAGTTTTTAAGCTGCATAGTCCAATGAAAACATAAAATTGTCAAAAACAAAACAATTATCTAGATTTGATTCTGGATATCTAACTTAGATACTGATGCACTTAGCAAACATTTGTCACCACATAGAGTGGAATGCAAAGTCCAATTTAATAGAACCTGTTACTGTAGAAGCTTATGGTGTCAGAGTTTTGGCGTGCATGCTAAAAGTAAATTTAGCCATTTTAAAATACAAGTTCCTTTAAGCTTAAATTAAAGTTGCATAGTCCGATGCTTTAGACTTTCTGTATTTTTTTCTGAGATAAATATATTAGATCGATCACTAGTATCTACTTTACATTAGTTCAAAGTTACTTTTATTTTAAATGGTAAACTTTTGAGATATTTTGAGTGCAAACATGGAAAATTACCTTTGGCAAGCTTGCCAAAATTCTGACACTATAGATTTCTGCAGTAAATTGACCCAGTATTACCTTCTATGCAGAAACAAATGCTTAATAAGTGCATCAGTATCTAAGTTAGATATGGCAAATCAAATCTAGATAATTGGTTTGGTTTTGAAAATTTGATATTTCATCTTTAAGGTACATTTTACCGATCAGCCTAATATATTTATCTCGTAAAATGACAGAAGCTTAAAACTATCTTGCTATACAACTACAAAGTTGTATAGTCCGACGGTTTTGAGTTTCTATCATTTTCTGAGATAAATAGATTACGTTGACTATTATAATCACCGTACATTGGCTTGAAGTCATCATCATCATCACGCTGTCAGTCGCATGACTGCTTTTATTTCTTAACCGCCGCTATTTCGTGCAGTTGTGCATTTCATAGAAGCTGCTTGCAAAGTGTTGAAGTGCTCCTGGCTTTTGCAAGTTACTAGCGGCACTCTCTCGGGGAACAAATAGCGGTCTCACACCAGCAAGAACATGTCAAGACAGGCGCAAACTATTTGTCCCTGCAGTAGCTGGCCGGGAGATGTTGGGGGTTCCCTTCATCACCGCCCGTAATGCTGCCACGGAAGCATGGTTTTCTGTTAGGGTTTGTTCCCTTAGCCTTTGGTTCTATCAAGAAACTATACCACAAGGCAGTGGTTTATAACTTTGCAAGGCAGGGGCGTCAAACTCCCTGAGGTATTTTAGCAGATAGGTACTACATTACCCGCATACCTTATGACCACACTTGCCATTATGGGCTGAACTGAAGTAACTAGGCTTTAACATCCTTAACCTTGGAGATATTTGAAGTGCAACCATTCAAAATTAATTATGGCATGCACACCAAAACTCTGACACCCTAGAGTTTTGCAGTAACAGGTTCTATTCAATTGCCTCAGTATTCCATTCTATGTGATGAAAAATGCGTAATAACTGCCCCTGTATCTAAAATAGATATGTAGGATCGAATCTAGATACTTGTTTTGGTTTTGAAAATTTGATGTTCTCATCGGATTATGTAGCTTTAAGTTTTTACGAAAGAGCAGATGACAATGCGACCAGCCGCAAGCGTCTACTCTAAGTTTGTTTGTTTGTTGTTGTTTTACGTCCTAGCAAAATCTAAGGTCATATCAGGACAGGTACCGGCTTGTGACAGTGCACACTCATGGTGACTTTAATGTGCTGCTCCACTGGGAAACCAGGCCATCAGCACCATGACCTGGTATCCCACTGAGTCACATTATCCTGAGACTGAGCACACCAATAATGCCGAGCGCCAGGATAGGAAGCAACAAGTATCAAATTTTAAGTCATTGGTTTGACTCGACCATGGTTCGAACCCACGACCCCACGATCTACCAGCACGGGAGACGGACGCTCTAGCTCATTCGGCCATCCCGTCTGGTCTCTACTCTAAGTGAGCGTCTGGACAGCAGCTCGAGTCAGTATCTAATTGCGCTGTCAGCTTCCTTCGATGACATTCTACGTCACTCACCCACCCAACTACCCTCTAGAGAAGGTTGCTGTCATGACCTGACCCTCTAACTTACGTCACTAGATTTATGTCGCAGACAATAGACATTTTTCTCTCTTTCATTCCCTATGGGAGACCAAATGAATTAGGCATCCGCCTCCTGTTTTGCTAGACCGTGGGATTTGGATCCAAGGGTTGGAACTCTCGTCGCGTCAAACCAAACTTAAAAATTGATACTTGTCGTTTCCTAGCCTGGCGCTCGCCATTAATTTGATAGGGCAAGGACTGGTTTGGCTCAGTGTCAAGATAATGTGACTGAGTGGGATATCAGGTCATGGTGCTGGCAGCCTAGTATCCCAGTGGGGCAGCACTATAAAGTAGCCATAACTGTGCACTGTCACAATTCGGTACCCATCCTGATGTGACCATAGATGTTGCCAGGATGTAAAACTCCACAAACCAACCAAATTGTACAAACTTGGGTTGAAACACGGGTAATGTTTTGTGGTGGGGGTCAATAGGTCAATAGGTCAACTTCTGAAGCGGGTGTTCAGTTTGTATAGACTAGAGATACTAGTTACTACTGTCGTGAATGGGGCGTTGGGTGATGAAAATAGGAAACATTGTTCCCAGACCAGGATTTGAACCCACACTTGTCCTTATGGGGTGTGCTTGCTAACCATTACAGCACCTAGGCTCCATGATGCACTCACCCTACCTACGCCTACCTGTCTATGTGACTCCTTGCTTGAGAGGTCAGTGCAGACTACTACACTAACCATTACACCACCTAGGCTCCCTGATATCATCACCCTATCCACACCTACCTGTCTATGTGGTTAGTTTCCTGAGAGCTCAGTGCAGACTACTACACTCGTCCCCCTGGAATTGTAAGTGTTTTAATGCTTACAATTACATACATACAGGCAATGCACTTACACATACATACACAGGGTAGGTTCAACAACCATACAGCGCATAGCTTTACAGGATCATGGTCACGGCAACCAGTGCCATGGGGGTGATGAAAATGGGAAATATTACGCCTAGAGTGGGATTCGAACCCACATGTCTTTGCATTCCGGGCCAGTGTGCTAACCATTACACCACCCAGGCTCCCTGATATGTCTAGGTGGTTACTTGCCTGAGAGGTCAGTGCAGACTACTACTAGACTTACAATTATATACATACAGGCAATGCACTTACATTTATTTACCGATATAGGGTAGGTTCAACAACTATACAGCGCAAAGCTTGTACAGAATCATGGTCACAGCAACCACCATTATGGGCGTAATGAAAATGGAAAATATTGCTCCTAGAGCGGGACTCGAACCCACATATCTTGCATTCCGGCCCAGTGTGCTAACCATTACACCGCCTAGGCTCCCTGATGCCATCACCCTATCCACGCCTACCTGTCTGTCTGGCTTCTCACCTGAGAGATAATGGTATATACATACGCCCTATTACCACGTGACTGCGGGATGACCTACATTGAATTTTTTTGTAATGATGGTTTTGTTTACCCTGTCCATGAAGTGCCTGTCACACCTTACCGGATTGAGGTGGTGTTCGGTATCAAAATGTCCTGAAATGTGTCAAAATGTTGCACTTTCGGATCAAAGCCGGCCGGACGAAACGGACGCTAAACGGACGCTAAACGGACAGGGAACGTACATTAACAAATAGCCACCGGACGATAACCGGACGATAACCGGATGATAACTGGATGATAACCGGATGACACCGGATAAGAACCGAATGTCAAACGGGCACATACCGGACTGTTAACGGCTGAGCCGAAAAACCCCAAAAAATCAACGGACCGAATTCCCGCAACACCGTCAACAGGCTATTCAGGAAGCAAACTGGAGAGGTAATGGATGGGTACCGGACATGAAATAGACAAAACGGACTAAACGGACTTAAACCGGACACCAACCATATACGTCAGTCCAGCGGTGTCCGGTACAAGTTTTGTGCATGTCCAAAACTTGCCCCCGTACACACCAGACACACCAGACACAGAACTGACACGCAGC
>CM059191.1:43477563-43495232 GCA_030323885.1 Branchipolynoe longqiensis | reverse complement strand
TGCTGATTAGATTGATGTAAATGCAATGCTGGATAAAAGATTAACATCTTAATTTATTATATATATTTTTTTAGTTGGTATTCTATGTTTCAAACAAAAGCTGAGATGAGCTGAAAGTAGCAGATTTCATAGCTGCACCCAGTGAGTGTATTAGCATGCACCATGTGCTTCATGCGGGTTTGTTTTTCTTCCACGCATCGCACAATGCACCGCGCTGCTGGAATGACAAACTAGTCTATCCAGGCCGCCCCTAAGGGTGTGTGTGTGTGGGGGGGGGGGGGGGTGTTCTTCCCATGTGCAGACGAGACATACTTTCGTTATCTGCCAAGTTATTGCCCATGTCGGAGGAGTTAGCTGTGTTTTATTGCTTATTGGGGTTTTAGGTCCTGGCAACTTTTAGTTACGTTTTATTGCTTATTGGGGTTTTAGGTCCTGGCAACTATTACTACTAGCTATGTTTGACTGCTTATTGGGGTTTTAGGTCCTGACAATTTTTAGCTATGTTTTATTGCTTATTGGGGTTTTAGGTCCTGGCAACCTTCAGCTTTAGCTATGTTTCATTGCTTATTGGGGTTTTAGGTCCTGGCAACTTTTAGTTACGTTTTATTGCTTATTGGGGTTTTAGGTCCTGGCAACTATTACTACTAGCTATGTTTGACTGCTTATTGGGGTTTTAGGTCCTGACAATTTTTAGCTATGTTTTATTGCTTATTGGGGTTTTAGGTCCTGGCAACCTTCAGCTTTAGCTATGTTTCATTGCTTAATGGGGTTTTAGGTCCTGGCAACCTTTAGCTTTAGCTATGTTTTATTGCTTATTGGGGTTTTAGGTCCTGGCAACTTTTAGCTTTAGCTATGTTTCATTGCTTATGGGGTTTTAGGTCCTGGCAACTTTTAGCTTAGCTATGTTTTATTGCTAATTGGGGTTTTTGGTACTGGCAACTTTAGCTATGTTTTATTGCTATTGGGGTTTTAGGTCCTGGCATCATCTACGGTCATATCAGAACTTTAAATAATAGTATGTGGGGGGGGGGGGCAAAGGAAAAATGAATGGTGTATGTCGAAGGATAGTTGACATATATAGTGCATACTCCTGAACCTGGTCAAGCCCTGCCCTCCTCAACTATCCCTCAACCCTCAACCCTCAAACCTCCAACCCTCCCTCACCATGGTTAGACAGTCTTTGAGACAACAATGGATGTCATATCTAATATTGTATAGGAATAGGAAAATGGAGTTGAAATAGCCGATTTAGGCACACCTCCAGTTCACAGAACACATGCAGTATGACCCCATTATAACACGATCGTTTCAGGTCCATGTAATGCGATCGCGAAAAAAATCGGGGTCACGTTATATCGGGATTCACTTTACTGAATTTGAATTACCTTTGAATAAAACAATTCTGGGTCCAATGAATCATCGTGTTATATCCATATTCACGTTAAATTTGAGCGCTTTATAATGGGGCTTCACTCTATTTTAGAAACGGGAACAGAACACAACCCACCCAAAACACCCATCCCCACCCCCCACCCACCCCCACCCCATAACACGCCCTTTCTCAATTGTCACTTCTCAGTCCTTAGCATTAGTGTTCAGCCATGCGTGAATCCTGTAATAACACCTCTATGACACCCTGCTGGCACAACCTCCCCCCCCCCCCCCTCTGTCTTTCTAAAGGCCCTGTCACACTACGACGTACGGCATCAGTGCGTGCTCAACATAAGAAAGTTTGCCAGTACTTTGGCATTCGTCAAACTTTTCAGCGGCGGGGGATAAAAATGGGCATATACACAACATACATATAACGTACACACAACATACGTAACGTATCCAGAACGTATCTCTGATGAATTGCTAGCATATGAGAGCGTTCATGTGCCTCACAAAATGCTCGCATATACTCACGGAATGCTGACCAACATTACATATGTTACTCCATCGCTAGATTACGGTGTATTTGTTAAATACACTGGAGATTTGGCAGGCATACGTTCGAAGTACATTAGGAGTACCTAATGCATCCGTTGGCAGTATGCGGACTGTACGTGGACTGCACGTTCCCACCTGCTGAACATATGGATAACGTGCAGCAACGTATACCAACATATCCCTAATGTACTCCCAACGTACGCTGACGTATCCCGAATGTACACGCAGCATATGTTCAATGTATGAGCCACATGTCGACACACATAGGACATTTTTAGCATGCGGAGCCTCGATGCACGGCGACGTATAATTACATATCCAGAACATACCCGACATATGCCCAACGTATACGTGACATATGCCAATGTGTTGGTAAAAAATCACATACATCGGCATACATTAAGGCTATGCCTCGTAGTGTGACAAGCCCTTAAAGTTCATGTTTACTCTTCTACTTGTTGATATATCGGTACTGCCTAAAGCAACCACATGCAACTGCTCAAATTCCAAGTGAGTTTAAAGTTGCATCGTCCGATGGTTTTGGGTTTCAGGCATATTTTTGTAGATACATATATTAGCTTGATTATTATAATTTACTTTACAATTAAAGAGCTTAAAGTTAAAGTATGTTTAACGCCAGGTGTTGGATCTGGGTTGGTGGATGGGTAGTGGTGTCAGGATACAAGATATCCAACTCCATATGTATCAACTACAACCACAATCCCAACCCCCACCCCCACCTCACCACCTACCCACTCACCGCCCACCTCACCAACCGGAAATGAATATAAATCGTGATCTTGGGAAACTTGAATAAGTAAGTCAACGCATGTTTACCCAGGGCATAAGCCATCTGTGACGCATCATGTTGGTTAAATCTTCAATATTATTATGTCTACTGCATCCAGTGCAACTTGACCAGTCAGTTAGATCAAATATTCATCTCCAGTGGAGGGTGAGTGGCGGCCATGTTTTTTGGGGGATGTTTTGTTTAAAAAAAAGATTTATACTGCCTATTGTGGATAAGTCTGAATAGACTTGTTTTTGCCATTAGACAACGGTCGATAGAAAACCCAAGCTTACACATTTACCGACCCAAGGGATTTTTAACCTGAAACCGGAAGTCATGAGATTGTTTTGCACTGTTATATTTCCTTGATTGCTGTACATATGCACTGTGTGGTTCAGAACTGCATGTTTTCTAATTACACTGACTCTGTCTTGTTGGTTCTAGTGTGACATTTTCTCATCTTTGTCTTGCAGAGATCGAGGCGGTAGAAGCTTGCAAATGGCTGCGCGCTGCTGGGTTCCCGCAGTATGCGCAGATGTACGAGGGTGAGTCTCAGTCTTTTGAACCTTAACGATAGCTTTCCTTGATCATGCACGCCAACAGAAAATAAAACCTCAGTGACATATATGCTCCCAAGGTGTGGCAGACAAGACGCGTAGATCTCAATCTTCTAGAACTCCGGATAAACCACACACAACCAGGAACATTGGCTGAATCGGGAGTTTGGTTCCCGGCCGAGTCAAACCAATGACTCATAAAATTTATACTTGTCGCTTCCTAGCCTAGTGCTTGGCATTAATAGGATAGGGCAAGGACTGGTTAGCTCAGGATAATGTGACTGAGTGGGATATCGAGTCATACTATAGTGCTGGCAGCCTGATTTCCCAGTGGGGCAGCACTATAAAATCGCCATGAGTGCGCACTGTCAAAAGTCGGTACCCGTCCTAATATGACCTTAGATGTTGCAAGGACGTAAAACTCCATCAACCAACCGATAAGCCACATAGACGACTCCTGCTCACCAGGCCAAAGATTGAGAGAAAGCTATAAGCAAGTCTGCTGCTCCCTGCCACCCCTAGTAGATTGTTTGTTTATTGTTGTTTTCCTTCCTAGCAACATCTAAGGTCATATCATGACGGATCCCTAGTAGACAAGTCACAAAGATGTCCACTGTTTCCGTGTCACTCGTATCAAAGATAATGTATGACTCAGCGCTGTCATATTTCTGAAATTCTGAAATAATCATGCAGTGGCACCATCCCACGGCAAACAAGGTCTTTGATTAGGTGTTGTAGTAGTTTTCTTACTCAGGCATAATTACAAATTTTATTTATGTATGGCACAGATTAAAGTACTTAAAGTATGTTTGAACTTTACTATGCTATAATATTGTTTTCATTATTAATATTAGGATATGCTACACTAATTGTTGTACATTGTCTTTGATGGTAGACCAGCCAGGGTGGACTAGGGAACCTGTCCCCTTGTTTCAATGGTACAGTAGTCAGTCTGGGCATGGGGACCTGCTCAAAATTTCTGCTACTTATCAACACCTCGTAGACAAGTCACAGAGACAGCTGTTCCCCTGAGATCCCAAGGAGACAAGTCACGCAGACAGTCACTGCTCCCCTCAAGCAGACAAGCCATGGGGATAGCCGCTGCTCCCCCGATACTCAAACAGACAAGCCATAGAGACAGCTGCTGCTTCCCCAAAACCGAAACAGACAAACCATAGACAGCCACTGCTCCCCCGAAACCCAAACATACTGGCCAGAGACCACCGCTGCTCCCCCGAAACCCAAACAGACAAACCATAGAGACAGCGACTGCTCCCCCGAAACGCAAACAGACAAGCCATAGAGACAGGAGACATCTGCTGCTCCCCTGAAACCCAAGCAGACAAGTCACTCAGACAGCCACTGCTCCCCCGAAACGCAAACAGACAAGCCAGAGACCACCGCTGCTCCCCCGAAATCCAAACAGACAAGCCATAGAGACAGCCGCAGCTCCCCCGAAACTCAAACAGATAAACCATAGAGACAGTCGCTGCTCCCCTGAAACCCAAGCATCTAAGCCATAGAGACAGCCGTTGTTCCCCCGAAACCCAAACAGACAAGCCATCGGGACAGCCACTCCTCCCCCGAAAGCCAAACAGACAAGCTATAGAGAAAGGCGCTGCTCCCCTGAAACCCAAGCAGCTAAGCCATAGAGACATCCGTTGCTCCCCCAAAACCCAAACAGACAAGCCATCGAGACAGCCGCTGCTCCCCGAAACCCAAACACACAAGCCATAGAGACAGCCGCTGCTCTGCCGAAACCAAACAGACAAGCCATAGAGACAGCTGCAGCTCCCCCGAAACCCAAGCAGACAAGCCACAAAGAGAGATGATGCTCCTCTGAAGCTGACAACCCACAGAGACAGCTGCGGTTCCCCCGACACCCGAAGCAGACAGCTCACGCAGACAGTCACTGCTCCCCCGACACCCCCAAGCAGACAGACTACATAGAGCACCTGCTTCTCACAGACAAACAGACAGACAAACAGACAGACATACACACAGACAGACAAACAGACAGACAGACAGACAGACAAACAGACAGACAGACAAACATCCGGGCACCCCATGTAGACAACAACTTTGTAGCGCGTAGGTACTGCTCGAGGTGTGTGGGTGTGAGGGTGTGAGGGTGTGAGGGTGTGAGGGTGGGCGTCAAGGTGTCTAGGGGGAGTTGTCACTCGCCACATTCAGAGGGGGAGATTGGGGTGCGGGGGAGATAGGAGGGGGGGGGGTGAGAGTAAGAAGTGTCGGGAGGTCAAAGATCGGGTGGGCGAACAAAAATGTGTGCTAAGAAGGAGGAGCAAAGCCAAGCCAAAAGAACCCCCCAAGAAACAAACATAAATTAATAGTAATAAAAACTAAAGGAGCTGAGTTACTGGAGGCAGTAGGACGTGTCTTTTTAGTTGTGCCAAAGTAGCACGCGCCGTACAGTATGCTTGGCACGTGGCCCACTTCACACTGACTGTGGGTGTGTTTTCTTAGAGCTCAATGGTCCGATGATGCCTAATCTTTATTTTCAACCCGACCAGACGGGATGGCTGAATCAGTTGAGCGTCTGTCTCCCGTTTTGGGAAATCGGGGATCTGAACCCATGGGTTCGTTGGTTTGAAGCCTGGTCGAATCAAACGAATGACTTAAAAATGTGTACTTGTCATTCTTAGGATAGGGTGAGGACTGGTTGGCTCAGTGTCAGGATAATGTGAGCGAGTGGGATATCGGGTCATGGTGCTGGCAGCCTGGTCTCTCACTGGGTAGCACTATAAAGTCACCCTGAGTGCGCACTGTCACAAGTTGGTACCCATCCTGATATGACCTTAGATGTTGCCAGGACGTAAAACAATAACAAACCAATAAAACCATCACTAAATTTGTTTTGTTATATTTTCGGCGTTACAGTGAATGTAGATGGGGAGGCAGTTGACGTGTGAACAAACAGGTGGCGCCCCCAATGGATCTGAGGTTGACTAGGCTGGAACAGTAGATTACTAGATCAAGGCTCTACCAGTCAAAGACTGAGGGAGGAGTAAGGACTGAGGAGCAGATGGAAGCTTCCGGCCTTATTATACTCATGTAATGGCTTATACAGCATATAATCTGACAAGTGGTGATGGATCCCTGGAGGCAGTGGCTGCCGGAGTGGCTAGTGGCGCCCCCTAGTGCAGCGGAAGTAGAATGAATAGGGGGGGGGGGTGCTGGTCCTGTTGGTGGCGACTGAATCAACTAACTTGGGCAGCACAGCTCCATTTGTAATAATACAGTAAAACCTCCCTAATCTACCACTTTTACAGATCGACAACTCCCCTATGTCGATCGCTTTATTTGTGTCCCAAATGATCGCCCATAAAATACCATTGTAACGAAATGAAAAACTCCCTAAACCGACCCTCTTCCTAAATGGCCCATTCAAAGTCGGTCCTAAATAAAATAAAACCCTAACAATTTGAATGTTAAAAAACACACAAAAATATAAACAAGGACAAAAAACACCACACACCAAGAAAGCCGTCAGTAAATGTCGACACTTAAAGGAACACTGTAGTTCTGTGTGTTGGTGGGGGTGTTGGTGTTGGTGGGGGGGCTTCTATGCGCTGCTTTGCAGTGCTTGTAGCCCCTGAGAGAAGAGGGACTGGTTTCAATTGGCCCGTTGTTGGACTCAGCCACAGCAATGGCAAGCATTCACAGCTACACAAGCGACACTGTCAGACAGGGACAGTTCCGGTGGGTGCTGTATAAGTATAACAAACAGGTGGGCTGTTCAGCCCGACGCGCCTTGAATGCTGCATAGTCCGATGAATGCATCAATTTGTCTAAACCAAAGCACTTTAAACCTAGATTCGATCTGACACATCCAACTTGGATACTGTGCAATCATTATGCATTTATTGTAGTTTGATGTTCCTGTGCTATGCTATTGCGCTCGTGCTCGGAAACGAGTAAAAGATGTCCAGCATTTTGGTGTGCATGCCAAAATTAATTTTGCATGTTTTCACTTCAAATATCTCTGATTGTTGATTGTTGGAGTTTTACGTCCTGACAACAATCTAAGGTCATCAGGACAGGGCAGATATCTCTGAAGTTAACCTTTTAAAATAAAACTTGCTTCAAACTACAGTAAATCAAATGATATTGTATTCATCTACAAAATTTGGTAGAAATCAAAATCATCGGATTGTGCAACTTTAACCTGGCCTTTTTTCAAAATTGGAAAAAACTTATTTCTTTTAAAGTAATCGGATGGGAAGGGATGGCCGAATGAGTTGAGCGTCCGCCTTCCATTTTGGTAGGTCGTGGGGTTCTAACCCCAGGGTTTGAACCCTGGTCGAGTCAAACCAGTGACTTAAAAATTTATACTTGTCACTACCTAGCCTTGTGTTCTGCATTACTAGGATAGGGCAAGGAGCAGTGGAATGAGGAAGACCAATTGTCCATGATTGAAATTTCCCCTGCTTAATCAACTAATGTACACTCCTCCCCCCCAACCCCCCAACCCCCCAACCCCCCAACCCCCGTACAAAAAATCATGTTCATAGTACATTTTTCATTCCCTCCCTTTTTGTCCTTTTGTCTGCGCATCCTCTTTTCCATTGCTCACATTCTGTGCATTATATATGTAACTAATTTTGGCTAGTTTTACTCGCGACTAGTGTAAAATGAAGGGCATTAAGCTGGCCTCGTGCTCATGTTAAAAGGGACAGTTCTGTATGAGCTTGATTAACATTTATCTCCAACTCGCCTCAAATACTGCAAGATTTTCAGCAGTGACAGCAGCCATGCAGTCTGACAGTATACGTCACTATGTTGGCGATAGAAGAGAGCAGTTGAATGTATCATAGGTCAGGAACAAATGTTGGTGTAAGAGAGGAACTAATAGAACAATGGGATTCCAAGATCATGGAATACAAAATTTAAAAACAACAGTTACCACTATGATGGTCTGTTTATTGTTTAGTTTCCTCAGTCCTTCCCATCACATTAAACTATTGGCTGGTACAAATTGTAATACAGTTAAACCTCCCTAACCGACCACCTCCACAGATCGATCACTCCCCTATATTGATGGCTTTATTTGGGTCCCAACAATACCATTGTAACCATATTCTAACTCCATAAACCGACCACCTCCCTAAATGGACCACTTAAAGTAGGTTCCAAGGTCGGTCGATTTAAAGAGGTTTTAATGTAGTTACAATTGTGAAAGCCACATGTTTACATAATAGAATTCCCGTACATGCGCATTGCCTGGTTGGTAGAAGTAACTACAATAAAACCTCTTTAACCGACCACCTCCACAGATTGACCACTCCCCCATATCGATCGCTTTATTTGGGTCCCAAACGACCGCCCATACAAATTACAATACTATTGTAGCGATTAAAAAACTTCCCTACATCGACCACCTCCCTAAATTGACCATTTAAAGTCGGCCCATGGTCGGTCGATTTAGAAAGGTTCTTTGTTTATGTATTTATTTATTTATTCTATGTAATGCTTTGGAAGCACACCAGGCACACCCTGTGACAAAAACACAGCAATCTGAGATTCACTACATTCAGTGTATTTACTACTTATCTAGTCTCTCCAAAACAAGTCTTTTTCCAAATCTGGTATTTTTCT
Organism: Branchipolynoe longqiensis; assembly: GCA_030323885.1. Classification (NCBI taxonomy): domain Eukaryota; kingdom Metazoa; phylum Annelida; class Polychaeta; order Phyllodocida; family Polynoidae; genus Branchipolynoe; species Branchipolynoe longqiensis. The sequence continues at coordinate 43,486,337 of CM059191.1, read as the reverse complement.
ATGGATATGCAAGTAGTAAAATTAAATACATAAATATATAGAGAGATTATTTAGAATTCACCATTATGCTTATTTAACATTGTAAACTTACATTTCTTTCCCATATTAATCCCCGTACTTTCTCACATTGAATTGAGCTAGTATAAAACTTCTATGATTATGATTCGGTTGGTTTTATTTTACAATTTATTTACAATAGTTTGAAGCATTGGACCGTCATATACAGTGACAAAACCATAATAAGCTGAGACCCAGTGCATTTGACAGGTTTGCCATTTTAAATATGATGAAAAAAAATCAAATCATTTGCAGTATTGCTCTATTGATTTCTATGCAAAACAAACCCCACCTGTTAATGCATAAATCGCGTGAGTGACGTCACTGGTTAACGTGTCTATAATACTACGTCCCTTGGTTGGTTGGTTTTTGGAGTGTTATGTCCTAGCACCATCTAAGGTCATGTCAGGACAGGTACCAACTTCTAACAGTGTGCACTCATGGCGAATTTATAGTGCTGTCCCACTGGGAGACCAGGCCACCAGCACCATGACTTGATATCCCACTCAGTCAGATTATCCTGACACTGATCCAACCAGTCCTTGCCCTATCCTAATAATGCCGAGTGCCTGGCAAGGAAGTGACAAGTACCACGTCCCTACTACTACTACTACTACTATCACCTGTTTGTACTAGTACTAGTACTAGTTGATGTGACTTGGTTCCTGGCAAAGGCGTGTCCGTTATTGACGGCGTGTGCTGCCGTCATCTAGTGTTAACGGCGAGAACTAACCGCCAGCGTGATTATGTGAAGCCGTACAGAAAGAAATCCAGGCCGTGTAAGTTTTGTCGTCACACAATATTTTCGTGTTCGTTTGTTTGGGTTTAGGATCATAGCAAAATTCACAGTAATATATGGACGGGATGTCGGCATTTTTGTGGGTAAATATTTATTCCTCTGAATATAACATCTATTGGGAACTAACTGTTCTTCCAGCCATTAATGTTAGCACTAACTTTATTGACATGAATATTTGCAACGAATATGGTACAAAAGAACACACTCACACACACACACACACACACACATATATATATATATATATATATATATATATATATATATATATATATATATACGCAGGGTACATGTACACTTATCCGTTATGAGCAGGGTAAATAAATAAATAACAAACAAAATCACACACGCAAATATGTATGTAAAATTGTAATGTAATGTACGTATTTATATATATATATATATATATATATATATATATATATATATATATACATACATCATGGTTTACAAATATTTCACAGTGGACAGGCTTGAATTATTCACAGTCTATCAGAACAGCACAACATCGGGACAAGTGGAGAACCATTGCATCCAACCCTCGACTAGAGGATGGAACTATTGATGATGATAATATATATATATATTTATATATATATATAATATATATATATATAAATATATATATATATATACATATATATGTAATATATATGTGTGTATATAATGTTAGTCCCCCCTGGCCTACTGAGACAGTGTATGGGGTCTACCTTGAACAGTTAACTAATAATACATCTAGGGATCAAACATACGATTACAACAGCAAAATAAAGGTCTGTCATCTAGTAATTTCTGTTGCATGAATGTTGGCAAAAATTGGCGAACAAAATGTCTCCATTTACAATGCACCAAATTATTCCTACATTGTTACAAACAAACAGCATCAATCCAAATGTACGACAGTGAATCAACCCCCCGAGACAATGCTTCTTCCAGCGTGTGGTTCGTGTAAGTTTCCTCCATGGTGTAAGACAATAGACTCCAGTGGGTCTTGAACTGACTGACACCAGTGGCAAAATTCCCACTTAGTGACACTCATTAAATATGACAGGTTATATAACTCAGGACATCTTTTGTCTGTAAGTTAATGATCGATACACTTTTAAGAGCCGATGTACAGTAAAGCCTCTCTAAATCGACCTACCATGGGACCAACTTTAAATGGCCCATTTAGGGAGGTGGTCAGTTTAGGGATATTTTGTTATCGCTACAATGGTATTGTATGGGCGATCTTTGGGACCCAAATAAAGCGATCGATATAGTCGAGTGGTTGATCTGTGGAGGTGGTCGGTTAGAGAGGTTTTACAGTATATTGTTTACAGCAGAGATCTACCACTACATGAACACATTGTAGACGCGCACAATAGCATCTCGTCGCTTATGAGTAAGCAGTAACAACACAACCAAGAAATTAAAAAAAAAAATTAAACCACCAAACATGTTTCATCATGGCAAACACAAAATAAAACCCACTTAAAGATAACCACGACATACTTTGCATCATAACAATAGGATAGGTACGGACTTGTACTGTGCGCAATGATGGCGACTTTATAGTGTTGTCCCACTGGGAGACCAGGCCGCCGGCACTAGGACCCGACTTCCCACACAATGTTGCCTGTTTGTAGGACCGTGATACCAACAGGCAATCCACCTCCCAAATTCGGTTTACAGTAAAAGCTCTCTAACCGACCACCTCCACACATCGACCGCTCCCCTATATTGATCGCTTTATTTGGGTCCCAAGCGATTGTCCATACAATATCATTGTAACAAAATGAAAACTCCCTAAGCCGACCACCTCCCCAAATGGACCATTTAAAGTCAGTCCCATGGTCGGTCAATTTAGAGAGGTTTACTGTATTAATTATGCGCGACACCTCATACTTTAACCAAAAATGTGCATGTTTTTGCAAAGTGATTTCAAAATTAGAGTAGGTGCAATAATTGTCCTCATGGGTGGGCGCGGGTTACTTTTAAATAGGCCTCAGCCTTCGGCTTCAACCCATTCAAAAGTAACTCTGCTCGCCCACTCTACGCGTTCTTTTCTAGCTAACTTCATCTTGCTTGTTCTTTATTACAAATATCACTGGTTCTCAACCTATTACAAAAGGGGAGAATGATTTTACCACAGTTTTGGCATACATATATATCTCTGCTCTATTTAGTATTTTTACCTGTTTGATAAAATGTGACTTTTTTTTATAAAGAAGACATTTTCAGTCGGATATTTAAAGTTGCATAGTCCGATGGTTTTGAGTTTCTGACATTTTTCTGAGATAAGTATATTAAATTGATCGTTATAATCTACCTTACTTTAGTTTGAAGTAACTTTTAATTGAAATGGCTACCCTTTGAGATATTTGAAATTCAAACATGTGAAAATAATTTTGGCAAGCACACCAAAACTCTGATACCATAGGCTTCTGCAGTAACAGGTTCTATTAAATCGACTCAGTGTTCCCTTCTATGTGGCAACAAATACTTAATAAGTGCATCAGTATCTACGTTAGATATGTAGAATCAAATCTAGATAATTGTTTTGATTTTGAAAATTTGATGCTTCATCGGACTATGCAGCTTTAACCACTGTATGACCCCCAATAGCCGATGTTGACTTTTTGTGCTGGGGGTCGGTCATTAAGCAAACAAGTGGAGAATCTGGCACGGTGGCCGAATCGGTAGAGCGCAGGCCTCCCATGAGGAAGAATCGGGAGTTAAATTCCCGGTCGAGTCAAACCAATGACTTATAACTTGGTACTTGTCACTTCCTAGCCAGGCGCTCTGCATTAATAAGATAGGGCAAGGATTGGTTAGCTCAGTGTCAGGATTATATGACTGCATGGTGCTGGTTTGTGGCCTGATTTCCCAGTGGGGCAGCACTATTAAGTCGCCATGAGTGCACACTGTTACGAGTCGGTACCCATCCTGATATGACCTAAAGCCCTGTTCACACGGGCAATGTAAATCGATTCGTAGAAAGCGACTTGTATAGTTCGCATCACATTTCTCGTGTGAACGCACGTCTGAGGCGGATTACGGCTGATTCGACTCACGTGATGCGGATCCTGTAAACCACCTAAGCGAGGTAGTCTACGTGAATCGATTCCTGTGATGCGGATAATTTTGCCCGTGTGGACGCAACCGACTTACGTGATGCGGACTAAGCACGTCGATCTATATACTATAATTTGGTCTATGAACCTGCTAGAGGTGCACAGATATTTTTTTTATCATTTATTTTTAGGGTTTCACTGCCCAGCAGAAGTTTTGACCGTTCCAAACCAATACGATTCAGTCATTACATATCTAGGTCGAACCCACACTCTCTGGTGCCAGCATCGTCGAACCCAAAATGGCGCTGGTTAGCCTGGACTTGCTCATGCGCAGCATTCGATTTCCGGCCCAAGTACTGCCCGTGTGAACGGATGGCTAATTCGCCTCACCTGATTCGATTTGTGTGATGCGCCTCACATTTTGTCCGTGTGAACATGGCTTTAGATGTGTGCCAGGATATAAAACTCCATCAACCAACCAACCAAAAGTTGTGCAATTTTGAGCCTCGACAAAATGACCACCTGGAAATACAAGAATGCAAGGCATCCTGATATACCTCATATTTGCTTATTACTTAGAAACTCTATAATGGATCCGCATAGCAAATTGCCGTCTAATTCCCAGTCCAACGGTGTTATCCAATGGTATCTATGGTTACACAATTACTATACTAACAAACAGTTATCTTGTATGGCATTTAACAAGTCTAAATTCGGCTCGTTTAAATGTGGGTGTTTATTTGTTGCTATGGAGATGTGATTTATGAAGGAACTACAATGTTTTCTCACTAATGTGGACAACAATTTATGATGGAATTAAATGGAATTGAATTTGAGTGTTAAAGGTGCATGAGCCGATGGTTTTTGAGGTTCTAGCATAGATAAATGAATTATTGACAAACTTTGGAGATATTTGAAGTTAAAACATGGATAATTTTACTCTCACTCTGACTCTCACTCTCAGAGACACAGAGACACACAGAAACACAGAGACACACACAGAGACACACACACACACAGACACACAGAAACACAGAGACACACACAGAGACACAGACACACACATAGAGACACACAGAGACAGAGTCACACACACAGATACACACACAGAGACACACACACAGAAACAGAGACACACACACAGACACACAGAGACACACACACATAGAGACACACACAGAGACACAGAGTCAGACTGTGTGTGTCTCTGTGTGTGTCTCTGTGTTTCTGTGTGTCAGACTCAGAGTCAGACTGAGAGTGAGAGTCAGACTGAGAGTGAGAGTGAGAGTGAGAGTGAGAGTCAGACTGAGAGTGAGAGTCAGAGTGAGAGTGAGAGTCAGACTGAGAGTGAGAGTCAGACTGAGAGTCAGAGTCAGAGTCAGACTGAGAGTGAGAGTCAGAGTCAGACTGAGAGTCAGAGTCAGACTGAGAGTGAGAGTCAGAGTCAGACTGAGAGTGAGAGTCAGAGTCAGAGTCAGACTGAGAGTGAGAGTGAGGCACACAGAGACACAGACACACACAGATACACACACACACAGACACACACACAGACACAGACACACACAGACACACACACAGACACACACATACACACACATACACACACATAGACACAGACACACACATAGACACAGACACAGAGACACACAGAGACACATACATGGAGAGAGAAGCAACTACAGCTTAACGACAAGACGACAGTGCCGCGACAGTGCCGCGACAGTGCCGCGACAGTGCCGCGACAGTGCCCAGCGACAGTGCCGCGACAGTGCCGCAACATCGTATCGTCGAAGTTTTTCAACATGTCCAAAACACCTACGACAACCCGGCGACAGTCGAGAAAGAGTGGAGAAACTGGAGGTGTCGCGCAGGTGTCGCGGCGACACCTGCGCGACACCTGCGCGACACCTGCGCGACACCGGAAGTCGCTGTCGCAGAGCTGTCGTCGCCGCTTGTCGTCGTAGTGTGACTGCTACATAACCATATGTGTTGGTAGTGACAGGTTCTATTCATTTGACCTAGTTTTTCTAAGTTCTATGCTGCAATAGGTGTTTAATAAGTGCACCAGAATATAAGCTGCATGTGTAGAATTAAAATTGCATAAGCAGATGGTTTAGACTTCATATCATTTTCACAGATATTTAATTGATTGCTATAATCTACATTACCTTACTTTTAAGTAACTTTGAAGTTAAATGGTTAACTGTAGAGATATTTGAAGTGCAAGCATGACCAATTAATTTTGGCAAGCTTGATAAAAATCAAACACTGTAGGCTTCTGCGGGAACAGGTTCTATTAACCCTTATTCAACATTCCCTTCTATGTGGCACCAAATGCTTAATAAGTTCATCCGTATCTAAGTTAGATATGCAGAATAAAATCTAGATAATTGCTTCGGTTTTGAAAATGTGATGCTTTCATCGGACTATGCAGCTTTAAATCTGTGTAAGTGTTTCAGTATAGAAAATGTGATGCTTTCATCGGACTATGCAGCTTTAATAAGGTTCATATAGCCTGGGTATTTATTAGTTTCATGAACGGCATTCCACGTTTGATCTAATCCCATAACTACTGGGCAGATGACCGATTTATAATAATACAATAAAGTTATATTTATAGTAATGTCCTTACTTGTTGTTATTATCTCGCGCTGAAAATAAATTCTCTCATTCATTACTTTGTTAGTAGTTACTTAATATAGCATCCGTGGGCTTTTTTGGGGGTGTGTGGGGCGCGGGGGGGACGGTTAAACTTCTCATTGCCATCAGAACCATATTCAGCTATTTCTACACTGGACGCTTTGTTGCCGACATGGCGTGAAATAGCCACCAACCAATCAATCAATCAATCAATACCAGACGGGATGGCCGAATGAGTTAGAGCGTCCATCTGCCATGTTGGTAAATCGTGGGGTCGTGGGTTCGAACCCGGGTCGAGTCAAACCAATGACTTAAAAATTGATACTTGTTGCTTCCTAGCCTGGCGCTCGGCATTATTAGGATAGGGCAAGGACTGGTCGGCTCAGTGTCAGGGTAATGTGACTGAGTGGGATATCAGGTCATGGTGCTGGCGGCCTGGTCTTCCACTGGGACAGCACTATAAAGTCACCATGAGTGCGCACTGTCACAAGTCGGTACCCGTCCTGATATGACCTTAGATGTTGCTAGGACGTAAAACAACAACAAACAAACAAAATCAATCAATCAATCAATCAAGCTGTCGGGAAAAAATCAGCCTCACTCTGAGGTGCCACAATCAATTAAGTAATCAATCAACCCTAATTTGTGAACATATGAATGCAGACTGACTCCAGTCTATGTTTGGAACTGCATCCGTCAGAGTTAGCTCTTTCCGAATAGTCATCAGGTTAAGCAATCCGGTTTAGTTCATTCCTGGCGCTATGTAGGCTATTGCTTGCGCACAAAATTCATCATTTGTCTCGCGTTAAACTTTTAAAATTGCATATTCCAAAGGTTTTGAGTTTCTACCATTTTACAAAGTTGCATAGTCCGATGGTTTTGAGTTTCTGTCATTTTCTGAGATAAATATATTAGGTTGATCGTTATAATCTACCTTACTTTAGTTTGAAGTAACTTTAATTTTAAAAGGCTAACTTTTGAGATATTTGAAGTGCCACCATGAAAAATTAATTTCGGCAAACATGCCAAAACTCTGACATCATAGGCTTCTGTGGGATCAGGTTATATTAAATTGCGTCAGTATTCCCTTCTCTGTGGTGACAAATGTTTAATAAGGGCACCAGTATCTAAGGTAGATATGTAGAATCAAATCTAGATACTTGTTTTGGTTTTTAAAATTGTGTATTGTCATCGGACTATGCATCTTTAAGTGCGATATCGGATCATGGTGCCTACAGCCCAGGCTCACACTGGGCTGTAGGCACCATGGCAACGCCATAGTGTAGGCACTATGACGAGGCACTATGACGTTGCCATGAGTGCGCACTGTCACAAGTCGGTACCCGTCCTGATATGCCCTTAGATGTTGCAAGGACATAAAACCGAAACAAAAAATTTACCTCAGTAAAGTAATAGCTCAAGAGTAACCCTATATGGTTTCACTAAGGCTAACTCATCAGATGTATGAGTAACCATTATGTTCACAACTTATTTTCTTCTTTGATTGTACTTAACTACTTTAAAAAAAATGTTATCCTTAAAAATAGGGGGGGGGGGTGTACCAACAATGTCTGGAAGACCAGTGTCTTGGTCCTGCAAAAATACTTTATTCAGAGGAATATATAAATGTACAAAAAATGAAGGCAAAATAGGGGAATAAAAAGGACCACATGCAAACATACAAACATAAAACATACATACAAACATACATACAGACATACACGCATATTAGCATACAAGCATACAAACATGCAAACATACAAACAAGCAAACATGGACACATGCAAACATACATACATACAAACATACAAGCATATTAGCATACAAGTATACAAACATGCAAACATACAAACATAAACATACATACAAACATACATACAGACATACATGCATATTAGCATACAAGTATACAAACATGCAAACATGGACACATGCAAACATACAAACATACAAACATAAAACATACATACAAACATACATACAGACATACACGCATATTAGCATACAAGTATACACACATACAAACATGCAAACAAGTAAACATGGACACATGCAAACATACAAACATACAAACATAAAACATACATACAAACATACATACAGACATACACGCATATTAGCATACAAGTATACAAACATGCAAACAAGCAAACATGGACACATGCAAACATGCAATCATACAAACATAAAACATACAGACATACACGCATATTAGCATACAA
>CM059191.1:43414864-43477065 GCA_030323885.1 Branchipolynoe longqiensis | reverse complement strand
TATCCGTTTTATAGTCAACCCAAAACTTTGGGACTGTATAGCACACGCAAGCGTGCAAATCCCATAACAAGCTTTTTTTTTATAAAAAAAAACCAGCGCTAAAACCACCGAAAGCTTTGGGTTTGTATAGCATACGTAGGCGCAGTCGTCGATACACGAACAAAAGCTCGTATACCGGTGTCTGCGTGCGCAAATTTTTAATGTGGTTGTAAGTTTTATAGTCAACTCGAAACTTTGGGACTGTATAGCACGCGCAGGCTCGGACGCCGGTGCACGGCAAAAGCTCGTGCACCGGCGTCCGCGCGCGCGCAAATCCCATAACAAGCTTTTTTTATAAAACCATCGCTAAAACCACCGAAAGCTTCGGGGCTGTATGGCACGCGCATGCACAAATCCCATAACAAGCCTTTTTTTATAAAACCATCGCTAAAACCACCGAATGCTTTGGGGCTGTATAGCACGCGCATGCGCAAATCCCATAACAAGCCTTTTTTTATAAAACCATCGCTTAAAACACCGAATGCTTTGGGGGCTGTATAGCACGCGCATGCGCACATTCCATAACAAGCTTTTTTTATAAAACCAGCGCAAAAACCACCAAAAAAACGGGGATGTTAGGCATTACCGGTTTCAGTTTCGGGTTTTCGGCGGCGGCATTGCCGCCAAAATTCAAAATTCACAAAACGCACGCGCACGTGCCCATATTTACATCAACCCCACCTCAACCCCCAAAAGCACGTGCCAATGTTTACTAAATTACGCAAAATCCAACACCAAACCCGTTCGTATCCGTCAATCATCCAAATACTCAACGAGCATTGGCTGAAACTAAAATAGGCCACGCCCCCTTTTTGTGGGGGTGCACACACACGCGCACACAATTTACTAAAATTCACGAAAAATGGCCTTATAGTGCGCGCAAACACAGGGTACCATTCCATAGACTCAAGCCTTAAGCGCCGAATGGAACTTTTTAACACCCTATCTAGGTCAAACCCCCAAACTTGACCTAGTTTCAGCGAGCCTTATTTGGGCATATGCGTGACCTAGATACATAAATTAGCATAAATTAGCCAAATCCAGCCTTCCTATTGGCTGAGACTAAAACACCCTCCCACCCTAGACCCACCCTGGACGGTCACGTGACCAGAATACTCGACGCTGATTGGCTGCTTTTTTCACAAAAACCACCCCATAGGCTTTAGTACGTTAAATAAGTCCTATATATATCTACTGACAAGTATAAATTTGATGTGATTGGTTGGTTGGTTGTTGGAGTTTTACGTCCTGCCAACATCTAAGGTCATATCAGGACGGGACTCTAACTCCCAATCTTCCGCACGGGAAGCCTGCGATCTACTGATTCGGCCACCGCGCCCGGTGATAGTATACTAAATGTCGTATAAAGCCCCCCCCCCCCACCTCCCCCCTGGTGACATATATGGATGGCCGCTGTCCTTCTGTTCCACACCCGAAAGTGGACTTGAAACTGGAAATGTTGCATTTTCTTAGATTAACGGGCTATATATAGCCATCGTCACGTCTGGGAATCTGACAGGGCGTCCACTTGTCGGCCGGGTATGACGTCACAGTAACAAGATGAAACGCCGACCCTGCAGTGGGACGCTGCCGACATGTGGTATGTGTGTGTCTGTGTGTTGTTGTTGTTGTTGTTGTAGTTGTAGTTGTTCGGGGAGGTGTGTTTGGAGGGCATCATCATCATCATCATGCTGTCGGTCGCGATGCGACAAAGACTGCTTTCATTACTTGACTGCCGCTCTCCATTTAGCTCTCTGCTGTGAGAGTGATGTCCATGAGTCGGTCTTAATGTCTCTTAGCTTCAGGTTTCTCTTGATGGGATCCTTGAACCGGAGACGAGGGCGCCCTCTCTTTCTGTAACCAGAAGACAGTTGAGAATAGAGGATCTGCTTTGGTATCCTGTCTGATGACATCCTCATGAGGTGTCCAGTCCACCGGAGATTCTTTTTGATCAGAAGATCTTCCATAGAGGGCAGGCCCGTCCGTTTGAGTATTTCCTTATTTGTCACTTTGTCCTTCCAGGTTAGCCTCATGATTGAATGCAGATGTCGCATCATGAAGGCATGCACCTTTTTCACATGTTGTCTGTACACTGTCCAGGCCTCGGCTCCGTATAGTAGGGTGGATAGTACGATTGCGTGGTAGATCTTGCCTTTGACCCGAATGGACTGGGTGTGTGTACTGGACCAGGTGTGTGTACTGGGGACTGGGTGTGTACTGGTTGTATACAACTCCACCCAAAACCCAGGATCCTTTAAAGTTCGATTCTAATCCAGTTTTATCCGGTACCGCATCACTCCATATCTCTCACAGGTCCTCAAGGTACATGTGATACATGTCTTTGTTGAGCTTCTTACTTTACTTTATTTTAGACAACATTCCTTTTTAGTAGCTAACTTTGCAGATATTTTAAGTGCAAAATGCAAAGATAAATTTAGCAAGCATGTCACTATTGGCTTCAACAGTAACAACTTGTATTAAAGTTGCACGGTCCGATGAAATATATATTTTTCAAAACCAAAACATGTATCTTAATTTGATTATATATATCCATCTTAGATATTGGTGGATTAACAAGTGATTTGGGACAGCATATATAGAATAATCAGTGAATTTACTACCTCATCCTACTTTGAGAAACCCATCACAAAAGGAAGCCATTAATCAATTAGGTCAATCTCGTGGCCTCAGTAGCCTTGACCCTCATTCCAAGTACCTAGTCAAGTTCCAGGATGTCCAGTGGTAGTATGGCTGGCACCATAGCCTGGGTTGATATAAAGTTGCATGACATTTTGTATTAAATAATTGTTACAGATCTGAATAGTGATGTAATAATTTTGTATATTATTATCCGGGAACAATACATTTGATAATCATTAGGTCAGCCCACATCACATCACATGCCAAGAAACAAATGATGGCGCAATGGCGCCATCAGTAGAAGAAAAAGGTACCCAGGCTATATTTGGTTTAGGTCATTCCACATCACGTGGTCCTTGCGAGATGTCAATACTGGTCATCGCGAGAGGATTTTTTGAAAGCTTGTCGAAAGTATTTTGGGTTCTTTCAGCTAAAATTGCTTCAAAACTAGTCAATTTTCATTAAAATGACTCTGGACTAATAATTAGTAGCTCATAATGATCAATTTGATATATTTATCTAAAAAATAAGACAACAATTCAAGCGCCATCGGACCATGCAACTTCAAATTGGCTTAGTATTCCATTCTATACAGTAATAAATACTTAAGTGCGTCAGTACCTAAGTTCGAGATCTAGAATCAAATCTAGATAAGTGTTTTCTTTTCGAAATTGTGATGGCTTCATCGGTCTATGAAACTTTAATGCCATGTCAGTATAGATACTGACTTGCAACAGCTTGCACTGATATCGACTTTATAGTGCTGCCCCACTGAGAAGCCATGCCGCCAGGAACTATGGACCAGGCATACCACTCAGTCTCATTATCCTGATGCTGATCCAACCAGTCCCTGCCATATTCTAGAAATGCTGGGGGGGTGTCAGGCTCGGTCACGACCAGTGTCCAGATTTCAGATATCCTAAGTCATCGGTTAAATTCTGCTGAGCACTAAATTCCAGTCAGTGCAATCAATCTAACCATTACCTTCATGCACCCGGTCCAGTGCATGCACCCAGTTCTGTACATGCACCTGGTCCAGTACATGCACCTGGTCCAGTACATGCATCCAGTTCAGTACATGCACCCAGTCCTGTACATACACCAGTTTCAGTACATGCACCGGCCCAGTACATGCACCCAGTCCAGTACATGCATCCAGCCCAGTACACGCACCCGGTCCAGTACATGTACCCAGTCCAGTACATGACCCAGTCCAGTATATACACCCAGTCCAGTACAAGTACCCAGTCCAGTATATGTACCCAGTCCAGTACATGTACCCAGTCCAGTACATGTACCCAGTCCAGTACATGTACCCAGTCCAGTACATGTACCCGGTCCAGTACAAGTACCCAGTCCAGTACATGTACCCAGTCCAGTACATGTACCCGGTCCAGTACATGACCCAGTCCAGTACATGCACCCAGTCCAGTACAAGTACCCAGTCCAGTACATGCACCCAGTCCAGTACATGTACCCAGTCCAGTACATGTACCCAGTCCAGTACATGTACCTAGTCCAGTACATACACCCAGTCCAGTACAAGTACCCAGTCCAGTACAAGTACCCAGTCCAGTACATGCACCCGGTCCAATACATGTACCCAGTCCAGTACATGTACCCAGTCCAGTACATGTACCCAGTCCAGTACATGTACCCAGTCCAGTACAAGTACCCAGTCCAGTACATGTACCCAGTCCAGTACATGTACCCAGTCCAGTACATGTACCCAGTCCAGTACATGTACCCAGTCCAGTACAAGTACCCGGTCCAGTACAAGTACCCAGTCCAGTACATGTACCCAGTCCAGTACATGTACCCAGTCCAGTACATGTACCCAGTCCAGTACATACACCCAGTCCAGTACAAGTACCCAGTCCAGTACAAGTACCCAGTCCAGTACATGCAGCCAGTCCAGTACATGTACCCAGTCCAGTACAAGTACCCAGTCCAGTACATACACCCAGTCCAGTACAAGTACCCAGTCCAGTAGAAGTACCCAGTCCAGTACATGCACGCGGTCCAATACATGTACCCAATCCAGTACATGTACCCAGTCCAGTACATGTACCCAGTCCAGTACATACACCCAGTCCAGTACAAGTACCCAGTCCAGTACAAGTACCCAGTCCAGTACATGCACCCGGTCCAATACATGTACCCAGTCCAGTACATGTACCCAGTCCAGTACATGTACCAGTCCAGTACATGTACCCAGTCCAGCTGTCAGTACAAGTACCCAGTGTACATGTACCCAGTCCAGTACATGCACCAGTCCAGTACATGCACCCGTCTCAGTACATACACCGTCCAGTACAAGTACCCAGTCCAGTACAAGTACCCAGTCCAGTACATGCACCCGGTCCAATACATGTACCCAGTCCAGTACATACACCCAGTCCAGTACATGTACCCAGTCCAGTACATGTACCCAGTCCAGTACACATATCCAGCCCAGTACATGCACCCAGTCCAATACACATATCCAGCCCAGTACATGCACCCAGTCCAATACACATATCCAGCCCAGTACATGCACCCGGCCCAGTACATGCACCCAGTCCAGTACATGCACCCAGTCCAGTACATACACCCAGTCCAGTACACATATCCAGCCCAGTACATACACCCGGTCCAGTACATGCACCCAGTCCAGTACATGTACCCAGTCCAGTACATGTACCCAGTCAAGTACATACCCCAGTCCAGTACGTGCAACAGATTCATTACATGCACCATATTCAGTACATGCACTCGGTCCAATACACACACTCAGTCCAGTACATGCAGTCGGTCCAGTGCAGACACCAAGTTTAGTACATGCACCATTCCAATACATGCACAAGGTCCAGTACATGCACCCGGTCCAGACATACACCCAGTGCAGGACATGCACCTGGTCCAGTACACACCTGGCCCAGTACACACCCAGTCAGGTACACACCCAGTCCAACACATGCACCCAGTCCAATACACACACCAGGTCCAGTACACACCCAGGCCAGTACACACACCTGGTCTAGTACACACACCCAGTCCAATAGACACCAGGTCCAGTACATGCACCCTGTCCAATACATGCACCCAGTCCAGTACATGCACCACATTCAGTACATGCACCCGGTCCAGTACATGCACCCAGTCCAGTACATGCACCCAGTCCAGTGCATGTACCCGGTCCAGTGCATGCACCCGGTCCAGTACATGCACCCGGTCCAGTACATGCACCCGGTCTAATACATGCACCCGGTCCAATAAACTAGATCACGGTTCCGACTGCGCATGCGCTGAAAGCGGCGTTGGTAGCAAAGCAACGCCGTACGGCCATTGAGTTTACCTATAAGCGCAGTGAAAAGCATCAGTTTTATTCAAAATTAATAGAAATCCAAAACCCTAACCTTATCAAATTAATATAATCTTTTTGTTAAACATGTTTTCTGTATGTGTTCCAAGCGGTTTGTCTCTAGGTCGTGTGGTGTTATCAATATTTTACTTTTTCTGTATGGAGATTGCTCACTGCCATTGACAATGCATTGAGTACTCTGGCTATGGCTCTAACACTAGTCTGAGTGCCTAGATCTTTCTAAATCTAAATGCACATGGCATAAGATGTGCTGATTATATTGATGTAAATGCAATGCTGGATGAAAGATTAATATCTGAATTTATTATATACATTTTTTTAGTTGGTATTCTATGTTTCAAACAAGAGCTGAGATGAGCTGAAACTAGCACATTTCATAGCTGCACCCAGTGTATTAGCATGTGCCATGTGCTTTTGGGGGGGTTGTTTTGCTCTGATGCAAAATGCACTGCGCCACTGGAACCGTGATGTAGTCTATACGCACACCCGGTCACCCTCTCTCCTTCCCCACCTGCGCATCAGCCTTTCTGCGCTCCTCGGCCACCTGGGGGGACCCCCCCCCCCCCCAGGTCAGGAACCAGCGACAAATGGCGCTCTGGGTCAAAGGTCATGTGCAAGCCTCCCTCAGGTGCCGGTGTTGCGGCTTCAGCGTGTTCCCGTGCTCAGACGTGTACCTCGCTTCTGCGCATGCGTCAGAATCTAATACGCATGGCCGTAATCGATTAACACTACCCGGGCGACTCGGGTCATTCCAGTCGTCAGAATTTCAAATAGAACACGGCGAGTGGAGTCGACAAATACACGTGCCGTGTGCAAAAAAAGAATAACTTAGATTAATTAAATGGAAATATAGGTAAACTAGGCCATCATAAAATACTTTAAATCCTATTTTGCTGTAGTTTTATCGGTTATTAAAAAAAAAAGAAAAAATTGTCCACCCGAGCGCGGAGAAGCGTATTCGATTATTCGACCCGAGTTTGTAGGATGTGCGCATGCGCCAATAAGTGACTCGGGTGACCCGAGTTGATGCGCAATCCGCGCATGCGCAGAAGCAACGGGACACCGCTGAGCACGGGATCGAGCTGAAACCGCCACACCGGCTACATGGCCCAGGTGCTTCCGGTGCTGGAACCTAGCGGCAGCCGCTGGCACTGCCCCTGATGACGGCCTCCGCCAACACCGGACGACATACCCGGTTCCCCTTCCATTGTGTGTCTTATTCATATTTATTAACAATATGTGTCTATAATACCAGAAGGAGAACAAGAAAAAGACGAAGAAGGAGAAGAAGAAGAAGAAGACCTGTTTTAAGAAAAGAGGACATTATTAGGCGCTTGTCCTCTTTTTGTAATGTCTTAAGTTGTTCTGGTTTGTGGTGGGTTTTTTTGGGCTTGTTTTTGTTTTCATGTATAACTAACTCTATTGTAGGTGCCCAATTGAACAATGTTAGAAAATGCCTGGCTCTAACTGCACCGATTCCACCCAATTTGCTTGGCTTCTAGTTGCGGGAATCTGTTGAGTGAATCATCTTACCAGTTTCCCTCCCCCTCCCCACTTCCCCCCACCCCCACCCAACTGTACTGACTTGGCATCCCGACTGTCTACTTCAACAAAGAATTGGTCAGGCTCAGCCTGCGAGGTGTGTAAAGCAGCTTTGGTGCACAAGTGAAAAGAAGAAGAAAAAGAATCTAGAACTGTGTGTCAGCCTCGCAACGAAATGCACACAGACCAGTGTGTGCATTCAAGTCTGGACAATGCAGGCCGTGTTTTTTTTTGTTTTTTTCTTTAGGTGGTTTTGAGACGTGGCATTATTTTTGGCGCCAAATCGGGACCCAGCTATCTCCAGTTGCTCACCTGTTCCCTTTTACTTTTTTGTTGTTTATATAGCCAACTGGCTATATATGCCTGTTTGTCCGACCGGCTCCTCATTTGAATATTCGCAAAACGATGTGATGTCATTCACAAGAAGCTTCTTTCAATTATATTCTACCGCTAAACATAATTTTGAGGCTTGTTTGTCCAACCGAGCTCTTGACACTATAGGCTTCAGCAGTAACATATTCTAGTAAATTGACTCAGTGTTCCCTTCTGTTTGGCAACAGCTGCTTAATAAGTGCATCAGTATCTAACTTCGGTATGTAGGATGAAATCTAGATATTTGCTTTGTTTTTGAAAATTTGATGCTTTTATCGGACTATGCAGCTTTAATAATATTGTCGTGCGGGGTGATGAAAATGGGAAATATTGAGCCTAGAGCGGGACTCGAACCCACATCTCTTTGCATTCCGGACCAGTGTGCTAACCATTACACCACCTAGGCTCCCAGATATTCACACACTACCCACGCCTACCTGACTATGCGGCTCCTTGCATGAGAGGTCAGTGCAGACGACTACAATAATATGGGAGGAACTCAAAACCATCTAATTGTGCAATTTTAAATTAAGTCTGGTTAGGACGGTTGCAGTCGACTTGGTCAGCGCCATGCATTAATCTCAATACGTCGCCGAACTGGCGCTAATAGGTATAACGCCTGTAAATCCACATCGCTATGGACAGATAAGCCGAGATAGTCCGGTCACGTGATAAGTTCCACCCACACACACCCACACACTCACACTCACCCACCCACACACATACACGCACACTCACCTACACACTCACACACATCGATACACACACTCACCTACACACTCACACACCCTCACACACCCATACACACATACACACACTCACCGCCACACTCACACACATACACACACTCACCTACACACTCACACATACACACACATACACACACTCACCTACACACTCACACACACATACATACACACACACAAACATACAAACACACACTTACACACACATACACACACTCACCTACACACATACACACACTCACACACATACACACACACTCACATACACACACTCACACACACTCACACATACATACACACACTCTCACACACACACACACACACACTCACCTACACACTCATCCAGACGGGATGGCCGAATGATAGTATCCTGTTTTGGGAGATCAGGGAATCGTGGGTTCGAACCCTGGTCGAGTCAAACCAATGACATAAAAAATGATACTTGTCGGTACCTAGCCAGGTGCTCGGGCAAGGACTGGTTGGCTCAGTCTCAGGATAATGTGACTGAGTGGGATATCAGGTCATGGTGCTGGCAACCTGGTCTCCCAGTGGGGCAGCACTGTAAAGTCGCCATGAGTGTGCACTGTCACAAGTCGGTACCTGTCCTGATGTGACCTTAGATGTTGCCAGGACGGAAAGCAACAAACAACAAAACCCACTCACCACACACACACACTCACACACTCACACACACTCACCCACACACTCACCCACACACACTCACCCACACACACACTCACACACACGCACACCCACACACACCCTGACACCCACACACACCCACCCACACAGACACACATACACACACACACTCACCCACATACCCGCAGTGTTCAGATAACAAATCCGCATTGTCCAAACTTTATATCAACTCTACAAATAATAAACAATAACATTAATAGACTAATTATAACAATGACCGGCGATTTGTAACCAGCTTACAGTCAACAACAAACAAACAACACCTGCCTGAGACACTTACATCACTTAATATATGCTGAGTAAGCACATTCTGGTTGGGAATGTAGAATTATAAACCATTAATCAAAAATGCACATTTAACGGTTAGCCTCGCTATCAGTTGCTTGCTATCGGTCCTATCACCCCCCCTATCATAGGCGCCTGATGCACGGCCACCACATGCTACCCCTGAGCAGAGAGAGCCCTTGATCCCACTCACCTGACGTACTAACTGTTCGACGGACACTGTCCACCAAAAATAAGCCCTGATTGCGCTCCAACGACGGATATGCTTGGGTTTTATGTTTGGACATTCTGGGGCATCATATTTGAACATGCTTGGGCTTCACATTTGGACATGCTGGGGCATCATATTTGGACATGCTTGGGCTTCATATTTGGACATGCTGGGCATCATATTTTTACATGCTGGGGCTTCATATTTTGACATGATGGGGCTTCATATTTGGACATGCTGGGGCATCATATTTGGATATGTTGGGGCTTCATACTTGGATATGCTGGGGCATCATATTTGGACATGCTGGGCATTATATTTGGACATGCTGGGGCTTCCTATTTGGACATGCTGGGGCTTCGTATTTGGACATGCTGGGGCTTCGTATTTGGACATGCTTGGCATGATATTTGGACATGCTGGGGCATCATATTTGGACATGATGGGAATCATATTTGGACATGCTGGGCATCATATTTGGACATGCTGGGGCATCATATTTGGACATGCTGAGGCATGATATTTGGACATGCTGGGCATCATATTTGGACATGCTGGGTATCATATTTGGACATGCTTGGCATCATATTTGAATAGCAATGCTACATTTCTGTTTGGTTTCCCTGGCAAGGCACTGTATTTAAATAGGATTGTTCTGTATTCAATTTGATGGTTTTTTAAAAAGATTTAAGTGTAAAAAGTGTAGTCTTTAAAAAAAAATTAATAAAAAAGTTTGTCGCTCGATTTGTGGGTAGTGGATCTGTTTCTTTTTTTTTTTAATTTAAATTAAAAGTTGGCGCTATGTTTGTGGGTGGTGGATCTGTTTTGGTAGGATGTGCGACTGCCCCCGCGGTCAGCCAACCACGCAGTATGGCGTGCCACGTCCTTTAATGATGTGCAGTCATAAGTTGGACGGTGTGGTGTACACACGTGGACAGGACAGCAGTAGGATTATATATATTATATATATACTTAGGAGCATCTCAGGAACCAGCAGTAGGATTATATATTACATATATAAGTAAGAACATCTCAGGAACCTACAGTTGTGTTATATATTTATATATTTATATTTATATTTAATATACATTTTCAAACAGGAATGAAACAAAGCGGGGAGGGGCGATGGTACCAAAGAACGCCGCTCGTGTCGCCACCTTCCAAGCACCCCGCAGCGTATGCCTGCCGGGGAGGGTGGTGGTTCGAATCCAACCTGCCTCGATTGGCACAATAATTTAGCCGTTACGTTCATTTATATTTGTGTAATACTTATACATCAAATATATAAGTAGAACTATCTCAGGAACCTTCAGTAGGATTATACATATAAGTATGAGCATCTCAGGAACCTTCAGGCGTGTTATATATATTATATATATATAATATAAGTAGAACTATCTCAGGAACGAACCTTCAGTAGGATTATACGTATAAGTAGGAGCATCTCAGGAACCTTCAGTCGTGTTATATATATATATATAACCTAAGCATCTCAGGAACCTGCACTCGTGTTATATATATTATATATATAATATAATTAGAAGTATATATATAAGTGTCTTATATAAAAGATTTATACCACCAACCTGCCTTCTGATCACAGTGGCAAGAACTAATGTGAGTGTGAGCTCACTGTGCAGCATGATCAGTGGAATAGATCCCTAATATAAAGGGGTTTTCACCACTATTCCACCCTCTAGTGGCAGTGGCAAGAACTAATGTGAGTGGGAGCTCACCGTGCACCATGATCAGTGGAAAAGATCTCATATAAAGGGTTTTTCATCACTATTCAGCCCTCTAGTGGCAGTCGCAAGAACTAATGTGAGTGGGAGCTCACCGTGCAACATGATCAGTGGAAAAGGACTTTTCACCACCTTCCTGCCATCTGGTGGCAGTGGCAAGAACTAATGTTGTGGGTAGCAGCTCACTGTTTGTATGCTCGGTGGTAAAGATCTATTGCTATAAGCTCTTACTGTTGGTGAGTCATGGGTTTGTGACGATGGTATGAAGACAGGTGTGTGTAGAGAAAGTACTAGGTGTTTATGTTGATCTAGGTCTGCATGTATGGACCTAAGCATGCTATTCAGGATCTAGCTAAAGCACCAACGATAGAAGCATTTGAGAGAAGGCTGGAGAGGACACCCACAATTATATGACTTCACAGCTCCGGCGAACTCCATATGTGTGCACTTTTTAAACAAATTACCATAACGACCTGGTATAAAGACTCAATAAGGCCTAGATCAGCCAGAAGAGAATCTGTAAGTTAGAATCTGTAAGTTAGATATGTGTCTGAGGAGCATCAGTAGGTCATAATTTATATGTGTTTGGTGAGAGGTTTCTGGTGATTCCATGATGGAGTTATACAGAGATAGCATGGCTCTGGATGACCTCCTGGACGCCTACCTCACAGACCACAGTGACCTCATCGGTGGCAGGGACCTCACGGATGACCAGTTTGGCTCCATAGATGTTGAAAAGGGCATGTATAATGGATATGACTGCGGAGACAACAACACTGACTACATGGACCATGCACATATCATCGATGCTACCAACATGATGTTTCCCACAGACAACACTGACCAATTTGCAAGCGCTGCCAGGCTAAGGGCACACCGAGTTAGCGTTGTTAATCATGGTGACTTCCAAGACCTCGTCGACTACCTCGCTATGAATGTCGAAGGCATGAGAGACTGTAATAGTCTGACGGACCTCACAGATTTGGGCGAAGACCTCACTGACCTAACTTTCATCAGGCCACACCGGAGTCTTACGGACCTCAGGAATGACATCGAAGACCTGGAACGCGAAGCAGAGCCCAAGAAGAGAGTGCGGCTCATGGTCGAATCACAGCCTGTGGAGGGTAAAGTAGTCTCTTGTATCTAATAGGTACCGGACACGGGGGGGGGGGGGGGCGAATCGGTAGAGCGCAGGCTTCCCATCCGGAAGGTCATCAGTTCTATACCCAGCCAAGTCAAACCAATAACAATAATTGTTGCTATCTAGCCTGGCACTCCGCTTTACAGTAAAACCTTACTAAATCGACCAACCATGGTCCATCTAGGGAGGTGGTCGGCTTAGAGAGTATTTTTATCGTTACAATAGTAGTGTATGAGCCATCGTTTGGGACCCAAATAAAGTGATCGATATAGGGGAGTGGTCGATATGTGGAGGTGGTCGGCTAGAGAAGTTTTACTGTACTAGGATAGGTTAAGGACTGGTCAGCTCAGTGTCAGGAAAATATGACTGAGTGGGATATTGGGTCATGGTGCCTGTGTTCCAGCAGCCTTAGTTCGTCAGTGTAAGAAAGGGTACAATTCAAGGTTGCCATCAACTTCTATCAAAATTGGTATAACATTTAAAAAAAAAAAAATTGCGGTTTGAATTCGCTAGAAATATATTGTTGTTTTTCACTGAGCCATATCGTTTGTTATCAACCGTACAACTAGTTCGAGTATCAACATCTAATCATTTAGGTTAGATTACAATATCACATTGGTTCAACATCTAATCATTTAGGTTAGATTACAATATCACATTGGTTTGTTCGTTTGTTTTCTGGGGGTTTACGTCCTAGCAACATCTAGGGTGATACCAACCTGATTACCTGACTTGTGACCATGTGCATTCATGTCAACTTTATAGTGCTGCCCAACTGGAAGACCAAGCTGTTGACATCCTGATCCAATATCAAACTCAGTCACATTATCTTGACAATGACCTCACCAGTACTTGCGCTATCCTAGTAATGCAGAACAGGAGTCTAGGCAGTGACAAGTATAAATTTTGTGAAGCATTTATTTGACTTGGGCGGGTTTTAAGTTCAAACCTACGACCTCCCGCAGTGGAAGCAAGCCAGTGATTTTACCAATCCGGCCATCCCGTCAAATCAATATCAATTTGTATAGGATCCTCATAGCTGCATAACATTTTCAAAACCAAAGCAATTTTCTAGAATTGAATCTACATATCAAACTTAGATACTGGTGCACTTATTAAGCATTTGTTGCTACTTATAAGGGAATAGTGAGGCCCGATGGGCCCCCTCCCCTGCTACCACCCTTAACCATCATGAACAAACCATCAACACACCGAACATCCTACACAACTATCAACCTGTTTTAACACATTGAACGTTATATAAGACAGACAAAATGTCTTGTCAAATATAAACTTACCTTGTTTTATAAGAGAAAAAATGTAACCCTCAACGATTGTTTGAGTTGCCCCGAGTATACACTTTCTACTGGGTGCTGCTCCCCATTTTGGCATGAACGACAGTGACTGGTGCTGTATATTATACAGCAGGAGCCTACAGGATCGGTCCTGTAACTAATACAGCACTGATCAAACTTAGATTATTTAGACTGTCAATTCCAATAGTAAGATGGCTGGAGAACCAGTGCTCCGGCGCTGACAAATGTCATATTCAGATGAATAAATACTTTACCCCAAAAGAAATCCCAAAAAGATTTAATAGAACCGGTTAATACTAACGTCGATGGAGTTTTCGCATGCTTGTCAAAAACTAAGACATCGTTGCACTTCAAATATCTCAAAACTTAGCCACAAAATAAACAGTACCTGAAGCTAAAGTAACGGAGATTATAACAACCAGTTTAATATATTTATCTCCGAAAAATGACAGAGACTCAAAACAATCGAACTATGCAACTTTAATGAACGCTAAGCTTCATCAGTACTAGGATGGTTCCTGATATGACCCCCAGATGTTGCCAGGACGTAAAACTCAAACAAACAAAACAACAACTAGGATGGTTGACCACCTGGCAAGACAAGGCGCTGTAGACATCGTGATTCATGTTTATTGCAGAGCAGATCAGTGAAATCTTGGACGCAGTAGACTTCAGCGGTGACGGGTTATATTCCCTTCTATGCAGCAACAAATGCTTGAAGTTGCGTAGTCTGATGGTTTTTTTAGTTTTCTGCGATAAATATATTAAATTGATTGTTATAATCTACCTTACTTTTCGTTTGAAGTAACTTTTATTTGAAGTGCCTAACTTTGATATTTGAACCAAAAACATGTCAAATTAGTTTTGGCAAGCATGCCGAAACCCTGACACCATAGGTTTTTGCAGTAACAAGTTCTGTTAAATTGACTCAGTATTCCCTTCTATGTGGCAACACATGCTTAATAACTGCTTCACTATCTAAGGTAGATATGTAGGAGCAAATCTAAATAATTGTTTTGGTTTTTCAAAAT
Organism: Branchipolynoe longqiensis; assembly: GCA_030323885.1. Taxonomy (NCBI): domain Eukaryota; kingdom Metazoa; phylum Annelida; class Polychaeta; order Phyllodocida; family Polynoidae; genus Branchipolynoe; species Branchipolynoe longqiensis. The sequence goes on along the minus strand of CM059191.1, from coordinate 43,461,934 downwards.
TTGATGTTTCCATCGGACTATGCAGCTTTAAAGAGTAGTCCAGTATGCACCTAGTGGGGGGGGGGGGGCACCACCACAAATGTTTAAATTGATGTAAGTGTGTTTGGTTGAGAAAAATGTATGCTTTCATGGGTGCGTGCAGCTTGAAATTCTATTGATGATGGGATGGCCGAATGAGTTGAGCATCCATGTCCTGTTTTGGGAGATCAAGGGATCCGAACCCATGGGATCGTGGGTTCAAACCCTCGTCGAGTCTCAAACCAATGACTTAGAAATTGATACTTGTCGCTTCCTAGCCAGTCGCTCAGAATTATTAGGATAGGGCAAGGACTGGTTGGCTCAGTGTCAGGATAATGTGACTGAGTGGGATATCAGGTCATGATGCTGGCAGCCTGGTCTCTAAGTGGGGCAGCACTATAAAGTTGTCATGAGTGCGCACTGTGACAAGTCCTGATATGACCTTAGATGTTGATAGTTGGTAAAACAACAACAAACAATAAAACTACATTTTGATGATTACCTGGTGAACGCCATCACACCGCTAAGCCAGTACGCAGTTGTGGATTTGGCGGGGGGGGGGGGGGTGCTTTTGTTAGCTCTGGTTGAGCAGGGCATGAGTCATGGGAATGTCCATAGGCTCTGCCATTGTGTCGCCATCTGTCGTCAGTCGGCGGAGTCACCCGCGCTTCATTCCATGCGCATGCCGTCGCGCTATCTAGCGGCGGCGCGCCACAATAAGCGGCCGCGCCATTACTGAGCTGCTCACTTGTGGGAGGGAAATGCCATGGAATGCGATTCAATTTAGATATCTGGGAAATTCTGAAATATTATTTGTTGCTCTGTGCAGCCATTTTATATCGAAGTGCTATTTCATCACGCAAGCGTTACTTTGATACATTTGACAATGTGTGTATGTTGATTGCACAGGTGCAGGAACCGGGCGCGGTGGGGAACATGCCTCACGTGTGGAAGGTTGGGAGTTTGGTTCCCGATTGAGTCAAACCAATGACATATAAAATTGATACTTGTCGCTTCCTAGTCTGGCAGTTGGCATGAATAGGAGAGGGCAAGGACTGGTTAGCTCAGTGTCTGGATAATATGACTTAGTGGGATATCGGGTCATGGTGCCAGCAGCCTGATTTCCCAGTGGGGCAGCACTGTAAAGTCACGATGAGTGCACACTGTCACAAGTCAGTACTCATCCTGATGTGACCTCAGATGTTGCCAGGACATAAAACTCACACAACCAACATGAGCAGAACACAGTGGCCAAATCGGTAAGAGTCCTGGAAGCTCGGACGTTTGAATCTCATTTGAGTCAAACCTGTGACTTACAGAATTGATTATACTTGTCGCTACCTAGCCTGGCGCTCAGGATTACAGTATAACCCCGTTAAACCAAACTACAAATTTGTTTGGATTAACCGATCATTTATCATATAAAAAAGAACTGAGATGACCTTAAAACCACATGAAAGTTTGGTTTAACTGTACCGGAAGTGACCTGGGGCCGACAATTTTGTTTGGATTAACCGATACTTTGGATTAATCGACTTTGGTTTAACCAACTTTTTTAATATGATAAATGGTAGTATTTTGCCGGGTTGCCGAAAAAGTTTGATTTAACCGATCGTTTGGTTTAACCGAGATTGGTTTAACGGGGTTGTACTGTAATAGGATAGGGCAAGGACTGGTTAGTGCAATGTTTAACAGTTAGTGGAATGTTCAACCTACCCACCGAGCATGTCGCATTTTTCTGTTCAAAGGCAAAGCACCCCTTTAAGAGTCTAACCATCATTTTTCATTGCTTATCACATTCTCTGTCTCTAGTTTACACATCATTAAAATGATTTGTGTAAGATAACTACTAGTATCTACAGCCGGAAAACATGTGCGTAGGCGCTGACAAATTTATTATTCTATTTACAACAACAAAAAGCTGTTCTTGGTACTCGATTAATGTCCTGCTTCCAGATTATAATAACTTGGTCGAGTGCATCGTTTGATTGTTTATAATTAGTATAAAGCAGTATCTGTAAGTTCACCAGTTCTCCTGCTATGCCACTCACCGTCTTAACCCTTTGGAGCCGGGAGCAGCTAGGAGCACCCGCAAGTTCCACGCGCTTACAGCCGTGGTGCATCTGTAGTTGAATTGCTTTTCTAGATATGTTTTCCTGATAATTTGTTGACCATATCATATCAGAAATACAATGCTACTCGATTGCAGGTGCTCACCCAGACTGTAAGCGCGTGAAACCCGCAGGCACATCCGGGTGCTCCAAACCCCAAAGGGTTAATGGGTGCAGTAACATGAACAATGCAACTTTTATTTATTCATAATTATCATGATAGAAACAGCTGGATCTACCTTTTTTTCTGGAGTTATTTTGGATGTAATCGAAGTTAGGAGTACTGTACACAGGTAGTGACTATCACTCTCATTTAGTCCTAATTCATCTTTCTGAGCTGTTTAAGTGATGTAGGCCAGGGAAGACAAACTAAGGCTAGGAAACCCCCACTAAGCTGTACTGCAAAGGGGCATGTGATATGTCACGGCCCACCAGCGGGATGCCCAATGGAAGGTAACCATGTCAAAAGTAGCCAGATAACACACCACACAGCTATGTACAAGCCTCTGATATGTAAATAGGAGTAGGCTAGTCTAGTAATAAGAGTAGAACAAAATAAAATACATATATGCCAAGAAAATCCAAAAAAACTAACATAGGCTACTAACCATACCAACCAACTATCTATCTGCTACTGAAATGCAGGCAATCACATTACTTATCAGCAGCTACTGTGTTGTAGGATAACACCAACACTGCAACTGGCCAGCATTGAAAACAAGCCTGGGTACCCACCCAGGCTTATATGCTATGGACAGTATAAATACAGCCTCAATAAAAAAAAAAGAAAAAAAAAAAAAGACATGTACAAATCCATAGGGTTTCACTATGAAATAGAACTGAAACCCACTTTGACTCATGCGTCACTAATTATAGAGACAGGTTATATAGAAACTATTCAACTGCCATCAAATTCCCCATGCAATCTTTTTAAGTGCACCCGTGTATAAGTTTGATACAGTATAACCCCGTTAAACCAAACTCGAAGGGATCCTAGAAATTTGTTTGGATTAACTGACCATTGGTTTAACCGAGCTTTGGCTTTGACTTTGACTTTGAGTAAGCATGTATTGCACATGTAATATACAATGTATGTGGACATTTTGATTATTGTTTCATATGTATATACAGTATAACCCTGTTAAACCAAGCTCGATTAAACCAACTGATCGGTTTATCCAAACTTTTTTCAGCGGCCTGGCAAAATACTACCATTTATCATATAAAAAAGTCAGTGGGGCCTCAGATGACCTTATAACCGCATGAAAGTTTGGTTTAACCATACCCGAGTGGCCTGGGGTCCGATAATTTTGTTTGGATTAACCGATAATTTGGATTAACCGACTTTGGTTTCACCAACTTTTTTATATGATAAATGGTAGTATTTTGCCAGGCCGCTGAAAAAAGTTTGGATTAACCAAACGTTTGGTTTAAGCGCGCCTGGTTTAACGGGATTATACTCTATGTAGAATAAAATCTAGATCAGTGTTTTGGTGTTTTTTTTAATAGAAAATGTAATGCTTTCATCTGACAATGCAGCTGTAAGCTAGGACTAGCTCTGGGTGCAACGAGACTGCGGGAACCAGAGGACAAAGGCCTATTTTAAATAGTGCGCAGAAGCTATTGACAGTTTTGATGCACATGTTTTGTGTTGGCTCAATGTGTGGCTTGGGGGTGGGGGGTGGAGGTGTCACACCCCGAGTTGTTCCTACATAGCAGAGCATCGCCCCCCCCCCCCCCCCCCCCCCCCCATTCGATGGTTTACTTCAGAATAAACGAGTGAGGAAAAACTTTCTCCTTGATAGAGCGGCAAACACATGGAATAGGCTTTCACCCGAAATAAGCTAAGATTCCTTATATGCGGTATGCGGCATGCGAATGTCGTATATGCGGCGTAGATATATGCCAACCCCCAACATTTGTTGGGGTTTTTCCTCCAAATTTGTGAAGGAACAGTATTGGTTTCTATGGCAAACGCAGTAGCATTCGCATTTGCATGCCGCACCGATGGCTACAGGGACCGATTCAGTTGCCACATTCGCATTCGCATTCGCATTCGGAGGCATGGAAGCACCCCTATTCACTTAGATGCTTTTCCATTTTTTGTCGCATTCGCATTCGCATGCCGCATACCGCGTGTAAGGAATGCTAGCTATAATCGGAGCTCCATCACTAAATGCATTGAAAAACACATTCGATAAATTTTTGGACTCCATATCAGTATAGTCAGTCCTCACTGCATGAACACTATAATTATAACAGGTCATATAATGACAGGCCGAATCTGGTAACAGGTTATTATGCCTAAATATATAAACAGAAGAGTATAAGTATAAGTATAGCTCATCTGGCCTATTACTAGATAGAAGATTCACCCCTGCCCAGAGTATGGGTGGAGAACAACCCATTAGAGAAACTGCCGAAAGGCTGGGTAAATAAAATTAGAACATAAATTCTCATTTTAACTGAGAAGCAGAATATATTCCTCACATACTTCTTTATATTTACTCGCTACTTTTGGAGGAATAATTTAATAAATGATGTAGATTGATAGACTTTAAAGCCGTGTTCACACCTGGGCGTTAAGTCGCCTCATCTAGTGCGCCTCATCTAAGTCGGCTCACATTGGCAGTGTGGACGCGACGCTGAGGCGGATTAGGGCTGAGTCGCCTCATCTAGTTCGCCTCATGTAGACCGCATCGCGAGGTGGTTTAAAGGAGGCGAACTAGCTTAAGTCGGCCCATCCCGCCCGTGTGAACGCAACCGACTTACTTGGGGCGGATTAAGGACGTGACAGTCGAGACCTGAGTGTGTTGACTTTCCGATAAATTTGCTTTATGAACCTGCTAGAGGTGCACATATATTTTTTTCATCATTTATTTTTAGGGTTTCACTGCCCAGCAGAAGTTTTGACCGTTCCAAACCAATACGATTCAGTCCATACATATCTAGGTCGAACCCACACTCTCTCGTGCCGACGTCGACTATCCGAAACTGGCGCTGGTTAGTTTGGACTTGCTCATGCGCAGACATCGATTTCCGCCTTAATCCGCTCCGTGTGTGGACACGACACTAGTGCGACTCATCTAGTTCGCCTTATCTAGTTCGGCCTGAAGTTGTGGGTGTGAACACGGCTTAAGACTTGAATCAAGGACATCCTGTTGCGGCCATCTTGGTTGTTTTGCATTCTCTCCCATTTTTCCAGGTATACTTCAATATAGGTAAGCACTGGATGATGGAACCAGGAGCTCATCTTTTCTAATTGGTTGATTGATACCAAATCAGCTTTCCTCACTTTTTTATGGTTTGTTCTTCACCTCTATTCTGGGTAAGGGGGGAACCTTTTATCTAGCATATTACACATCCATGAATGCGTATATATTGATATATTTTTATTGTGATTGTAAATTGTATGTGTCATTATATAAATATGTGGGCGGGGGAGGCGATCAAGCCAATATCTTAGTCAATTTCGAATGATATTACCACTCAACTACATCTACATCAACATTCTAATACCAAAGGCATCTGCAGTAACATGTTCTATTAAATTGACTTAGTATTCCTTTCTATGTAGCAATACATGCTTAACTACTCCAGTATCTCAGTTATTGTATGTAATTGTTTCGCATTCGAAAATGTTATTCTTTCATTGGATTATTCAGCTTTAAAGTTTCATAATCTTATGAAACCATATACATTTTGGAAGCAACAGATTTTCTCTATTTAATCATGCATATCTTACTTAGAGGATTGTACATTCATCATTTTAGTGCTGCATAGGAGGAATAAAAATGTAACAAAATCACCAGACGGGGTTGCCGAATGAGTAGAGCGTCCGTCTCCTGTTTTGGGAGATCGGGAGATCTGAACCCATGAGTTCATGGGTTCCCATCCTCGTCGAGTCAGACCAATGACTTAAAAATTTATACTTGTCGCTTCCGAGCCTCGCGCTCGGCATTATTAGGATAGGGCAAGGACTGGTTGGCTCAGTGTCAGGATAATGTGACTGAGTGGGATATCAGGTCATGGCACTGACGGCCTGTTGTCCTGGTGGGGCAGCACTATAAAGTCGCCATGAGTATTAATTGTCACAAGTCGGTACCCGTTCTAATATGATCTTAGTTGTTGCTCGGATGTAAAACAACAACAAACAAATAAACAAAACTGTAACAAAATCCGATGGTTTTGATTTTCTCGCATAATTTTAGATAATTATATTAGTTCGATAATTATATTTTACTTTGCTTTAGTTTGAAGTTTTTTTTAAAGGGGGTTAGCTTTGGAGATATTTAAAGTGAAATGAAAACATGCAGAATTAATGTTGGTGTGCACACCTACATCACAAGCTTTAGCAGTGGTAAGTTATATTGAATGAACTTGGGATTTCTTCTATGCAGCCATAAATATTTAATGAGTGTGTTCCGGAAGTTGGCTATATAGGATCAAATTTAGGTCAATGTTTTTGTGTCAAAAGTGTTATGCTTTCATCGGACTATGCAGCTTTAAATCAATTTAATAGAACCTGTTACTACTGCAACTCATCCAGTGTCCGGCAACGAACATTATTTTGAATGTTTTCCCTTCAAATATTTCCATAAAGTTATCCCGTTTTTAGATCATGTAACTCCAAACTAAATTAAAGCACATCATAACAATCCAGCTAATATATTTATTTTGAAAATAGGGGGAGCAATTCCAAACCATTACCATTACATTATATTGCTTCAATTTTGAAAGTGATAAAGAAATGGCTAGTTGTAAGTACATCGAATTCCAGGCAGTCACAAGTCGGGTATGCAGGTATTGCAGGTATTGCAATACCTCAGGGAGTTTGACGCCCCTGCCCTGCAGAGTTGTAAACCACTGCATTGTGGTACAGGTCCTTGACAGAACCGAAGGCTAAGGGAGCAAACCCTAAACAGAAAACCACGTCACTGTGGCAGCATTAAGGGCGGTTGATATATGGAATGTTTACATGTGCACAAGTATCTAAGTTAGATATGTAGCTTCAAATTTAGATAAGTATTTTGCTTTTGAAGATTTGAAGTTTTCAATGGCCTATGCAGCTTTAAGAATAAAATATAATGCTCTCTTTTTCTTTTAAAAGCTCGCCGTGAATATGGCCTCTGCTGCCGACACGGCGTAAAGCAACCACCAATCAATCAATCAATCAATCTTTTAAAAGCAGGGATGAAAGATCTCTGCGGTTTCGCGGATTTCCTGGATTTTTTATATCCACTGATTAACATTAAATTCCAGAAAATATTACATGTATATGACCACAGTTGGGTGGTTCGAATCACATTCTTGTATGACCTTAGATGTCATGAAGCCCATACACGAATGTGTTTGGTATCAGCGATAATACAGTCATAACAAGGCTAGTTGAAACCTGACTTCCGCTATTTTTCTGCGATTCCCTGACAATGCTAAGACTATGGGAGAAGATCAGCATTATCGCGGAAATTCGCCGTCGGTGTAATAATCTCGGCTTGTTTTCCGCGTTTTTTTACTGGAGCCCACTTTCATCCGTGTAAAAGGGGAAAGGAGAAATATATTATACCTGTTGAGAATGAATATTAACATATATTTTCAAAACCCCACATTTTCTTCTTCAATTCTTTTTTTTTGTTCAATTATTATTTTGTCTTCAATTATTATTTTGTCTTCAATTAGTTTTTTCTTCAATTAGTTTGTTAGTAAAAAAAAATTTCTCTTCAATAATAATAATAATAATTATTATTATTATTTCTTCAATTATTATTTTTCTTAAAAAAGTAATTTCTTCAGTTATTATTTCATGCATATGAATATTTTTTTCAATTCGTTTTTTTTCAATTTATTTTCTTCAATTATTATTTTTTATAAATATATATAATATATACATCTCCTTTTCCCCCCTTTTTTGTTTTTGCGAGTATGTGTGTGGTGGTAACTGGCGACATGTCCTGTCAGATGTGGACGGAATGTTCATGGGGCTGACATTTCTGAGTGGTGACCAAAAACAATGAGACACTTTAACACACAGCCAGACTCCAAGAACCCCCCACTCCCCCCCCCCCCCTACCTCCACCGGCACGTAGCTGAAGGCAGAGAGCGTGGACGACGTGTGTGTGTGTGTGTGTGTGTGTGTGTGTCACCCCTCCCATCCCTGAGGCTATGGGTAAGGCGGACACTCTATTAAATGGGTCGATGCTATTACAAAATAGTGCAACATACATACCCCTCCCGTCTCGTACAAGTATCACTTCTGTACAGGGCGAGTGTTCCTGACTGATGGCGTCCTGATATGACCTTAGAATTTAGATGTTGCCAGGACGTAAATCTCCAACAACCAACCGACCAACTGATGGCATGGGTCGTTCTCAGAAACTGTGTACCACTTGAGGTAGTCTACTTGAAATGCATATTTCAAAGAAACCCATTATTGGAGTGTCAATATTTAGATTTCATCATTTAGCCCAATAATGTGGGAGATATTTTAGATCAAAAGTAAATGTTAATATTGTGTATTATGTATCTTATTGGGATGGATGTAGCTAAATACATAAAAAATTATATCACTAATTTGTGACATTGTCAACAGCATTGAAAATAAAGTATCACAAACTTAATGAAAATCTCTGAACAACAGCTCATTTCACTTCAAATGGTCATATACAATGTCTTCATTAAGTTGAAGACATTTATTTCTAAAAAAAAAATTAAAATTATGAAATAGTTAACCTTTTCTGGAGTCATTAACATCGTAACATTTCGTTTCCACTTGGCAGCATTTTGATTATGTGGTACTGATGTCACACTCTTGGTACACAACTTCTGAGAACGACCCGCATACATTTATGTAGTGTCCACTTGCCTTATGCAGCAAGTTTCCACTCACATTACAGGGGTCTCGCTACATAGCATAAGGGATGGATGGGATGGTGGGCCCCGACATTCGAACCTTGGTCGAGTCAAACCAATGGCTTGAAAATTGGTGCTTGTCGCTTCCTAGCCAGGGGCTCGGCATTATTAGGACAGGGCAAGGACTGGTGTGCTCAGTGTCAGGATAATGTGACTGAGTGGGATACCAGGTCATGGTGCTGGCGGCCTGGTTTCCCAGTGGGACAGCACTATAAAGTTGCCATGAGTGCACACTGTCACAAGTCGGTACCCGTCCTGATATGACCTTAGATGTTGCTAGGATGTAAAACAACAACAAACAAACAAACAAACCTTTTACCGATCCCCGCCATCCCTTTCACTGATTCCCGCCATCCATTTGACCGATTCCGCCATCCCTTTTACCGATTCCCCGCCATCCCTTTTACCGATTCCCCGCCATCGCTTTTACCGATTCCCACCATCCCTTTTACCGATTCCCACCATCCCTTTTACTGATTCCCGCCATCGCTTTTACTGATTCCCACCATCCCTTTTACCGATTCCCACCATCCCTTTTACCGATTCCCACCATCCCTTTTACCGATTCCCACCATCCCTTTTACCAATTCCCACCATCCCTTTTACCGATTCCCACCATCCCTTTTACCGATTCCCACCATCCCTTTTACCGATTCCCTGCCATCCCTTTTACCGATTCCCTGCCATCCCTTTTACCGATTCCCTGCCATCCCTTTTACTGATTCCCCACCATCCCTTTTACCGATTCCCGCCATCCCTTTTACCGATTCCCGCCATCCCTTTTACCGATTCCCACCATCCCTTTTACCGATTCCAGCCATCCCTTTTACCAATTCCCACCATCCCTTTTACCGATTCCCACCATCCCTTTTACCGATTCCCACCATCCCTTTTACCGATTCCAGCCATCCCTTTTACCGATTCCCCGCCATCCCTTTTACCGATTCCCCACCATCCCTTTTACCGATTCCCACCATCCCTTTGACCAATTCCCTGCCATCCCTTTTACCGATTCCTACCATCCCTTTTACCGATTCCCACCATCCCTTTTACCGATTCCGGCCATCCCTTTTGCCGATTCCCGCCATCCCTTTTGCCGATTCCCACCATCCCTTTTACCGATTCCCGCCATCCCTTTTACCGATTCCCGCCATCACTTTTACCGATTCCCGCCATCCCTTTTACCGATTCCCGCCATCACTTTTACCGATTCCCCGCCATCCCTTCCCTGAATACTAGGGAGACCATTGCATTGTTAATTCCGTATTTTTCCGCTGTGACTAACACAGGTCTAGCACAGTGGTGGACGAGGTAGGAGGATGGTGGCGCCACCGGTATTGCTTGGTAGGTGGTGACATGATAATGTATTGATCTTCCATATACTTGCATAATTCGTTAAGCATCACATGTATATGGTCCAAACATCGCGATGAACACATGCATATGAACATCTGTCAAACTTCTCACAGCATAACTGTATAACCTGGTTTTTGTGTGTAGTCTACCATCTAAGTACCGGACGCTGTGGCCGAATCGGTAAGACCACTGGCTACGTTCCAATGCGGAAGGTTGGGGGTTCTAAACCTAGCTGAGTCAAACCAGTAAAGTACAAAATTGATACTTGACACTACCTTACCTAGCCTTTTGCTCAGCATTACTAATACTTGGATGGACATGCAAGGACTGACTGTTTAGCTCAGTGCACTGTCACAGTTGGTACCCGTCCTTATTTGACCTTAGATGTTGCCAGGATGTAAAACTCCATCCCCCAAAAGTAGTGCACATCGACGTTTTAATACAGGGCATAACGTGTGCCGAAATACACCAACATATTATTAAGCGATAAAAGTTGTACATGACTGACACTCCTCCCTGTCGTATGCTTTGTATGTTTGTGAAAATGTTGAAAACTTTGGGATGACCCCCTAAAGCGGCTGTCACACATCACCGGATTGGAGGAAATGGAAAGAAACCAAACAAAGTCCGTTGATAGTCCGGTTTGTGTCCGTACAAGTTTTGAACATGCACAAAACTTGGAACGGATTCCGCCAGATTGACATCTACATTTCTTGTCTGGTTTGAGTCCGTTTAATCCGCTTACCGTCCGTTGGATATTCGCTCATGTCATTTTCATGTCTGTTTCATGTCCGTTTCATATCTGTTTCATGTCCGTTCGTCCAGCAGCCTTTGACCCGATATCGCAACATTTTGACACATTTTAAAACATTTTGATACTTATGAAGCCCGGACTAGACAATTCTGTCGGTTGCTCAATCCGGTGATGTGTGACAGGGGCTTAACTGTGTGGAGAAGTCGACATATACTGGCAACCAGTGGTCCACAACTGGTTCATCAAAGCCTGTCCTGTCTGTGGGAAAGTGCATAGAAAAGACCCCTTGCTGCTTATTGGAAAGAGTAGCCTATGTGGTGGCAGCAGGGTTCCTTAAAAGAAATATGTCAGAATGACCCTATGTTTGACATCCAATAGCCGATGATAAAAATCAATGTCTGCTTGAGGCATCGTTAAATAAAACAAGCTTAACCTTTTTACATATACTGGTGGTTTTATGGTGTTGTTATTTGACGGTGATGGTGCTGGGTAATGGCGTGGTGGCACCTGAGTAACGGGGTGTTGGGGTTCCTGGATGTTGATACCAGGTAACCCAGCAGCCGACCAGGTGTGCTCGGGGGCTGGAGAGGGAGTGAGGCGAAGGGAGTGGGGGGGGGGGGGCTTGTCGGGCAGGTGGAAACCACAACCACCAGCCCCAGACACAACACGCCCTTCATAACAAAAAAACACTTCAGGAAGGTACCTGAGCAGACGAATAAAGGGTTCGGCCTACACACGCTGCATAACGTAAATTAAAGCCTCCTGTTTGTCTGATTATGACATATTTCTTTTGTCTGATTATGTCTTTCCTCATTTTCATATTCTTTCCTTTTTTCATATTCTTTCCTTTTTTTTCCCCTTTCTTTCATTTCATTCCGTCTTTTTTCTCCATTTTTCCCTTTTCCTTCCTTCCGTCTTTCTTTCCTTCCATCCTTCTTTCTTTCCTTCCTTTCTTCATTGGTTCTTTTTTCCCTCATTTCTTTCAACATTACTTATTTCCTTCATTCCTTTTCCTCCATTAAAATATAATTATTTCAATCTGTTAGTGTTACCGTTCGTTCTTTCTTTCTTTCTTTCTTTCTTTCTTTCTTTCTTCCTTTCTTTCTTGTTTCCTTTCTTTCCTTTCTTTCCTTCTGTCTGTCGTTCTTTCCTTTCTTTTCTCTCTTTCTTTCTGTCTTTTTTCTGCATTTGTTCTTCTTTCTTTCCTTCTTTCCATTTCCCTCCTCTTCTCTGTCTCGCTCTCTCGCTCTCCCCTCTCCCCTCTCTTCCTCTCGCTCTCTCCCCTCTCTTCCTCTCCCTCTCTCCCCTCTCTGTCTCTCCCTCTCTCCCCTCTATATCGTTCCCCTCTTTGTCTCTCCCTATCTCTCCCTATCTTTCCCTATCTCTCCCTCGCCATCCCCCCACCCCCCATTCCCCACATCTTAGTTCTTTCCCCCGCCTGTTCTCTCTGCACCCTGAGTGTGTGAGAATGTGAGGGTGGGTGGGTAAATGTGGAGGAGGAATTGGTTGATTCGTTTGTCAGCCATATGATAAACAAGTGCGCGCGATTGTAAACATAAAGCAAGGCAGGGTTAGACAGCGGCAAGTCGCAGGATCCAACTGGAACCCTGGTGACGATTCTGTCTACCATCATCAATTCTCTCCGCTAACTTTATTAATCTGATGTCCTGATATGACCTTAGATGTTACCAGGACGTAGAATCCCAACAACCAACCAACCAATTATTAATTTAATCTGAACCTTGCCTCCCCCAACCCACCCCCAGCAGATATATATTTTTTTTCAACCAAGTGCTTTAGGGGGCGGCGACACCTGGGTACCAACACTTCATAAATAATAATAATAAATACAATATATATATATATATGTAATACCTTCCTGCCGAAGATTTATACCACTATATCAAATATATACTATATATATATATATATATATATATATATATATATATATATATACACACACGCCCAACCCATTCCATCCTTATCATGTATTACCAACACCAATACAGGCACATTAAAACCGGTTTGGAGCTATTTACTTAGGTTTATGACATTTTAGAGAGAGGGAGAAAATAGCAATGATTTATTAGTGCGCAGTTCTCTAATGGTATAGGGTTATGAGAAGGGGGCGGCGTATCAACAAATCGCTCTACTTTCCATTTTAAACTGCACGAGCTCCTCCGCCCTGCCCCCCCCCCCCCCCCCCCCCCCCCACACACACACACATACACATTCACTCACTCCCTGTTCAAATATAATAGATACATTGTAAATATATATTGACCCTTCACACAAAGAGGGACTGTCAGTGCAAAGATGGTAACCTGGGTGTGTTTGCCTACTTACTCCTCGCTGTTACAAAGGCGACTAGGTACACTGGTGCCAGCCACACCCGGCATTCACCCCGGCACTCGGTGGCACTCCGCTCCGGGGGGCGAGCGACGGGCGGCCTCAGAGGGGGGGAGAGGGGGGGGGGGGGCCGGGGGCGCAGAAGCGTCTGGGACCAGGGTCAGGAGCTGCTCGGGACGGGCGGCATGGGGCGCCGGGGAAGCGGGGGAAGCAAGGAGGTTGGGGTGTCGACACCTTCCTGCCTTCCTTCCTTCACCCCGCACCGCCATCACACAGTGCCTTCCGGTCGGGAGGAGTAGAAGGTCTGTCTGTGTGGTAGGTGCGTGGTGTAGACTGGTTGGTGGTTGGTGATTGCTGGCCAAGCGCTGCAGTGTGCGTACATGGGGCGGTACCCTGCCATATAGTGTAGTGTATGTGTGTGTGTAAGTGTGTTCACACACACACACACCTGGAGCCTAGAAAAGCAAGTAGACAGCTCGCCACACCCACCCGCCTGTCTGGTGGAGGATGAGGTGATACCATCACTACCACCACCACTACTACTACTACTACTACTACTACTACTACTACTACTGGTGGTACTGCTACTGGTACTACTACTACTACTTCTGCTGGTACTACTACTTCTAGTGCTGGTACTACTACCACTACTACTGCTACCACTACTACTACTGCTGGTGATAGTAGTAGCTACATCTGCTGCTGGTACTACTACTACTACTACTTCTGCCAGTACTACTACTACTGCTGGTACTACTACTGCTACCACTACTACTACTGCTGGTGATACTGGTACTGGTACTGCTACTACTACCTCTGCTGCTGGTACTACTACTTCTACTGCTGGTACTACTACCACTACTACTGCTACCACTACTACTGCTGCTGGTGATACTGCTACTAGCACTGGTACTACTACCTCTGCTGCTGGTACTACTACTACTTCTGCTGGTACTACTACCGCTACTACTGCTACCACTGCTGGTGGTACTGTTACTGGTACTACTTCTACTGCTGGTGCTACTACTACTACTGATACTACTACTTTTGCTGGTACTGCTACTACTACTACCACTACTACTATTGATACTGGTACTACTACTATTACTACTACTATGACAGCTACTACTTCTACTGCTACTACTACTACTGCTCAGAGCCGGATTTACCTATAGGCTTCGCAGGCTGAAGCCTAGACCCTCAAAATTTAGAGGGCCAAGGTGTATACTTATAATATTTGTGATGCTGCCGTAGGCCTTTGGGAGGTCGAATAGCCTCTCTTCATCTAAATCCACCACTGCTGCTACTACAACTACGACTGGTATTACTGCCACCACCACTGCTACTTGTACTGCTACTACCAGTACTAGTACTACTACTGCTGCTATTGCTACCACTGCTACTACGACTACTACTGCTATTACTGCCACCACTACTGCTACTTGTACTGCTACTACCAGTACTGCTACTTGTACTGCTACTACCAGTACTACTACTGCTACTTGTACTGCTACTACCAGTACTACTACTGCTACTTGTACTGCTCCTACCAGTACTGCTACTGCTACTTGTACTGCTACTACCAGTACTACTACTGCTACTTGTACTGCTACTACCAGTACTGCTACTACTACGGCTACGACTACTCAGCACCTCTAGACTACCTACCACTAGACCGAGGCTCCATCAGTCCATCCCGCCTGTCAGGTCTAGTACATTAGTAGTACTGGTTACATTTTAAACACCTCATGGGAAGCATCGACAGTCATATATCATATAACTCTATTTGTCTGTCTATCTGGCCCTATCCTCGGCTAGCACCTGGAGTATATTCATATATTCATATATTCATATATTTCCTCGGCCCCTCACCTCCCTGACCCATAGAGAAGACACCACTTCTGGGTCACGCAATTAGCATATCCGGCCCATCAGGACGTGGATCCAAGTGAGCTGCTTTTCATACACATTTTCTTTTCTTTTTATGTGTATTTATGCGTTGCATTCGTTAATTAAGCAGGGGAAATTTCAACTGTGAACAATTGATCTTCATGGTGCAGGCGGTCTGGGGCCGTATGCATGGGCTGATGCTACGCATAGCCGGTACTACACGCTAGCTCTGGGGTAGCTATCCACGGCTAGGAGGGGCCTGGGGGCCATATGCATGGAGCGGTGTTAGCAGCGTGTGGTGTTAACCGTCTAACACCAGGTAGCTATCACCGGTTATCAGGGGCGTCGCAAAGTATGTCACGCCGTATGCATGGTGGCCTAAACGGTTCGTGTTAGCTATACGTGAATTAATTTATACATTATGGAAATCTCTCTGAGCCTGTTGCCGGCGAGCACCTGGTTGGGCCTAATATATTGCCTTCTCTACCCACCGGGAACCAGCGCACTTGTTACTGTGGCGGCAGCGGGGGTTGCTTGCATTCGTCGATTCGACAATATTAATATCGCCGCCGACAATATTAACATCGCGACAGTATGAATATCGCCGCCAATGCAGCGGCGGTGTTAATATCGCTTCGAATTTAGGGTTAATTTGCTGAAATTTCACTTATTGCGTATGTAATTCTGTTAAATATGATAGCATTGAATAGATTTGGGCCTAATATATAGCCACCGATTCGGCGGCAGTGGCAGTGATTTGGTTTGTTTACAATTTTACATTCGTCAATTCGATGGTATGAATATCGCCACCAATGCAGCGGCGGTGTTAATATCGCTTCGAATTTAGGGTTAATTTGCTGAAATTTCACTTATTGAGTATGTAATTCTGTTAAATATGATAGCATTGAATAGATTTGGGCCTAATATATAGCCGCCGATTCGGCAGCGGCGGTGGCGATTTGTTTTGTTTACATTCGTCGATCCGACAGTATGAATATCGCCGCCAATGCAGCGGCGGTGTTAATATCGCTTCAAATTTAGGTTTAATTTGCTGAAATTTCTCTTATTGAGTATGTAATTCTGTTAAATATGATAGCATTGAATAGATTTGGCTCTAACCTAACACTAACACCATTGTAAACCTGCTATGGGCTGGGGTTAGAATCTCCGACTTTAAACTCACGGTGTTGGCCTAACACTGCTCCATGCATAGCGAATTTTCGGCGCTAAACCAGAAATCCCGCCCTAACCGCGGTTTGGCTCGCTAACACCGCTCCATGCATATAGGCCCAGGTGAATTAGGTCAAGCCGTATGCACCACTGCCCAAACCGCACCGGACAGCAAACCATGTACTTATTTATAGATTTGGGAAATCCCTCTGAGCCTCTTACCGGCGAGCACCGCTATTTAACAATATTGCCGCTGAATCAGCGGCAGCGGCGGCGTTAATATCGCTTCGATTTTGGGTTTAATTTGACCAAATTTCACTTATTGAGTATGTAATTCTGTTAAATATGATAGCATTGAATAGATTTGGCTCTAATATATCGCCGCTGATGCGGCGGCGATTTCTTTTGTTTACATTCGTCGATTCGACAATATTAATATCGCCGCCGATCTAGTGATGGCGTTAATATTGCTTCGATTATTGGTTTAATTTGACCAAAATTCGGCAGCGGCGTTATTATCGGTTCGATTCCTTGTTTAATTTGAACAAATTTAATTTTTTCTGAACCGCTATTTGCCAATATCGCCACCGATTCAGCGGCAGCGATTTGTTTTGTTTATATTCGGCGGCAGTGGCGGCAAGCAGCGGCGGCGGCAATTTATTGTCATTCGACAATATGAATATCGCCATCGATGTAGAGGCGCCGTTAATATCGGTTCGATTTTAGGGTTAATTTGATCAAATTTCACTTATTGAGTATGTAATTCTGTTAAATATGATAGCATTGAATAGAGTTGTCTCTAATATATCGCCTGCCGGCACACTAACCGGCATGGCTTGCAGTTACGGCTTGCAGTTAAACTTGACTTGAAAGCAGGGTTGCTTAGCCTAGGCTACGGTCGGTGGCTAGCGCTGGCACCGGCTCATGCATGCAGATTTTCCAATGTAAGCCGTGTGGTGCCACCCTAGCCGCAGTTAGGGCGCTAGCACCAGCCCATGCATACAGACCCTGGTCTCCCAGCAACCGGAAGCACTATAAAGTCGCCATGAGTGCGCACTGTCACAAGTCAGTACCCGTCCTCATATGACCTTAGATGTTGCCAGGACATAAAACTCCAACAACCAACCAACAATTGATTTTCCTCATTACAGAGCTGGTTTGTTGGTCTGCTGGCTCCCTCCATATTAAGGACTATTCTATTGTACCATGCTATTGCTGGTTGTTGGCCGGCAAACTAGGGCCATAATGGAGTTGCTTGTTAGCCTGTAAACTAGTGCTATACAATTGCTGGCCTGTATCCTAGTACCATAATATTGCTGGTTGCTGGCCTGTAACCTTGTACCATAATATTGCTGGCTGTTGGCCATAATATTGTTGGTTGTTGGCCTTTAACCTAGGACCATAATATTGTTGGTTGTTGGCCTGTAACCTTGTACCATACATACTATTGCTGGTTGTTGGATTGTAACCTAGTACCATAATATTTCTGGTTGTTGGTCTGTAACCTAGTACCATAATATTGCTGGTTGTTGGCCTGTAACCTAGTACCATAATATTGCTGGTTGCTGGCCTGTAACCTAGTACCATAATATTGCTGGTTGTTGGCCTGTAACCTAGGACCATAATATTGTTGGTTGTTGGCCTGTAACCTTGTGCCATACATAATATTGCTGGTTGTTGGATTGTAACCTAGTACCATAATATTGCTGGTTATTGGCCTGTAACCTAGTACCATAATATTGCTGGTTGTTGGCCTGTGACCTAGTACCATAATATTGCTGGTTGTTGGCCTGTAACCTAGTACCATAATATTGCGGGTTGTTGGCCTGTAACCTAGTACCATAATATTACTGGTTGTTGGCCTGTACCCTAGGACCATAATATTGCTGGTTGTTGGCCTGTAACCTAGTACCATAATATTGCTGGTTGTTGGCCTGTGACCTAGTACCATAATATTGCTGGTTGCTGGCCTGTAACCTAGTACCATATTAGTGTTGGTTGTTGGCATGTTGCCTAGTGTCAGATGGGTGCTGGATGTTGGCTAGCAATCTAGTATCACACTAGTTATGCTACCTAGTACCATATTCGTACTTGTCTGTGTAGCTACACAACCAATGTCAGCTGTCCGATGAAAACATAACATTGTCTAAAACAGAACACTTCTCTAGATTTGATGCTACATATCCAAACTTAGATACTAGTGCACTTATCAAACCTACAACTTACTAGTTGCTGCATAGAAGTAAAGCTCCATCAATTCAAGAGAACCTGTCACCGCTGAAGCCTATAATATCAAGCATTTTATTGTTCTCTATTGATCTGGCAGATAATTGATTGGTGATGATAGATTTTGCCAATTGATTAGTCGATTATCAATAAATGTCCGTTTGTCCAGTTTATATAGCCCTGGAGTTACTAGATTTGGAAAAGGCAACAACAGTCTGAGCCATCGGACTTTTTTTTTGTTTGATTAAAGTTGCATAGTCTGATGGTTTTACATTTTTTTTTATCATTTTCTGAGATACATATATTAAATTGATTGTTATTATCTTCCTTACTTTAGTTTAAAGTAACTCTTATTTTAAATGGCTAACTTTGGTTATATTTGAAGTTGAAAACATGGCAAGCACGTCAAAACTCTGACACCTAGGTTTCAGTTGTAACAGGTTCTATTAAATTGACTTATTACACCCTTCAATTCACTAACAAATGTTTAATATCATAAGTGCACCAGTATCTAAATTTTACATGTAGCATCAAATCTAGATAAGTGGTTTTGTTTTGAAAATTTAATGTTTTCTTCGGATTATGCAACATTAAGCTTGGGGTAGGGGGAGTGGGGCTACAAGTGGAAATACGGTATTTGTAGGGGCTTGTAAGTCATGTGGCTGGTTTCATAGGCCGGGTCTCCTCCTCCTCCCTCTCCTCCTCCCCACCACCTCTCCAACTCCACCTCCTCCTCCCCCTCCTCCTCCCCACCACCTCTCCACCTCCTCCTCATCCTCCCCCTCCTCCTCCCCACAACCTCTCCGCCACCCCACCTCCTCTCCACCTCCTCCTCATCCTCATTCTTCCCCTTCCTCCTCCCTAACACCTCTCCACCTCCTCCTCATCTCCACCGCCTCCTCCTCCTCACCACCACCTCTCCACCTCCTCCTCCTCCTCCTCCCCCTCCTCCTCCCCACCACCTCTCCACCTCTTCTCCACCGCCTCCTCGTCATCCTCCTCCTCCCCACCACCTCTCTGTAAAGAAGTATCGACACACTGGATCCTGTAACGTAACCGACTTTATTGGTTCTACAGTCATGACGTCACGCCGTGTTGGTGGGGGGGGGGGCGTTCATATACTTGCATACCTTACATCTCCCCCTCTTAATAATAAGTAATGAATAATAAGGTAATTGTTCATTGTACTTGTATCATATAGTCTTGGTGTGAAACGTTGTCATGACTTTAAATTTCTCGGTTAATATTTCTTATATTTAACGGTGAATATATATTCTTATTTTTAACAAATGACTTATTCACTAAATGCATACCTATCAACATATAATTGTTGTGGTTGATGTTCTGCGTTGTGTTATACGCTCGTTTCGGTGAACGTACATGTATGAGCGCCATTGGTAAAATCCATTCTTATTTTAACCATATTGCTCACCTTCTTTATTTGACCTATTAGACGAAGCGTCACGTCATATTATTCGTCTACGCGTATATGTCACTTCCTATAGCGTCATTTGGTGTGATAAATCATTGTTTGACCTAGTGTGTTCTCTACTTTGTGGGCCTATTTTCAAAACGTGTGGAGGCTTGCTGATCCTACCATATCGCGTAGTGTAAGGTGAGTGCAAGGGAGGTGCTATTTGCCCCTTTGATTTTGTTTCTTCCATTACCTGTGCTTGCGGACATTTGAAAAGAAATCGTCTATTTCTTCTCAATATGTTGCCTTTGTTATTACGTATCTTATAATCCCTTTTCTGCATGTCATCTGTCTCTACGACCTGGCCTACTTCCCACTCGTTATTATAATTCCTGTATCTTATTTTGTCACCTACTTGTAACAATGATTGTTCCCGCCCTGCACGTTTGTCAAAATATCTCTTCTGGATTATCTGCTTATGTGTCAATTGCCTGGATTTAGATGGTTGTATCATCGCCTTTAGATTGTTATCTAGTACTGGTATACGCGACCGTAACCGTCTGGACATTAACAATTGAGCTGGGGATGCTCCTACTCCTTCTAATGTTGTGTTTCGATAGTTAAGCATTGCTATGTTAATATCCGTCCCGTCCCTGTTACACTTTTTTATCATGTGTTTGAATGTCTGTACGGCGCGTTCAGTCTGTCCATTACTTTGTGCGTTCATTGGATTAGTAAACACTGACTTAAATCCATAATGTATAGCAAATTCATGAAATTCCCTGCTTGCAAATTGGGGCCCGTTGTCTGATACTACTTGCTGTGGAATGCCGTATCTACTGAATGTCTGTTTTAAGGCTAAAATAACAGCTGTACTGGTCGTTTCTGCTAATTCAATGACTTCCGGGAATTTAGAGTAATAGTCCACAATTATCATATAATCCTTACCTCCAACATGAAATAAATCAACTCCTATTTTATTGTACGGTATATCGGGTATAACATGGTTAATTAACGGTTCCTTTGCTGGCATTTTCCGACACTCTTGACAAACAGCACATCGTGATACTTTGTCCTCTAATGCCTCCATCAAACCTGGCCAGAATACCGTGTCTCTCGCCAACTGTTTACTTTTTACGATACCTAAGTGAGCCTCATGTAACTTTTTTAACATATCCGAACGCATGGACTTAGGGATAATTATTTGTGAGCCTTTCAATAGAATGCCGTCAAATACAGTTATGTCATCCTTAATTTTAAAAAACATTTGAACATCTGCTTCGAGGGCCTTTCCCTCCATAGGCCATCCATGTAACGCTAATTGAACAATTCTTTTTAACGTGACGTCCAACAGTGTTTCACGTTTAACGGCTTGGATTATGTCCGGATCAAGTCCAATTGATGCTATGGATAAATCCCGATCGTACAGATTGTCAGGCTTTATACTTGACGTGTGGGCTCTTGACAGGGTATCTGCAAAGAATAATTCAGTCCCCTTCAAGTATTGCACCTCAATATTGTAGTTCTGCAGTCGCATGCGCATACGTTGCATCCTTGCCGAAAGGGAATGAACAGGTTTCATCATTATTGCTACTAAGGGTTTGTGATCTGTAATTACTGTGATTTCGTTACCATAAATATAATCATGAAACTTTGTACAACCGAAACAAATGGCTAATAATTCTTTCTCTATTACTGCATAACTTATTTGGGTGTTATCCAGTGCTTTCGATGCCATTGCTACGGGTAACTTATTTTGGAATAAAGTAGCGCCCAATCCAAATTTAGATGCATCGACTTGCAGAACAATATGTTCCCTACCATTGAAATACCTTAATACCGGTGCATTAGTTAATAAATATTTTAGTTTCTCGAAAGCTAAGACTTGGTCTGCCTCCCAATGCCAAGCCACATCTTTTTTTAAGACTTGTCTTAATGGACTCGTGATATGTGCCATGTTCGGTATGAATTTGTGGACATAACCCATCATACCTAAGAATCGTTGTAACGCAGGTTTGTCTGAAGGGCTTGGCATATCGACAATTGCCTGTATCCTATTTATATTAGGTTTTATCCCGTCTGATGTAATAACATGCCCTACATAGTTAACAACTGTTTTACATATTTTGGATTTTTTCGGGTTTAGTTTCAGGTTCACTTGATTAGCTCGCTTCAGAACAGCTTCTAGTCGTAAGTTATGTTCTTGAATTGTTGCTCCGTGCACCAAAATATCATCTGTGATGACATGTACCCCAGGGAGATCCATTAGAATTCCATTCATCTCTTGGATGAAAATATCCCCGGCTGTTTTGATTCCAAAAGGGAGCCTAGTGAACCGGAACCTCCCCCAGGGGGTGTTGAATGTGCATAACTTAGAACTACTTTCGTTTAGTTCGATTTGCCAGTAGCCGCTGTTAGCGTCGAGCACAGAAAAATATTTGGCACCATGTAATGTTGCGACTACCTCTTCTACCGTTCTTACTGGGTAAGGGCCTCTTAGTATAGCTTTATTTAATTTTGTGGGGTCTAGGCATATTCTTAGCTTCCCTGGCTTACGTACTATGGTTACAGAGTTAACCCAAGGGGTAGGCTCGTCCTGTTGTATTATGACTCCTAAATCTAACATTCTTTTTAATTCCACTTTCACGTCATTTACTATGGCTAAAGGTACTCGACGTGGGGGGTCGATCACAGGGCATATACTATCATCAATGTGAATTTTAGCGTTAACTTTGATTAGGCCTAAACCCTGGAATACATGTGAATATCGTCTTACCAATTCATTTGCGACAGTATGTTCGTCGATCTCATCTATGACATCCAAACGTGCCAACAAGCCCAATTTGACACACGACTGCTTCCCCAGTATCGCGCATCCGGCATCCGTTACCTGAAATTTAATCATGTGACCCTCGACATTAAGGCATACCTCCCCATGGGGGCGTATCCTGTGTCCACCATACGTTACTAAATGACATACTGATGGAATTAAACATGCTGTACTCATCTTAGTGTACATTTTTAAGGGTAAAATATTTGCCTCTGATCCTGTATCCAACTTAAAACGGATATTCAGGCCATCGACACAAAAATTAGAGTACCACAAATCTTTGTCTTTAATGTCAGTAGCACCTAATGTGCCTACAAAGAGGTCACCATTCACATTATATTCATTAGTGTTCTCCGCCTGATTGTCTATGGCGTCTTCCGTCACGTCAATTTCGTAGATAGCTGCATTCCTGTCGGGACCTTGTTGCATTCGGCACATCCGTACGAAATGCCCAATCTTTCGACACCCGAGACACTCCTTTCCTCGAGCTGGACATGTCCCTGTCGCGTGCGTATAGCCACATTGACTACACTTGTTCCCCGCGCCTCGACTTGCTTGTTGCATCTTTCCTCGACTGTTGGGCCGCCGTATCCAGGGCGACGGTACACCTGACGACCGTTGGCTCCTATTGTATCCCGTATTTACGGTGTCTACTTGATGTGCTTCCCTCTGTTTAACTTGTGTCGATTTGATCTCACTTAGGCGACATAACTGGATGCATTCCTCCAACTTGAGATCAGGCATCTGTAATAACTTGTTTCTTAAGGCATCATCCGTTACACCGCACACAATTCTATCGCACAGTAAAGAAGATTCCAATTGTTCATAACAACAGTATTGCACTCTGTGTTTGAGCTCCCTAATAAAAGTGTCCATGTTCTGGTCATTTTGATTATAAGAATTAAACTCGTATCGAACTACTGTTATATTCGTTTTTCCTTCACAGTACCTGCGAAATGCGTCGATCAAGGGAGCAATCTTGTCCTTGTCCGGTCCGTCGAGTGTAAACGTCCTGTGCACCTTCTGTGCCTCCATTCCGGCAACATGGAGGAAAACGCAGCATTGAATTCTTTCTGTTTTCGTCGATACACCTGCGGCCACAGCGTATATTTCGTATGCCTGCATCCAGCAGCGCCAATTTACTGCCATCTTCTCGTCCAGGTTCAGATTTCCTGGAGGTTTCAACCCGTGAAGTGACATAATTCGTCTGTTTACATCTGACACCATGTAAAGAAGTATCGACACACTGGATCCTGTAACGTAACTGACTTTATTGGTTCTACAGTCATGACGTCACGCCGTGTTGGTGGGGGGGGGGGCGTTCATATACTTGCATACCTTACACTCTCCACCTCCTCCTCCCCCTCCTCCTCCCCACCACCTCTCCACCTCTTCTCCACCGCCTCCTCGTCATCCTCCTCCTCCCCACCACCTCTCCACCTCCTCCTCCCTCTCCTCCTCCCCACCAACATCTCCATCTCCTCCCCTCCTCCCGCATGTCCTCCTCCACTCCTCCTCCTCCTCCTTCCTTCCCCCCTCCTCCTCCTCCTCCTCCTCTTCCAGGGTGGCTTTTATCACAGATAAGGCTGAGACCACTCTCTGCTGCCCTGGGCGGGGTGTGACTGACACAAACCAGGCTGCGGGAGGCGTGTGTGTGTGCGGGTGGGGGGGGGGGGGGTGCAGACTGCCAGCCACCAACACTCAGTTGCCAAACTCACAAGGACTGGCGTTTAATTTGTCAAGGGACTTGAGCTCATCATCTCAGCCCGTTTTTGTCTGTTTGTTGGTCTATAGGGAGTTTTAATTTAATTTAATTTTGTTTATTCTTTTTTTTTTAGGCCAAGGTTACCCGGGAAAACAAACAGTATGGCAGTCTAAAACATGAGCTTAAAGTTGCATAGTCCGATGAAAACATCAAATTTTCAAAACCAAAACAATTATCTAGATTTGATTCTACATATCTAACTTAGACTGGTGCACTTATTAAACATTTATTGGCACATGGAAGGCAATACTGAGGCAATTTAATAGAACCTGTTACTGCAGAAGTCTATGGTGCCAGAGTTTTGGCATGCTTGCCAAAATTTATGTTGCATGGTTGCACTTCAAATATCTCAAAACTTAGCTATTTAAAAGAAAATTTACTTCAAACTAGAGTAAAGTAGATTATAGCGATCAACCAAATATATTTAACTCAGAAAATGACAGAAACTCAAAATCACTGGACTATGCAACTTTAAACTTGCATAGTCCGATGGTTTTGAGTTTCTGTCATTTCTTGAGATAAATATATTAGCTAGGTTATTAAAATCTAACTAGCTTTAGTGTGAAGTAATTTTGATTTAAAATGGCTAACTTATGAGATATTTGAAGTGTAAACACAAACAAATTAATTTAATTAAAATCTTCCTAGCTTTAGTGTGAAGTAATTTTGATTTAAAATGGCTAACTTAGGAGATATTTGAAGTGTAAACATGAAAATGATAATGTTGGCTTGCTTGTCAAAACTCTTGCTGCCATTGCCTTCAACGGTAGTGGGTTGTATTAACTTGAATTATAAACGGTTCTATGTAACAACAGATAGCCAACAAGTGTTTGTTGTTGTTTTACATCCTATCAACATCTAAGGTCATATCAGGACCGGTACCGACTTGTGACAGTGCGCGCTCATGGTGACTTTATAGTGCTGCCCCACTGGAAGACTAGGCCACCAGCCCCATGACCTGATATCCCACACAGTCACATTATCCTGACACTGATCCAACCAGTCCTTGCCCTATCCTATTAATGGTGGAGCGCGAGGCTAGGAAGCAACAATCATCAATTTTTAAGTCATTGGTTTGACTCGACCAGGGTTCGAACCCACGATCTACCAACACCGGAGACGGACGTTCTAACTCATTCGGCCATCCCGTCTGGTCTTAGTTAACAAGTGTACTACTACTAGTATTTAAGTTGGATATGTATGATCAAATCTAGATAATCGTTTTGGTTTAGACAATTTGATACTTTCATCGGACTGTGCAGCTAGTCTTTTCTCTTTTTTTAGTAATTTATACAAACACATTAACGTTGCATGGTCCGATGCGTTTGAGCTTCGGCCATCTTTCTGGGATAAATATATTAAATTGATTGTTATTTTTCTCTTGAAGATTTGAAGATTTATACTGCCTATCATGGATAAGTCTGAATAGACTTGTTTTCACCATTAGACAGTTTGTCGAAAGAAATCCTGAGTCTACACTTTTACCGAACCAAGGGATTTTTAACCTCCCACACCACACAGACATGGTATGAGAGCAACTGGCCTTTGATGTCGCTGTAAGTTATAGACAGCGGTGTAAATCCAAATTGGCAGAGGTGGGGACATGGGGAATCAAACCACCGACCTTCAGATTAGGAGTCCGACCTAGAAAAAAGTCAGACATGCTAACCACTCCGCCACAGAGAACACCATAATCTATCTTTCTTTAGTTTGCGGTAACATAGTAACATTTATTTTAAATGTCTAACCTTGAAGATATTTGAG
Organism: Branchipolynoe longqiensis; assembly: GCA_030323885.1. Taxonomy (NCBI): domain Eukaryota; kingdom Metazoa; phylum Annelida; class Polychaeta; order Phyllodocida; family Polynoidae; genus Branchipolynoe; species Branchipolynoe longqiensis. The sequence goes on along the minus strand of CM059191.1, from coordinate 43,435,375 downwards.
GTGCAAACATGCCAGATTAATTTTGGCAAGCATGCCAAAACCATCGGCTTATGCAGAAACAGGTTCTATTAAAATTGACTCAGCATGTCCTTTTATGTGGCAACAAATGCTTAATAAGTCCACCAGTATCTAAGTTTGATATGTAGAATCAAATATAGGTGAGTGTTTTGGTTTTGAAAATTTGATGTTTTAATCGGACTATGCAACTTTAATGCTTAGCTCCTACACATTGAGATATTAAATTGTCAAGACCTCTACTCACGGTGTGCACAGCACAGCAAGTAGGTCATAATGTTGCTGACTCAGCAAGTCTCCTCAATGTGATTTACCAACTGAGTTCTGTAGCCGAAGGTACCCCAGTTAAATGTTTGGTGTTGACTAGCATTTCACAATTAGAGCTTGCTCTATGCTTCATATGCTACTTGGAGAGTTGGCAAACTCCAAATGTCTGGTTGTCAGATGGGATGACCAGAACTCAGGAACTTGCGGGATATCGTGAGTTCAGTTTCCAGTCGAGTCAAACCAATGACTTATAAAATTGATACTTGTCACTTCCTAGCCTAGCGCTCAGCATTAATAGGATAGGGCAAGGACTGGTTAGCTCAGTGTCAGGATAATGTGACTGAGTGGGATACCAGGTCATGGTGCTGGTAGGGCAGTACTATAAAGTCGCCATGAGTGCGCACTGTCACTTGTTGATACCCGTCCTGATATGAACTTAGAAGTTGCCAAGACATAAAACTCCAACAACTAACCGAAACGCTTTCCATGTGGGCAGTCATGAGATCAATTCCTGGCCGAGCCAAGCTAAAAAAAATTACAACAAAATTTATACTTGTCGCTACCCCTTGCTTGGCATTCGGTATTATAAGAATCGGTCTAGGACTGGTTGGCTCAGTGTCAGGATAATATGTCCCGAGTGAGATATTGGGTCATGGCACCAATGATTTGGTATCCTTGTGGGACATCACTGTAAAGCTGCCATGGGTGGGGGTTGTCACAAGTCGAGCTCGCCAAGACATTATTACCTTGGATGTTGCTAGAGCATAAAACCCCAATTAACATAAACAAACCAAGCAGCAGGTTCACATTTTAAGCCTAATGCCCGGTGAACACCTCCCGTATACGACTTAAAACTGGCCGTTTCGCGCATAAAACTGGGTTTTAGTCGTTAGGTCTGCGACCCCCGCGCACACTAGACGCATGCGATTCGCATATAAAACTCAGTCGCAAGCGATTAGAAAAATGAATCGGGCCGTTCGAGAAACGCTAGATGTGAGCGGGCAGTCGCGTCTTATACGGTATATGTGTGCTAGCCGGCGACCGGTCGTGTCTGGGTTTTAGCGATAAGCGAATCAGAGGGGCGGAAAAGGGTCATGTGACTTTGTCCGTACACAAAGGAAAAAAAAGGCGGACTGGACGAACGAGGCCGAGAGTTGGATGGTCGAAATGTGGAGAGATCGCCCATGTCTTTTCGATGTGTGTAGTCCCGAGTACTCAAATCGAATAAAGAGGATTACTGCGTTGTCCGAAATCACGGCAGAGGTCGGGCAGTCAGGTAAGCATGTTTTTCCGATAGTATTCACTGTTTTGTTTCGTCAACATGGGTCATAATGGGTCGTATATCTTTACGTGTTGTATCTGTGTTGTACGTCTGTTGTATCTGTATCTGTGTTGTGCGTTTCCCGATTAAGGATTCATGCGGTTTCTTGTAGTACATGGGTGAATGAGAGCATCTATAGCCTATTATCTAGCATGTTCACGAAACTTAATCGCGAAACTTTAGCGTGAAACTTTATAGAGAATGCTACATGACAAGATGGCGACCGCAGAATGCCGGCACTTTCACATTTCATTCAACTAGAAATTTTAATATATTCTATAAATATAACACATGTAGAAATTTTGCAAATGTACACATTTATTATATACACAATCCAAATATAACATCCGGTAAGATCTTACGGTTTTTCATTTTCCACGGTTTTTCATTGTTCCAATGTTGACAGCCCTGCAGTATGGATAGATGGAGTGGTTGCTGAAAAGTATGGCTGTGATGCTTTCATCCGCTTTTGTCTCCATTCTTTTCCTAACCTCATTTTAAGCTGGGATTGTGTGTGTATGTGTGTAAGTGTGTGTGTGGTTTTTTTTTGGTAGGTTTTATTTTTATTGTTTGGGTACATAAGTGTATAAAGGAGGTGTTGATAGAGTAGACTTGGAAGGGTGATCAGGTCACGACGGCCTTGGGACTGTGTGTGGGGGGGGGGGGGGCGGAGATGGGGCGGAGGTTAGGGGTTGAGACATGTGTGGGGGTGGGGGTGGGAGTTAGGGAATGGGGAGGGGGATAGCCACAGGAATGGGGGAAGTGACACAACCTCCATGCATGTGGTGTGCCGGTAGTTTATTCCGTCGTTCCTTCATTCCTTCACATACATCAGCACTTCCCGTCCCTACACTTATGTTCACACCGGGGGACACAGTGTGTAAAGTACACACACACATACACACACCCTACACACACCCTACACACACCCTACACACACCCTACACACACCTTGTGTAACCCTACATACTCTCACATATTCCATCACGCACACACACACATATGCAGTACGCTCAGTATACCTACCTCCCTACATGTACACGTCATCATCATCATCATGCTGTCGGTCGCGATGCGACAAAGACTGCTTTCATTACTTGACTGCCGCTCTCCATTTAGCTCTCTGCTGTGAGAGTTGCGTCACATTTCATGAAAGCTGCCTGCAAAAGTGTTGAAGTGCTGCTGGCTTTTGCAAGTTACCAGCGGCACTCTCTCGGGGAGCAAATAGAGGTTTCACACCGGCAAGAACATGTCAAGACAGGCGCAAAACTATTTGTCCCTGCAGTGGCTGGTCGGGAGATGTTCCATACATCAACCGCCCCTAATGCTGCCACAGCGACATGGTTTTTTGTTTAGGGTTTGCTCCCTTAGCCTTCGGTTCTGTCAAGAACCTGTACCACAAGGCAGCGGTTTACAACTCTGCAGGGCATGGGCGTTAAACTCCCTGAGGTATTGCTATACCTGCAATACCTGCATACATGTACAGACACACTTACAACATACACTACTCATATCATACAGCACACACAGTCCACATGCCCTGTCCATCCCCAATCATTCACATCCAATCACACAGACCAATCACACAGACCAATCACACAGACCAATCACACATCCACATTACCTCTCACCACACGCAGTCCGCCTACCCCTCCTTTCCCCCTTCCTTCCCTATCTTCCATTCCCTCTCCTCGCCTCCCCTCCTCTTCTATCCCCTCCTTCCCCTCCCCTCTCCTCCCCTCCACTGCTCTGCTCTGCTCTGCTCTGCTCTGCTCTGCTCTGCTCTGCTCTGCTCTGCTCTGCTCTACACTGCTCTGCTCTCCTCTGCTCTCCTCTGCTCTCCTCTGCTCTCCTCTGCTCTCCTCCTGCCCTGCCCTCCCCTCCTTGCCCTGCCCTGCCCTACGCTGCGAATCCTTGGCATAGTGAACTCAGCAAGTCCTCCCTTTCCCTTTCCCTCCCCTCCCCTCCCCTCCCCTCCCCTCCTTCCCTTCCCCTCCCTCCCCTCCCCTCCCCTCCCCTCCCCCCCTTCCCCTCCCCTCCCAACTAACGGCGACACACCACACGACAGGTACTTGACCGAGAATACTTCGAACAGTAACGTGTCAGTTCTACAGTGTTGTTCATTGTCCTCACCCTCACCCTCATCCTCATCCTCATCCTCATCTTCACCCTCACCTCAACCTCTTCCCGTGAAAGGTGAGGTCGCTGGTTGACACGTAGCAGTCGTCGTGCTCGCTTTCACTCACACTCACCAGCGACGTTGCTACAGAGCCTTCATTAGTTGGTGTGAGTTTAAAGCTGCATAGTCCGATGAAAGCACAAGATGTTCAAAACCGATACAATTATCTAGAGTTTAAAGCTGCATAGTCTGATGAAAGCACAGAATGTTCAAAACCAATCAATCAATCAATAGTTCCGTCCTCTAGTCAAGGGTTGGATGCAATGGTTCTCCACTTTTCCCGCTGGTGTGCTGTTCTGATAGACTGTGAATAATTCAAGCCTGTCCACTGTGAAATATTTGTAAACCATGATGTTCTTGGTCTCCCTCTCCCTCTGCTGGCATTCACCTTCCCTTCCAACAATGTACGGTATATTGAACTCTGACGAATGATGTGGCCAAAATAAATAAGTTTCTTTGTCTGTATAGTGGCAAACAAGCTTTTCTTATTTTTAATTTTTCTGAGAACTTCTTTGTTGGTGATCTTCTTTGTCCATGATATTTTCATCATCCTTCGATAAGTCCACATCTCAAATGCTGCTAAACGTTTGTACATTTTCTTAGAGATTGTCCATGTCTCTGCCCCATACATTAGAGTAGACCACACATAACACTGAAGAATACGCTTCCTTGTTTGTATTAATATCTTACTTGATGTTAACACTCTATACATTTTGGAGAATGTTGTTCGGGCTATTGTTATCCTTCTTTTAATTTCTTCCTCACATCTCCCATCATTTGTAATCTTTTGTCCGAGATATATGAATTCGGATACTTGTTCTATGTTTGTGCCATCTATGGTTATATTGACATTTGGTTTATCTGTCTTTTTACTTATAACCATTGTTTTGGTCTTCCTGGCATTCATCTTCATGTTGAATAGTATTCCAGCTTTATTGATTCTATTCACTATATCTTGTAGGTTTTTCTCACTGTCTGCTAGTATTACACTGTCATCAGCATATCTAAGATTGTTGACATTCATGCCACCTATTGTCACTCCCTTGCAATCTTCAATGTGTCTGAAAATCATCTCTGTGTATAGGTTAAAAAGACATGGTGACAATACACACCCCTGTCGAACTCCTCGTTTAATCATAACTTCATCCGATAGGCCCTGCTCCATTTGTATAAATGCACGTTGTGTCCAGTATAAGTTCACAATTAGTTTAAAGTCTTTGCCATTGACACCAATATCTTGTAAACATTTGATTAACATTTCATGATTGACTTCGGTCGAAGGCCTTCTCATAGTCAAGAAAGCAGGCATAAACATCATGGTTCATTTCACAATAACATCCACAAATCATTCTCATATTGAAAATCCCTTCATGTGTACCTCTTCCAGATATAAACCCACTTTGTTCTTCAATTTTCTGTCCGATTCTACGTATCTAACTTAGATAATGACGCACTTATTAAGCAGTTCTTGCCGCATAGAAGGGAGCACCGAGTCAATTTAACTATGCAGCTTTAAACCTAGTATTAAAGCTGCATAGTGCCGATGAAAGGATATGTTCAATACCAAAACACCTACCTAGATTTGATCATGCATATCGAACTTTGATACTGGTGCACTTATTAAGCATTTGTTGCTCCATGGAAAGGAATATGATATCAATTTAATTTAACCCGATACTGCTGAATTTTCAAGTGTTTGCCAAAATTAATTTGGCATGATTTCACTTCCGACATATCCAAAGTTTGCCATTTAATAAATAAAAGTTCCTTCAAACTGAGGTAAAGTAGATTATGACAATTAGTAATTATTGATCTCAATAAATGACAGAAGCTCAAAACAATCGAAAATTGTTTAATTGCAGTCTAGTCTAAAACGAACACATATTGGTTCATCGTGAGCGGGGTCCAAACTTGGTGGGGGTTGGGCGAGGATTTCTCTCTCACGATCTGCCTACTTTTCTCTGTCCCTCTTTGCCGATCTCACCGAACCAGACGGGATGGCCGAATGAGTTAGAGCGTCCGTCTGCCATGCTGGTAGGTCGTGGGGGTCGAACCCTGACTTTAAAATTGATAAATAGCCTGGCGCTCGGCATTATTAGGACAGGGCAAGGACTGGTGTGCTCAGTGTCAGGATAATGTGACTGAGTGGGATATCAGGTCATGGTGCTGGTGGCCTGGTCTTCCAGTGAGGCACACTATAAAGTCACCATGAGTGTGCACTGTCACAAGTCGGTACCCATCCTGATATGACCTTAGATGTTGCTAGGACGTAAAACAACAACAAACAAACAAATTTGTTTAATTACAGTCTAGTCTAAAGCGAATACATATTGGTTCATCGTGAGCGGGGTCTAAACTGGGTGGGGGGGGGGGGCGGGGCGAGGATTTCTCTCACAGTCTGCCTACTTTTCTCTCTGTCCCTCTTTGCCTATCTCACTGACTGTCTGTATCCCCCTCTGTCTACTTTGTGTCTTTGTCCCTCTTTCTGCCCCCATCTCCCTCTCGCTCTCTTTCTCTTTCTCTCTCTCCATCTCCCTCTCTGGCTGTGACTATCTCTCTCGCTCTCTTTCTCTCTCTCCCTGGGGCTGTGACTATCTCTCTCTTTCTCGCTCTCTCCCTGTGGTTGTGACTATCTCTCTCGCTCTCTTGCTCTCTCTCTCCCTGTGGCTGTGACTATCTCTCTCTCACTCTTTCTTTCTCTCTCTCTCTCCGTGTGACTGTCTCTCTCTCTCTCTCTCTTGTTATTTTGATTTCTCTCTTACCCTACTAGAGGAATCATAGAGCCATATTTCTGAAAAAGTTTGTTGGTTGTTGGAGGTTTTACGTCCTGGCAACATCTAAGGTCATATCAGGACGGGCTTTGGCGTGTTACTTACTAACTGTTAGATGAGATTCTGACGACTTATTCTGAATAAGAGACTTACCCTGATGTATAAATTATTTTGAGGAGATAGAACTGGAAGAGAGGAAGAAAACCAATAAGGACAGTAAAACCTCTCTAACTGACCACCTGTACAGATTGACCGCTCCCCTATATCGATCGCTTTATTTGGGTCCCAAACGATCGCCCATACAATACCATTGTAATGATTTTTTTTAAATACATCAGCCCACCACCACCCTAAATGGACCATTTAAGCTAAAGTCGTTCCCATGGTAGGTCGATTTATAGAGGTTTTACTGTATTTAAAGTCAGTTCCATGGTCGGTTAATTTAGACAGGTGTTACTGTACATAGGGCTTCGTACTCGGCCCTCTGATTTCCCCTTTAATGGCAACACTGGCTTAAAAAGACGCAAACTTCTGGAACCTAATCGGTATTGTTCATCGTGACAATCCATGAATGGCATGTGTGAGATTCCTACAGGTCGACTTACTAACTACTCACATAAAATCCACAAAACTAAAAGTAATTTGAAAAAGCCTATTACATGTGAACAATTAAGATTGTATAATATGATTTCTGAACTGCTGCCATATTTTTTTAATCTATATACCGTAAAGCCTCTCTAAATCGACCGACTTTACATGGTCCATTATGGGATGTTCGGTTTTGGGAATTTTTGTATCATTACAATGGTGTTGTATGGGCAATCGTTTGGGGCCCAAATAAAGTGATTGATATAGCATTATAGGGGAGTGCTCGATCTGTGGAGGTGGTCAGTTAGAGAGGTTCTACTCTAATTGATTTCATCGGGCTATGCAGCCTTAAGATTGCATAATATGATTTTGAGCTTCTGCCATGTTATATATATATATATATGAGTCAGCCTCACGAAAATGGGCCAATCGGTGGTCAATTGAAGATGTCGGTGTCGCAATTCTTAAAAGTGTAGTGCATTTCTTTGTTTCATATTAAATTATCCTAGAAACAAATAAGGTTGTATTTTCTCGACCTTTACATTCAGGATACATTTGAGGACTTCCCAACACCTCTGTCAATGCTAAACTATAATTATATCGATTGACGCCGACATCCAATGATCGACGCCGACAACTTTACCAGATGTAAAGTGTACTGCATTTCTTTGTTTTATATTAAATTATCCTAGAAACAAATGAGGTTGTTGTATTTTCTCGACCTTTACATTCAGAATAAATTTAAGGACTTTCCAACATTTCTGTCAATGCTAAATTATAATTATACCGATCGACACCGACATCCAATGATCGACACCAACAACTTCCTCCAATTGGCCCATTTTCGTATATATATATATATATATATAATATACATATATTAAGAACCAGACGGGATGGCCGAATGAGTTAGAGCATCCGTCTCCCGTGCTGGTAGATCGTGGGGTCGTGGATTCGAACCCTGGTCGAGTCAAACCAATGACTTTAAAATTGATACTTGTTGCTTCCTCACCAGGTGCTTAGCATTATTAGGACAGGGCAAGCACTGGTGTCAGTGTCAGGATAATGTGACTGAGTGGGATATCAGATCATGGTGCCAGCGCTCTGGTTTCCCAGTGGGACAGCACTATAAAAGTCGCCATGAGTGCGCACTGTCACAAGTCGGTACACTTCCTGATATGACTTTAGATGTTGCTAGGACATAAAACAACAAACAAACACAACTATATATATATTAGATTGATCATTACAGTCTATTTTATTTTAGTTTGGGGCAAGTATATTTATATATATAAGATTGATGATTACAGTCTACTTTACTTTAGTTTGGAGGAAGTATATATATATATATATGATTGATGATTACAGTCTACTTTACTTTAGTTTGGAGCAAGTATATATATATATATATTACATTGATGATTACAGTCTACTTTACTTTAGTTTGGGGCAAGTATATATATATATATATATATATATATATATATTAGTTGATATTACAGTCTATTTACTTTAGTTTGGGGCAAGTATATATATATATATATTACATAGAGTTACAGTCTACTTTACTTTAGTTTGGGGCAAGTATATATATATATATATATATATATATATTTGATTGATGATTACAGTGTACTTTGCTTTAGTTTGGGGCAAGTATATATATATATATTAGATTGATGATTACAGTCTACTTTACTTTAGTTTGGGGCAAGTATATATATATATATATTTGATTGATGATTACAGTCTACTTTGCTTTAGTTTGGGGCAAGTATATATATATATATTAGATTGATGATTACAGTCTACTTTACTTTAGTTTGGGGCAAGTATATATATATATTTGATTGATGATTACAGTCTACTTTACTTTAGTTTGGGGCAAGTATATATATATATATATATATTTGATTGATGATTACAGTCTACTTTGCTTTAGTTTGGGGCAAGTATATATATATTAGATTGATGATTACAGTCTACTTTACTTTAATTTGGGGCAAGTATATATATATATATATATATATATATTTGATTGATGATTACAGTCTACTTTGCTTTAGTTTGGGGCAAGTATATATATATATATGTTTGATTGATGATTACAGTCTACTTTGCTTTAGTTTGGGGCAAGTATATATATATTATATTAGATTGATGATTACAGTCTACTTTACTTTAGTTTGGGGCAAGTATATATATATATTTGATTGATGATTACAGTCTACTTTACTTTAGTTTGGGGCAAGTATATATATATATATATATATATTTGATTGATGATTACAGTCCACTTTACTTTAGTTTTGGGCAAGTTTTATTTTAAGGAGTTAACTTTGGAGATATTCGAAGTGAAAACATGCTAAATTAATTTGTTGGCGTGCACAATGAAATGCTGGACATGACAGGTTTCACCAGTGCTGCTAGATTTTAATTGACTTCCTTCTGTGCAGCAATAAAATATTTTAATGGGTGAAAGTTTAAATACGTGGGATCAAATCTAGGTAGCAACTTTTGTTTCAGGAAATTTTATGTTCCTCATCGGACTATGCAGCCTTTAAATGATAAGGATTTCACAGGCTACCTATAGAGTAAAACCTCTCTAATAAACTAGTTCTCACGACGTTCTTGAAAATGTTGCTGAGCGGACTCAAACTGTGTGCGAACGGAATGGATGTAGTAGCAACTTTTTATGGTCTTTTTACAAACAAAATGGACGGGCTAGAATGGAATGGTGCTCCAGAACTTTGAGCATGCCCAACATTTTCTTGCAGCCATGTTCTACCCTGACCACAGCCCGTTTTAGAACGTGGTCGGATGTTTTGAGAACTAGTTTGGTGTGATGGGGGTGTTACCGGTTTTACTGTATTTGAGATAAGAGCAGGACTGTCACTGACTTGTGACACGGTGAGTACACTCCTCGCGGTTTTATAGTGCTTCCCTACTGGAATGCCATGCTTGCCGGTAGACACCACAGCATGATATCCCACTGAGTCACGGCTTCTCCAGCACCAGCTGAGAACAAACTCTTCAATCTCCAGCCCTCAAGCACTTCTAAGCACTCACTGTGACAGGGAACTTCCTACTGGAGTTCACCCACCGTGACAAACCACTTCCTCCAGGGTTTCAGCCCCTGTGGCAGGGCATTTCCTCCCTCTTTGTGGGAGAACTCTGGCACTCCTTCATGTGGGTCGAGATTCCTGTGGATTTCCCCATTCAGCTAATGGCCAAAGGACCGATCATGTTCTTGAAGACTAAAAAAAAAATGTTCGGAAAAGGGCAGATAGAACCCATTGGTCACCTTTTAGAGGGGGATGAGGGGGTAAAAAGCCATGTTCGGATTGCTTTTTCACGTTATAATATAACATTGCTCGCTTTTTTTTAAAGGGGATAAAGGGTTAAAAGCCATGTTCGGATTGTGTTTCACATTATAATATAACGTCAGTCACCATTTTGGAAGGAGATAGAGGGAGTACAAGCCATAGTGGGGACCAGGCAGGAGTTCAATTCCCGGTTGAGTCAAACCAGAAACTTACAATAATTGATACTTGTCGCTTCCTAGCTTGGTGCTCGGCATTAATAGGATGGGGGTAAGGACTGGTTAGTTCAGTGTCAGGATAAAGTGATTGAGGGGGATATTGGGTCATGATGCTGGTGGCCTGATTTCCCAGTGGGGCCTCACTATACTATAAAGTCGCTATAAGTGAGTCCCCAACCGGATATGACCGTAGATGTTGCCAGGATGCAAAACTCCCAACAACCACCAACAACCATATTTGGATAGCTTTTCATGTTATAATATAACATTGGTCTCCTTTTTGGCAGTGGATAAAGAGTTAAAAACCTTGTCTGGATTGCTTTTTACATAATATATATGATTTATATAACTTCGATCAACTTTTTGGAAGTGAATAATGGGTGAAAAGCTCAGTGTCAGGATAGTGTGACTCAGTAGGATATCGGTCCATGGTGTCAACGGCCTGATTTCCCAGTGGGGGCAACACTATAAAGTCTCTCACTCTGTCACACACACACATTCTCTCTCTCACACACATTCTCTCTCTCACACACATTCACTCTCTCACACACACATTCACTCTCTCACACACACATTCACTCTCTCACACACACATTCACTCTCTCACACACACATTCACTCTCTCACACACATTCTCCCCCCCCCCCACATTCTCCCCCCCCCCCTTCCCCTCTCCCCTCCCACACATGCTCCACTCGCGTTACAATGCAGTTTACATGGGGCCGAGGCTCGGTTCGGCCGGGGGTCAAGGTGAAGTGGGTCCCGCAGACCATATTTGTCCCACGTGACTTTGAGCAGGTCGCACTCAAGTGCCGCCCAGACCTCGGTAGTTTGTAAACTCTTCAGTTTGTCCCCGTATCGGATGTGCACGTGTGGCGAGGGTATTGTATGGATACAACCAGCAAGGTGGGGGGGGGGGGGGGAGAGATTGGTTGTTGGTTGTTGGAGTTTTATGTCCTGGCAACATATAAGGTCATATCAGGGCAGGTACCGACTTGTGACGGTTCACACTCCTGGCGACTTTATAGTCCTGTCCCTCTGGGAGACCAGGATACCGGTACCGTGACCTGATATCCCGCTCAGTCACATTATTCTGACACTCACTGAGCCAACCAGTCCTTGCCCTATCCTAATAATGTCGAGCACCTGGCTAGGAAGCGACAAGTATAAATTTGTACGTCATTGCTTTGACTCGACTAGGGTTCGAACCCATGGGTTCGAATCCGACGATCTACCAAAACGGGAGATGAGCGCTCAACTTATTCGGCCATTCCATCTGGTCAATATGTGTAGTTCTCTATGGTGCTTGGCATTCCAAGGATAGGACAAGGGCTGGTTGTCTCAATGTCAGGATAATGTCGCTGAGTGGGATATTAGGTCATGATGCTGTCACAAATCGGTACCCGTCCAAATATTACCTTCAATGTTGCTAGGACATACATGCTCAACAAGCAAGCAATGCTGCAGAATAAATACCGGGTTGCCAAGTCTCAAGTGTCATGGGAATGTGCATGGGTGTGTGATGTCGCAATTGGGGAGCACTATGAAGCCAATACTGACTTGGCCCAGACACTGGAGCGGAACATTTAAAGTAGTTGGTAGTCTTCACAGATTCAAGCATTAAGTCACGATTTCTGCTGATGGTGTGCACTGCTTTCTAGTTGTCGGTATAACACATAACCACGACAGTAGTTTGATCTCTTCCGCGTCTTATCAGATTAAAATAACAAGTCTGCCACGACAGGTTGTTGGCAGTCTGTGCACTTTATATATAAGAAAAAATAGAACGAATTTTTTTTTGATATACTAACTTGTGTTTTCTAAGTAATACCCCCATCATACCAAACTAGTTCCCACTACATTCTTGAAAATGTTGCTGAATGGGCTCAAACTGTGTGCGAACGGAATGGATGTAGTAGCAACTTTTTACGGTATGTTTACAAACGGAATGGACGGGCTAGAACGGAATGGTACTCAAGAACTTTGAGCATGCCCAAAATTGTCTTGCAGCCACTTTCTACCCCGACAACAGCCCATTTTAGAACGGGGTCGGACGGTTTGTGAACTAGCTTGGTGTGATGGGGGTGTTACTGCCCTTCCCAAGTGGAGTGAATGTAAAACCCTCCCACCCGTATTTTTTACTCTACAGATATGAAAGTTTTGTTTTGTTGTTTTGTTTGTTGTTGTTTATGTCCTAGAAACATCTAAGGTCATATCAGGATGGGTACCGATTTGTGACAGTGTGCATTCATGATAACTTTATAGTGCTGCCCCACTGGGAGACCGGTCTGCCAGCACCATGACCTGATATCTGACTCAGTCATATTACCCTGACACTGAGCCAAGCAGTTCTTGCCCTATCCTAATAATGCTGAGTGCCTGGCTAGGATGTGACAAGTATACATTTTAAGTCATTGGTTTGACTCGACCAGGGTTCGAACCCACGATCTACCAACACGGGAGACGGACGATCTAAGGCATTCGGCCATGAAGAGGTGAAAGTGATCGTAGAGAAGGGTTGGGTGGGACAGAAATCGACGGCAAGGTGGGCGATAATATAATAAAGCCACAACAATGACGAATAGATTGGGTGTTATAATCTACCGTACTTTAGTTTGAAGTAACTTATTTTAAATGGTCAACTTTGGCGATATGTGAAGCAGGAGCATAGCAAATCAATTTTTGCAAGCATGTCAACATTCTGACACAATATAGGGTATTCACGTGACGACACGAACCGGATGCGCGGCCATTGTGGCGATATCAACCAGTAAACATCCCATAGAGTTTGCCTGTACGCGCAGTGGAAAACGTGTATTTCATTCAAAATTAATAGAATTCCGGAACCCTAACCTTATAAATTTAATATAATCTATTCGTTGAATATGTTTTCTATATGTGTACCAAGCAGTTTGTTTCTAAGTGGTGTAGTTTTAGAGATATTTCACTTTTTCTGTATGAAGATTGCTCACGGCCATTGACAATGCACTGGCACTGACACTCAGAATATCCCAACTTTCACTATTATCTCTTGTTTTTAATACTTTCAGCGTAAATTGCTCTTAGGTTACATTAAATACTTCAGATCTTCCTCTTCAATCGCGCATTAAGATATTTTTAATCGATCCAATGAAAGCTTTAAAATTTATTTTACAAAAATAAATGCTCCACATAGACATAGCATTGCCGTATTTTACCCTTCGCGGGCAGTTTGCCGGTACGCGCAGTGCAAAACGTCGATTTTATTCAAAATTTATAGAAATCCAGAACCCTAACCTTAAAAATTTAATATAATCTTATTGGTAAACATGTTTTCTATATGTGTACCAACCGATTTGTTTCTAGGTGGGTTAGTTTTATAGATATTTCACTTTTTCTGTATGAAGATTGCTCATAGCCATTGAGTTTGCAGTGTGACAGTGTGTTATTATTGTGGTTACTATCGCCACAATGGCCGCACTTCCGGTTTGCGTGACGTAGGTGCATACCCTATATAGACGTCAGGATAGGTATCTAGGTCAGGGCGCGCAACTTTTGGCTGCAGGACGTCACACTGCAAACTCAATGGCTATGAGCAATCTTCATACAGAAAAAGGTAAATATCTCTAAAACCACACCACCTAGAAGCAACCCGTATGGAACACATATAGAAAACATATTCAATGAATAGATTATATTAAATTTATAAGGTTAGGGTTCTGCATTTCTATTAGTTTTGAATCAAATAAACGTTTTGCACTGCGTGTACTGGCAGACTCAATGGCAGTGTGCCTTCGTTCTGCAGAAAAAGTGAAATATCTCTAAAACCACACCACCTAGAAACAAACCGATTGGAACACATATATAGAAAACATATTCAAAAAACAGATTATATTAAATTAATAATGTTAGGGTTCTGCTTTTCTATTAATTTTAAATAAAATAAACGTTTTGCACTACACGTACCACAAACTCAATGGCAGTGTGCCTTCATTCTGCAACCAAGCCTCACGCGCATACACAATGTTTATAAACATTGAAAGGGGTCTATAGGCTTGAGCAGTAGTAATAGGTATTTCTATTAATTTGACTTAGTAGCAGCCCCTGTTATGCAGTAACAAGTGCGCCTATATCTAAGCTTGTTATGTAGGATAAAATCTAACCAGTGGTCCACAACTGGTTCATCAAAGGCTGTGGTATATGCTGTCCTGTCTGTAGGAAATTGCATATAAAAGACCCTTTGCTACTTATCAGAAAGATTAGCCTATGTGGCGGCAGCGGGTTTCCTCCAAAGAAATATGTCAGAATGACCATATGTTTGATAATGTTTTGGAGTACATTATTATACATTTTTTACAGCCATACAGTAAAATTTGTTGATGCATAAATGAACTCCAGTTTAACACACATTGAAGCTCTCAAAGTGAAGCGCAATATCCCTGCTACAGATTGCAATACGGTAAATACCAGCGGACTAGCAAACGCTGACATTAATCTACTCTAATTTTAGTCTCTATCTTCACTCTGAGTAGATAACCAACCGCCCGCTATCTCTATGGAAACGACCCTGAACTGTGCAAACAAATCATCGACAATGCAGACCAAGCTTCTTTCTCTCCGAATTACCAAACACTCCAAATGCAAATTAAAAAAAAAAATTCCACTTCACTTATTGCTCTCAATATAGCTCGAGATTCGGTAAGATTATGATTATGACGGGACTCACAGGAAGATGGGGGGGGGGGGGGGGGGGGGGGGGGGGGGGGGGGGGGGGGGGGGGGGGGGGGGGGGGGGGGCTGGCGTTCGTCTAATGACCTCAGCGAAAATTGGTCGGCGAATGATTTAGTCAATCAGCCTCCCCCCACCCTCCTCCCTCCCCCACCCCCCACATGTAAAGGGAGGTTATATCCCGCAGTTCACCTCACGAACGCCGGAAGTTCTCGTGTGGACCACCAGGGGTCAGACTGGCGCCCACGCAAGGTCAGAGGTCAAACGGCGTGACGAGATGAGTGGGGGACTCCAAAGAAGGGCGTTTTGCTAAATGTGTCTCCTAAAGCTGCCGCCTACCCCTAAAACAAAAACAAAAAACCACAAACACATGAAATATTTGATTAGGCAAGGCAATATATTTTTTTCAAGAGAGAGCGGAAGAAAAGGTGTGTGAGTGGGGTGAGGGGTGAGGGTGGGTTATAAGGTTTTCTGGGAAGCTGCGCATGCGCAGTTAGAGGCTGGATCGATCCGCAGGCGTTGATACCCTGGACCCAATGACCTTGTGACCGGACATCTCCCCCTGTCGGAGGCGACCAGTCCATCTGGAGCAGGCAGCCTACTCCGGGTGGTGCGCATGGCGCTTGCGCATGCGTGGCAGCACTGGGCTCATTTTTCTCTATGCACATATATACAGTGGTTACTTTTCTCTCAGTAAAAGTAAAACCTCTCGAACTGACCACCTTCACAGATCGACAACTCCCCTATAGAGGGGGTGTAATGACGTCACGGGGCAACTTTCGGTGGCCATATTGGGTGACATACAGAAGGCTTGCAATTGCCTACACTGTTGTTATTTACTGATTTGTTGGTTTATTTGTCACTGTTTTGAGCAGTTTGGCCTCAGAAGTTGTTGTTAAAGTGATGTAAGTAAACACATTGGATGTAAACTGCCCAGAACCTCCCATAACACAAGACAACTCTGTTTTACTGCATCTGCATGCATTCACAACATGGCTGGGGAGGGTGCTCGTAATCCAAGATGGCAGCCCGCTGACCGCTGATTGCTAAGTAATGACGTCACGTGCACTCCTTCTATATTGATCGCTTTATTTGGGTCCCAAACGATCGCCCATACAATACCATTGTAATGATTAAAAGAAACTCCCTAAATCGACCATTTAAAGTCGGTGCCATGGTCAGTCGATTTAGAGAGGTTTTACTGTACTCCCATAATTCATTTTAGAGCTTTTCATTGGTACAAGTGGGAACTTTACTTCCGTTAGCCAGATCTGCTACTTATCATATACCTTCTCATGACTGAACTGGTGATATGTCATTTGCTCTATACCTAATATGCAATTTGTCTAGCAACATCCAATGTCATTTCGAGATGGGTATTGACATGTAACCGCACAATCATGGTGACTTTATAATTATAGCCTGTCCCCATGGGGAGACTGGGTCACCAACAATAGGCTGGTTCGTCATTCCAGCAGCGCGGTGCATTGTGGGATGTGTGGAAGAAAAAAAAACCATGCTAAGCACATGGCTGGGTGCAGCTACGAGATGTGCTAGTTTCAGCTCATCGCAGCTCTTGTATGAAACATAGAATACCAACTGAAAAAATATATATAATAAATTAAGATGTAATCTTTTATCCAGCATTGCATCTACATCAATCTAATCAGCACAATCTTATACCATCTGCATTTAGATTTAGACACATCTGGGCACTCAGACTAGTGTTAGAGCCATAAGCCAGAGGGAGTTTTACTTATTTTATTCATGTTTTTATTTATATCCTATGGTTAATAACATGTGTTTGGCTAGGAAATGGGTAGGGTTAATCAGACATTGGTTATATATTTATTTGAAATAAGTTTTTGTTGACATATGAATATTTAGAACAAGAATTACTAATGGTGATGTAAACATCAGCCTGTAAAGTGACTGAAATTGTATGTTTCTTAGCTCAAAATGCTTATTCATGGAGAGTTGTGTTTTAAACATTCATTATATTATTATATTGCATGCAGGCATCCATGTTTGTGCCAAATTGTTCTGTATTTGTATTAATTTTCAATAAAATCGACGTTTTGCTCAGTGCGTATCGACAATGTCTACGTCTGTGTTTTGCTGTCAATGCCGTTTTCAGCGCAGTCAAAATGATGATCTCGTCTATTATGACTTGATATCCCACTCAGTCACATTTTCCCATTACTTAACAAACCAGTCCTTGCCCTATCATAATAATGCAAAGTGCCAGGCTGGGTAGCGACAAGTAGCAATTTTGTTAATGGTCTGACTTGGCTGGAGTTCAAACCCATGACCACACACACAGGAAGCTAGACAACGTTCTTAGCGAATCGGTCATCCCATCCGACGCAGCAGTTGGCCATTTTTTTTTTAAACATTGAAACATAGATATAAATGAAAATCAGTTACATATCTTGTCAAATAAAGTTTTTTTCTGGACATGCTGTTTTTAGCAACAGTTTGCCATTTTAATATGAATTTTACACTCTTGTATGTATGTATGTATGTATGTATGTATGTATGTATGTATGTATGTATGTATGTAATGTGTGTATGTATGTATGGTGTATGTGTGTATGTATATATATATATATATATATGTATATATGTATATATGTATATATATATATACAGTAAAACCTCTCTAACCGACCACCTCCACAGTTAGACCACGCCCCTATATCCATCACTTTATTTGGGTCCCAACAATACCATTATAACCATATTCTAACTCCCTAAACCGACCACCTCCCCAAATTGACCACTTAAAGTCGGTCCCAAGGTCGGTCGATTTAGAGAGGTTTTACTGTATATATATATTTGGTTTCCATAGAGGCCTCAACATTCTTGTTTGTTTTGTTTTTTAATCCTTCCTCACTCACCAAGTTTTCTTGAGTACACCTGGTCCGGAAGTATTAGCTGACACTGTCTGCCCTAACCAGCTGCTGCACTAAGTCTTCTGTAAGCACAATAAGCGCAGGTGTACTGGGCCTACAGCGGAGCTGGTGCTGTGTGTGTACCACCATGTTGCAGGCTTACCGGGCCTACAGAGGAGCTGGTGCTGTGTGTGTACCGCTATTTTGCAGCCTTACCAGGCCTACAGAGGTGCTGCTGCTGTGTGTGTACCACCATGTTGCAGGCGTACTGGGCCTACAGAGGAGCTGGTGATGTGTGTGCACCACCATGTTGCGGGCTTACCTTCCTACAGAGGAGCTGGTGCTGTGTGTGTACCACCATGTTGCAGGTGTACTGGGCCTACAGAGGTGCTGCTGCTGTGTGTGTACCACCATGTTGCAGGCTTACCGGGCCTACAGAGGAGCTGGTGCTGTGTGTACCACCATGTTGCAGGTGTACTGGGCCTACAGCGAAGCTGGTGCTGTGTGTGTACCACCATGTTGCAGGCTTACCGGGCCTACAGAGGAGCTGGTGCTGTGTGTGTACCACCATGTTGCAGGTGTACTGGGCCTACATCAGAGCTGGTGCTGTGTGTGTACTACCATGTTGCAGGTGTACTGGGCCTACAGCAGAGCTGGTGCTGTGTGTGCACCACCATGTTGCAGGTGTACTGGGCCTACAGCAGAGCTGGTGCTGTGTGTGCACCACCATGTTGCAGGCTTACCAGGCCTACAGAGGTGCTGCTGCTGTGTGTGTACCACCATGTTGCAGGCTTACCGGGCCTACAGATGAGCTGGTGCTGTGTGTGTACCACCATGTTGCAGGTGTACTGGGCCTACAGCGGAGCTGGTGCTGTGTGTGTACCATCATGTTGCAGGTGTACTGGGCCTACAGAGGACCTGGTGCTGTGTGTGTACCACCATGTTGCAGGCTTACCGTCCTACAGAGGAGCTGGTTGTGACTGTACCACCATATTGCAGGCTTACCAGGCCTACAGTGGAGGTGCTGCTGTGTGTGTTCCACCATGTTGCAGGCTTACAGGGCCTACACAGCAGCTGGTTCTACCATGTTGCTGGCCGTTTGTCTGTGAGTAGGGCTGACCGTGTGTCCGTGGTCGGGCTGGTTGTGTACCATCGTGTAGGCTGTGTGTCCGTGGTACGGCTGGTTGTCCCATATTGCTGGCTGTGTGTCTGTGAGTAGGGCTGACCGTGTGTCCGTGGTATGGCTGGTTGTCCCATATTGCTGGCTGTGTGTCTGTGAGTAGGGCTGACGGTGTGTCCGTGGTATGGCTGGTTGTACCATATTGCTGGGTGTGTGTCTGTGAGTAGGGCTGACTGTGTGTCCGTGGTACGGCTGGTTGTACCATATTGCTGGCTGTGTGTCGGTGAGTAGGGCTGACCGTGTGTCTGTGGTACAGCTGGTTGTACCATATTGCTGGCTGTGTGTCAGTGAGTAGGGCTGACTGTGTGTCCGTGGTACGGCTGGTTGTACCATGTTGCTGGGTGTGTGTCTGTGAGTAGGGCTGACCATGTGTCCGTGGTACGGCTGGTTGTACCATATTGCTGGCTGTGTGTCTGTGAGTAGGGCTGACTGTGTGTCCGTGGTATGGCTGGTTGTACCATATTGCTGGCTGTGTGTCTGTGAGTAGGGCTGACCGTGTGTCCGTGGTATGGCTGGTTGTACCATATTGCTGGCTGTGTGTCTGAGTAGGGCTGACTGTGTGTCCGTGGTACGGCTGGTTGTACCATATTGCTGGCTGTGTGTCGGTGAGTAGGGCTGACCGTGTGTCTGTGGTACAGCTGGTTGTACCATATTGCTGGCTGTGTGTCTGAGTAGGGCTGACTGTGTGTCCGTGGTACGGCTGGTTGTACCATATTGCTGGCTGTGTGTCTGTGAGTAGGGCTGACGGTGTGTCCGTGGTATGGCTGGTTGTACCATATTGCTGGCTGTGTGTCTGAGTAGGGCTGACTGTGTGTCCGTGGTACGGCTGGTTGTACCATATTGCTGGCTGTGTGTCGGTGAGTAGGGCTGACCGTGTGTCTGTGGTACAGCTGGTTGTACCATATTGCTGGCTGTGTGTCTGAGTAGGGCTGACTGTGTGTCCGTGGTACGGCTGGTTGTACCATGTTGCTGGCTGTGTGTCTGTGAGTAGGGCTGACCGTGTGACCGTGGTACGGCTGGTTGTACCATATTGCTGGCTGTGTGTCTG
>CM059191.1:43352606-43414367 GCA_030323885.1 Branchipolynoe longqiensis | reverse complement strand
TTATGTGCAGTGTAAAGTATTTATACAAATATTATTATTATTGAACCTTTCTCTATTGATTTAAATGTCTTGGACTTGAACCTCCAACCCCAAAGCTTGCGCGCTGTGTGGTCACGGCGGGGCAGTTTCATGAACCTGGTGAAGTAATTTTTATTTTTAATTGTTAGCTTTGGAGCTTTTTCAAAAACATGCCAAATTAATTTTGGTGTGCGCACCAAAATGCTGGACATAGGTTTCGGTTACCGGTTTTCGAGCATGGCAGGATAGCAGTATTGCACAGGAAAAGCAAACTGCAATACATGTTTAATGAGTGTACCAATAGCTAAGTTGGATATGTAATATTAAATCTAGATAAGTGTTTTGGTTTCGAAAATGTTTTGCACTCATCCGACTATGCAGCTTTAATTTTATCATTAAAATAACAAATGTACTGTTCTGTTTCTGTTCGGCAGCATTTTATACTTCTTTATGATATCACCATGATATGTTTATATTTGGTCAAAGCTAGACTATGCAGCTAAAGCCAAGATTCCATATACATGATATGCGGTATGTGAATGCAACAAAAAAATGGAAAATCATGTAAATGCACTGAGGTGCTTCCATATGTACAGATGTGAATGCAAATGCAAATGCGGCAAATGGATCGCGCCATGGATCGATCAGTGTGAATGTGAATGCTACGCATTTGCCAACCCACCCAACAACAAAAAACACAACAACCCAACCCAACAACCACAACACAAACCAAAAAACAAAAAACAACAACAAAAAAACACACAAAAAAACCCAAAAAAACAAACAACAAACAAACAAAAAAAAACCCAACAACCAACAACCACCCACACACCCCAAACACCAAAAACAACAAACCAAAACCCCAAAACCCAAAAAAAAAAAAAAAACCACAACCAAACCAAAAAAAAACCAACCCCCAAAACCCACACCAAAAAAACACACAAAACACCAACACACCCACAAACAACACAACAAACACACCAACACACACCACACAAAACCCAAACACCACACAACACCCAAACACCAAACCCACATATATTTTTTTCATATTTATTTAAGGTTTTCACTGCCCAGCAGAAGTTTTACCATTCCAAACCAATACGATTCAGTCCTACATATCTAGGTCAACCCACACTCTCTCGTGCCGACGTCGACTAACCAAACTGGCGCTGGTTAGTATGGACTTGCTCATGCGCTGATATCGATTTCCGGCCCAAGAACTGCCCGTGTGGACGCGACACTAGTTCGGTTCATATTATCCGCCTTGTATAAAGCGGCGTAAACTTTTCCCGTGTGAACACGGCTAGAGTAAACAGGAACTTTGACTTTCTTTCACAAATTTGAAGCAAGAAAGACTGAAAATGGCATGCCGCATGCCACATTGGCATGCCGCATATATGGAATTTGCTACTTGCATGGCGGCCATGGGGATTTCCTTACGTAAGATGAAGGGAGTAGGTAGAGGAGGGTAGCATGTGTCAGGTACAGAGTTGAAGGAAGTCGGTAGAAATACTAGAATTGGATCATGTGTTTTAGGTAAGATTAAGGTAGTGGCCGATAGTGTGCTTGGTAAGATGAAGGGAGCGGATAGAGGCTGGGAGTGTGTGAGTGAGCAGGAGCACAAGTGGGAGAGCAGGAGACTGAGCGGGAGAGTGAGCAGGAGAGCAGGTAGGAGAGTGAGCGGGAGAGCAGGTAGGAGAGTGAGCGGGAGAGCAGGTAGGAGAGTGAGCAGGAGAGCAGGTGGGAGAGTGAGCAGGAGAGCAGGTAGCAGACTGAGCGGGAGAGCAGGTAGGAGAGTGAGCGGGAGAGCAGGTAGGAGAGTGAGCTTGAGAGCAGGTAGGAGAGTGAGCGGGAGAGCAGGTAGGAGAGTGAGTGGGTGGAGAGAGGTAGGAGTGGTGAGTGGGAGAGTGAGCGGGAGAGCAGGTAGGAGAGTGAGCGGGAGAGCAGGTAGGAGAGTGAGTGGGAGAGCAGGTAGGAGAGTGAGCGGGAGAGCAGGTAGGAGTGTGAGTGGGAGAGTGAGCAGGAGAGCAGGTAGCAGACTGAGCGGGAGAGCAGGTAGGAGAGTGAGTGGGAGAGCAGGTAGGAGTGAGCGGGAGAGCAGGTAGGAGAGTGAGCGGGAGAGTGAGCAGGAGACTGAGTGGGAGAGCAGGTAGGATAGTGAACAGGAGAGCAGGTAGGAGAGTGAGCGGGAGAGGAGGTAGGAGAGTGAGCGGGAGAGCAGGTAGGAGAGTGAGTGGGAGAGCAGGTAGCGGACTGAGCATGAGAGCAGGTAGGAGAGTGAGCGGGAGAGCGGGTAGGAGAGTGAGTGAGAGTGCAAGCGGAAGACCAAAAGGGAGAGCGAGTGGGAACACGAGCGGGAGAGTGAGTGGGAGAATGAATGGGAGAGCGGGCAGGAATTGAGGGTGCAGTGTTTGTACACAGTTGAATTATCCGACTTTCATCAGATATTCACGTATTTGTCGGATAAAATCAGATTTTCTATTATTTTGCATTATTCCGTCGGATTTTGCCTACATTTCTTTTTCAAAACTTAACTTGAATGTGATAAATTTGTTGGAATGCTAATGAAATAAATTACTTTGTTCGGGATATATATTAATTGTCTGACAGCTTTGTTTTTTCATATTTTAAGTACTGGGTGAAAATTAAGATTTTGGTTGCACAAAAGGAGGATTTTCATTTCTGCCTTGGTACAAAACACTGGGCTGGTAGTGTGTGTTTAGGTAAGGCATGCGGATAGTCTATCACCAGTGATCCACATCCTTTGTATTTAGTTTATAACTACAACATTGTATTAATGATTGTTTCTTTCGTTGTGTTTTTCAGATCAACTATTTCCCATCGATATTGCATCAGTGGAGAGTGACCATGACTTCCTCGACACAGACTCCATACAGTCACTTTTCAGGTGAGTACCTTTTCCGGTGTCAGTTGTTCAGCTGTAAGGCATAGCAGGTTACCAAAGACCCTCCCATGGTAAATTTAGCAGTGCCACCTTGTGGTGGGTTTGATCAGCCCGGCTCTGATTGGTGTTTCACATGTAAACACATACAATTATATTATACATGAGATAGGTAAGTATGAATACACATCAATATGAAATTGTTATGAACAAATACACATCATCATCAGCATCATCATCAGCATCGCCATTATCACACATCTTTCACATTCATATATACATTTATACATATATACATATAATATAGCACCTGTTTAACCAAGAGAACAGTCAGCACACAAAGTAGTGGATTTGATCATTTTGATTACACAGTACAGGCTGAGTGAGCCGTCTTAGTATTATAGGGTCTTTGAGGTTACTGGGTGCGGTGGCCGAAGCGGTAGAACACAGACCTCCCATGCGGGGGATCGGGAGTTCAATTCCCAGTGGACTCAAACCAATGACGTACAAAATTGATACTTGTCGCTTCCTAGCTAGGCACTTAGCATTATTAGGATATGGCAAGGACTGTTTATCTCAGTGTCAGGATAATGTGACTGAGTGGGATCAAGTCATGGTGCTGGTGGCCTGGTCTCCCAATGGGGCAGCACTATATAGTCGCCATGAGTGCACAGTCATAAGTCTGTACCCGTCCTGATATGATCTTAGATGTTGCCAGGACATAAAACTCTAACAACCAACCAACCTACCTAACAATGACAAATGGTACTTTGGGGTATGAAAAATCACGATTTCGCAGATTTCCACGCCAATCCCCGCTTTGTGATTTTTCCAAGACATTTGGATAGTTTTACACATTCTAAGAGAGATTTGAATACTGACACAAAATGTCTCCATCTATTATGATAAAATCGCAGGAGATAAAGGCATCGGTTACTGGGAGCTTGGCAGTAGCATCCACCATAGTTTGGGCACTGGTATGAAGCCCATAGGTGAAGCCCATAGGCTTAGCACTGTTGCGGTATCATGGGAAAATACAAGAAGTGTCTTGTGCACTTGTATGGGGTGAAGCCCATAGGCTTAGCACTGTTGCGGAATCACAGGAAAATACCGGAAGTGTCTTGTGTACTTGTATGGGGTGAAGCCCATAGGCTTAGCACTGCTGCAGAATCGTGGGAAAATACCGGAAGTGTCTTGTGTACTTGTATGGGGTGAAGCCCATAGGCTTAGCACTGCTTCAGAATCATGGGAAAATACAAGAAGTGTCTTGTGCACTGGTATGGGGTTAAGCCCATAGGCTTAGTACTGTTGCGGAATCACAGGAAAATACTGTGTCATGTGCACTGGTATGGGGTGAAGCTTAGCGCTGTTGCGGAATCATGGGAAAATATGGGAAGTGTCTTGTGCACTGGTATGGGGTGAAGCTTAGCACTGTTGGGGAATCATGGGAAAATCCCGGAAGTGTCTTGTGCACTGGTTTGGGGTTAATCCCATAGGCTTAGCACTGTTGCGGAATCATGGGAAAATACCGGAAGTCTTGTTTCATTCAATACAAAGCTAAGCCCACCCCCCTATCATTCAGCAAGGCTCTGCTTGGCGAATGTTCTGTTCTGTTATGCCCTTATTATCGCTCGCTATAGATTTTTTTTGTTTGTTTTGTCACAGGTCGTTGTCATCCCTGTACTTTGCAATAATGGTAATTACACTTGGTTTCACATTAAAAAAGATCTCAATATTGAAAACAGAACGCCTATGTTTTTTTCCCCATGTCCATACAATGTCTGTATGTATGCATTAGAAAAGTGTTGATGGGTAGGTGAATTCCACAAAAATGCACTCAATTCTGCCTATGTTGGTGATTGGTGCCAGCCAGTAAAGGGAATGTCACACTATGACGTATAGCCTTAGCGTATGCCGATGTATGTGATTTTCGACCAACACATTGGCGTACATTGTCATACATTACATATACGTTGGGCATACGTCAGGTACGTTCCGGGTAGTCATTATACGTTGTCTCCATCGTTGTGCATCGAGGCTCCGAAAATTTGTTGTGCATGCTCAAAATTTCCAACATGTGGCTCGCATGTTGAATGTATGCTGCATGTACGTTCGGGATACATCGGCGTATGTTGGGAGTATGTTAGAGATACATTGGTATACATTGCTGCACATTAGCCATACATTCAGCTGGTGGGAAAGTGAAGTCCGCATACAGTCCGCCTACTGCCAAGGATGCTTTACGTACTCCTAAAGTACTTCGAACGTATGCCTGCTGTATCTCAGGCGTATTTAACGTATATACTGTATTCTAGCAATGGAGTAACGTATGTAACGTTGGTCAGCATTCCGTGAGCATATGCAAGCATTTTGTGAACGTTTTGTGAAGGTTTTCCGAGGCACATGAATGCTCTCAATAGGTCAGAGATGCGTTTTGCATACGTTACGTACGTTGTGTAAACAACCACTTTTATCCCCCGCCGCTGCTAAGTTTGACGAATGCTGATGTTCTGGCAAATTTTCTAACTTTGAGCACGCGCTGACGCCATACGTCGTAGTGTGACAGGGCCTTAACTTCCTCCTTAAAATGGTGGTAGGCACCGGACCCATCAGCAGACAGACAATGGGGTCGTGTAGACGCGGGGAATGTGGAAGGAATGTGGGTGACAGGGGAGGTAGAGGAGGTGGTGGAGGAGGAAAAGGAAGAGGAAGAAGGGGAAGAAGAAGAGGGGGAAGGGGAAGACAAAGAAGGGGAAGGAGGAAGAAGGGGAAGGAGATGAGGTGGTGATGGTGGAGGAGGAAGAGGGGAAGAAAAAGAAGAGGAAGAAGGGGAAGAAGAGGTGGTGGATGTGGAGGGGGAAGAGGAAGGGTGGTGGTGAGTGGGGGCGAGGTGGGGGGTGAGGAGGGTGGGGGGGGGTGAGTTAGAGGTGGGGAGAGCAGTGCTGGTTGGTTGGTTATCGGGGCTTTACATCCTGATGACATTTAAGGTCATATCAGGACGGGTACCGAATTGTGACAGTGCACACTATGGATGCATCATAGTGCTTCCCCACTGGGAGATCAGGCTGCTATCACCATGACCTGATATCCCACTCAGTCACATTATCCTGACACTGAACCAACCAGTCCTTGCCCTATCCTAATAATGCCAAGCACCTGGCTAGGAAGCAACAAGTATATATTTTTACGTTATTGGTTTGACTCGACCAACAATCTACCAAAACAGGAGATGGATGCTCAACTCATACGGCCATCCCGACTGGTTCAAACAGTGCTGGATTGAACCTGAATGGTTCAAACTTGGTGCCTGGATAATGTGATTTAAGGATGCGCTGTTTTATTGTCGTTGTTGATGTTGTTGCTGATGTTGCTGTTGCTCTGATGGTGTGCTCTGTGGTGGCTTTGTGAATGCAGCAGGCGGGTGTTGCATCGATGAGACGAGGAGTGGAGGGGAAGTGGAAGGGGAGGGATGGGATGGAGAGGGGGGGGGGGGGCATCTGATCAATGCTCGCCTGGTGACTCACCACGCCTCGCGCATGCGCGTGAGATGCGCGGGGGGTGAGGGATGCTAACCAATAGCAGCATTTGGTATCAACTGTAGGGAATTGTATGAGTGTGTGTGGGAGGGCGTGGGAGGTTGGGGTGGGAGTGGTAGGAGGGGTGGGGGTGTCAAGGGGGGGGGGGAGGAGTGGGAGGGGTCGCTGGAACTGTGCCGCGGCTCCAAAACGCGCACACTACCGCGCATGCGCACGGAGCACAGTGTGCAGCGCAGCTAAGCGCCATCAGTTTGACCCATATTTGAGAGTGTGCCTTGTGATGAGTGACGACACGGATTAATTAACCAATCAACAGTCCCGCATGGTATCACGAGGGAGAACCTTTATTATAATAACAACAACAACAACAACACAAATTGAGATCTCACCAAACCCGGGTGTGAAGTGAAGCCTGTGGAGGTGAAAACAAACGAGCAGGAAAACAAGGAGGACTAATTGTGTATGGAATACTAGCAGAGGGAGGGAGGTCCATGCTCAGAACAGCCTCTCCGAACAGCAGGCGCCGCGTCCCGGCGGAAGGACCTCCTCCGCATGCGCGCCAGGTGGGCGGGGCATTCGCAGGTCACCAGGGGTCAGTGGGCGGGTCAGTGACTAATTATCACTACTTTAATTATTGAAAGGAAAGGAAGGTTTGTTTTATTTAACGATACCTCTAGAGCGCATTGATTTTCATATCATCCGCTATTGGACGTCAAACATATGGTCATTCTGACATATTTCTCTGGAGAAAACCCACTGCCACCATGTAGGTTACTCTTTCCAATAAGAAGCAAGGGATCTTATATATGCACTTTCCCACAGACGGGACAGCACATACCACAGCCTTTGTTGAACTAGTTGTGGACCACTGGTTCAGTACTATTGAAGGCGTGATAACAATGCGCCTAATCCCTTTGAATCTTTAATTTGTTGGTGAAGTTCCAAATCTGTGAAGGAAGGCAAAAGGTGGTAGGTAGGGTGGCGAAATCCTAACGCAGATTCTTGGAGCTTCCTCCTTTTTTAAATACAATGACAACCAGTTATTTCACGCTCCAATCTAAAGGCCAGACTCTCTCAGTAGCACGACAAACCGGTCAGTTATCAATTAAAGTTGCATAGTCCGATGCTTTTGAGTTTTTGCTATTTTCTGAGATAAATATATTATACTAATCGTTACAATCCACTTGTAACTTTAATTTTAAATGGCTAAGTTTGGAGAGATTTGACGTCAAAACATGCCAACATAATTTTGGCAAGCACGCCAAAACTCTGACACCATAGACTTAAGCAGTAGCGGTTTCTATTAATTGACTTATTATGCCCTTGTATGCAGCAACAAATGCTTAATACGTGCACCAGTGTCTAACTTGAATATGTAGAATCAAATCTAGATAAGTGTTTTGGTTTTGAAAATTTGATGTTTTCATCGGACGATGCAACTTTAAGACCCTGACCTTCCTCCACCGTTATTTGCGGGGAGGTGTCCTACTTCAGGAGGTCACGTGGTGGTGCCGCCAATGCTCGATGCTTAGAGCCCTCCCCTGTGGCCACCACCCATCAGGGCGCTTACTGAGTGGTGTCATTTGTTTTTTGACCATGTGATGGCTATTTACAAACAGTCAATGGACAGTTGCTATGCTGACTGACTTGTCAATCACCAACTAACGCTAATGGTTTTGAACTATTTGAAATCAAATTATGTACAACTGGGATTTATGACTATTACTCAATGTTATTTCATACGATATGTACTGAATGTTCATAAACGCTTGGAGTTAATAATAACTATTATAAGGATAATTTTAACGTAATTCTAGGATAAGCTTCCATATATACATTGGAAGGTACCCAGTACAGGATGCGGTGGCCCAATCGGTAGCGCGTGGGCCTCACATGCAGAAGGTCGGGAGTTCGGTTCCCGGTCGAGTCAAACCAATGACTTTGAAATTGGTGCTTTTCACTTCCTGGCCTGGCGCTCAGCATTAATATGATAGGGCAAAGAATGGTTAGCTCAGTGTCAGGATAATGTGACTGAGTGGGATATTAGGTCATGGTGCCAGCGACCCGAATTCCCAGTGGGGCAGCACTATTAAGTTGCCATGAGTGTGTACTGTCACAAGTCAGTACCTGTCCTGATATGACCTTAAATGTTGCTAGGATGTAAAACAACAACCAACAACAACATTGGAAGGTATGGCAGACCAATTGGGTTTGAAGCTGGGTAAAATAAATCCAGGGATTGACAGACTTCTGCCATGATTTCTGTCTTTATATGGTCCACCCTTTATTCTGAACTCATTTTCTTCTGCCATTAGTTCGAAATAGCGGAACTATGTCTCAACTCTGGTTTGAACTTTCTGCTCTCTTTGTGTCTACTAAACTCCAGACAGCACATCTATTTAATTGCATTTTATTTGGTAGAAAAGGAACGCAGCAAATGGAACTTAGGAGAGAAGTTAGCTATTAATTAATTGTCTCGTCTGTGCAGACTAAGCCTAGGAAAGGAGGTGACCTTTCACAGTTTTTCCTCACCTCGTCTGTGTTGCCACCAAATGTCTGCCGCTAACATAGAATCTAATTGTCTTCCAGACGCCTCAACACGCTCAACAAGTGTGCCAACATGAAGATCGAGGCTCCCCCTAGGAAGTCGGTGAGTAACTAGTCTGGGTCTATACCTCGAAAATCCCAACACGGGTCTAATAAAATAAGTTATATTAGTACAGTACTCACAAACAAACATATTCTATTAGCACAATTACCATGAATATATTAGTATAGTTCTCCTAAACATATTACTAGTATATATGTCATGAATACATATTAAAAGTATATAAAACAGGTGTCATAAACATTATATTAGCAACTGTGGTAATATAATGTTTGTGAGGACTGTGCTACTATGTTTGTGACAACTGTGGTAATATAATGTTTGTGAGAACTGTGCTAGTATGTTTGTGACAACTGTGGTAATATAATGTTTGTGAGAACTGTGCTAGTATGGTTGTGACAACTGTGCTAATATAATGTTTGTGAGAACTGTGCTAGTATGTTTGTGGCAACTGTGGTAATATAATGTTTGTGAGAACTGTGCTAGTATGTTTCTGACAACTGTGGTAATATAATGTTTGTGAGAACTGTGCTAGTATGTTTGTAATAATTGTGGTAATATAATGTTTGTGAGAATTGTGCTAGTATGTTTGTGAGAACTGTGGTAATATAATGTTTGTGAGAACTGTGCTAGTATGTTTGTGACAACTGTGGTAATATAATGTTTGTGAGAACTGTGCTAGTATGTTTCTGACAACTGTGGTAATATAATGTTTGTGAGAACTGTGCTAGTATGTTTGTAATAATTGTGGTAATATAATGTTTGTGAGAATTGTGCTAGTATGTTTGTGAGAACTGTGGTAATATAATGTTTGTGAGAACTGTGCTAGTATGTTTGTGACAACTGTGCTAATATGTTTGTGAGAATTGTGCTAGTATGTTTGGACAACTGTGGTAATATAATGTTTGTGAGAACTGTGCTAGTATGTTTGTGACAACTGTGGTAATATAATGTTTGTGAGAACTGTGCTAGTATGTTTGTGAGAACGCTGGTAATATAATGTTTGTGAGAACTGTGCTCGTATGTTTGTGACAACTGTGGTAATATAATGTTTGTGAAAACTGTGCTAATATAATATTTATGATAACTGCTAATATAATGTTATGAAAACTATGCTAATATAATGTTTATGTAAACTGTGGTAATATAATGTTTGAGAACTGTCTTATTATCATGTTTATGAGAATTGTCCTAATATAACATGTTTATGAAAATGGTGTTAATATAATGTTTATGAGATCTCTGATGTTTTTGAGAATTAATATAATATATTATATATCCACTGGAAGCGCATATCGCAGTGCCGCAAACTTTGCATGGTCCATATGAGGCCTGGAAAGTCTTGAACAATCTTGAACTTCATTTACCCCATTTCAATGCCTTGAAAATCCTTGAATTTAACCTATTTCGGGTAATTAGTGTTATAAAAGCCTTGAATTCCATTAAGCTGTCCCCACTGATCTAAATTAGTCTGAAATCACCATTCACCATTGTTGTTTTTTTTCTCAAATCCAAATGAAAATAGGCTTGAATTCCATCAAAAACAGCCTTGAAAAGCCTTGAAAAGCTTTGAAATAGCCTTGAATTCCATATCTTTACATGTTTACGGAACCTGAGGGACCATAACGCAACCCAATAGCCAGTCAGTCAGCACTGTCGCAAATCGGTACCCGTCCTGATATGACCTTAGATGTTGCTAGCACCTAAGACCCCAACCAACAAGTCAACATTCCCCATGTCATCACCTCTGCCAATTTGGATTTCCACCGCAGTGTATATATAACTTACAGCATCGTCAAATGCCAGTTGCTCTCATAGCATATCTATGTGATGTGGGGAGGGTAAAAATCCCATGGGTCGGTAAAAGGGTAGGCTCGGGCTTTCTAATGACCAACTGTCTAATGGTGAAAAGAAGACTATTCAGACTCATCCATGATAGACAGTTTACATCTTCAATAGAAATAAAAGAACAAATGTAATGCCACCTAGAAAGGCATACTAAGGTAATTTAGCAGAACCTGTTACTGTGTAGGCTCAGGCTTTCGATCGTACACCTGTCTAATGCTGAAAACAAGACTACTCAGATTTATCACTGATAGGCATTATAAATCTTAACCAGATGGGATGGCCGAATGAATTAGAGCGTCTGTCTCCCGTGTTGGTAGATCGTCGGTCGAGTCAAGTGTCAAACCGATGACTTAAAAATTGATGCTTGTCGCTTCCTAGCCAGCCGCTTGCCATATTAGGATAGGGCAAGGGAAGCAGTGGAATGAGGAAGACCAATCGTCCTCGACTGAAATTGACCATGCTTAAGCAACTAATGTACAACAACAAAACAACCACAACAAAAAAGGGGGGAACCCCCCCCACCCCCCCTAAAAGCAACCTAATCACCCCCCTTTTCACCATTACCTCCCCCAGGGTGACGAGTCTGACGAGGAGGAGCAGTGCGCCCTGTCGGACAAGTGGCGCTTCACCAGGTCCAGTCGCCGCTGGTCCCGGCGAGACCTGGACGAGTTGCTGTCACCCGACGAGCTGCTCCTGCCGCCGGAGCACGAGCTGCTCGGGGTGGACGAGAGCCTAGACAAGGGCGGCGGGCTGCGGTCGTGCAGCAGCCACGACTCGGTGCTCACGGACACGGAGCCGCCATTGGAGGAGAGCCTGCTGCAAACCGACAGGTCCCCCTACTACTACCACCGGCACGGCTCGGGGCCCGACTCCCCGGCCTGTGACCCTCACCACGCCGGCGTCGCCACCACGCTCATCGTGACGCCGGTGTCGCCATCTGCTGGTTCCGGTTCTGGTTCCGGTGCTGAGAAGCCCGGCGGGACAGACCGCCGTAGCATGTCGCCGATCAGCCCGCGGTTGCGGAGGGCGGCATCCGAGCGGTTTCGCGGGGCTAAGATCTTTCTGAAGCGCATCGAGAGCTTCAAGTCTAAGAAGAGCAAGAAGGGCAAGTCTGGTGAGACGCGGACGGGGGCCGGTGGGAAGGTGGAGATAAGTGGACCTGTCTTAGTGGACTCGACCTCCTTCCAGGAGCGGTTGGACCGGCTTGGGTGTGTCGATATCAGCCCAACGAGCGAGAAGCCGAACAGCGGTCTTCGGACATTTATGGCAGGGGCAACTGCCAACCCGAGCCATTCCAGTACGCATGCGCAACAGCATGTGCAAGAGCAGGCGCAGATGCACACACAGGTGCAGGAGCACCCCAACAGACAGTCCTCCTCGTCGTCACCAGGGGGCGGAATTGCGGTGTCTCCGCTCAACAAGCGGGATGGCCGCGTTTTTCTCGACTCGTGGTCGTCGAATAACTCCTTCCCGAGTGGTGGCAGCAGCTCTGGGCTGGCCAATGACCCACCGAGCGGCGGCGGAGGCAGAGGAGTGCCTTCCGAAGTTGGGGCCGGCGAGCACTTGTCGCCGGCGGCGGCGGCGGCGTGTTCGCCGGGCAGGCACCGGCGCAACCACAGCAGCTCCGACATCGCGGACATGTACAGTGCATCCAGCGCGGACCCGAAGCAGCAGGAGTCGTCGTTCCCGATGCTCGTCTCCAACGGCTACATCGAGGTGGGCAACGGGAGCCAAATCAACTACCGCACCGGTAGCTTCAACATGGGCAATGAGGGCGAAGACTACAAAGACAGCTTCTTGAAGTGGACGAGTGGGAAACTAGGCGGCGCGGGTCGCGGTGGCGCAGGACTTGGGTCGGGTTCGGTTAGCTCGCCCGGGTCGCCAGCCGCACCTCTCCGGCAACCCGCTGCGCAGGTGCAGGTGCAGGTGCAGGCGCCCGCATCGCACCAGCGTGAGAATCGTCTCAGCGTGTATGACAACGTGCCCTGCGCGACGGAGAACACCAATGCTCAACAAAATGCTCAACACGAGCTGGATCTGATCCTTCACGACCTGTTCGAGAACATCAATGGTCTCAGCCAAAGTCTGGGGCAGTACGTGCAGGGTGAGTAGTTTGTTATTTACTAATTTTGTTGTTATTCGCTCAGTCATATTGAAGCAAATTCGAGGCACGATTATCGACTTGGATAGAGTTTTCTTTGCACTTGATACTTGTCCAATGACCTGTCTGATAAAGTTTTACCTCAATGATGTCGCGTATTGATACAGGAGGCCAGTGGGGACTAACAGACTTAAAATCCATATTTAGTAACAATTGGTTCATCGAAGGCCGTGGTGTGTGCTGTCCTGTCTGTGGAAAAGTGCATATAAAAGACCCCTTGCTGCTTAATGAAAAGAGTAGCCTATGCGGCGGCAGCAGGTTTCCTCCAAAGAAATATGTCAGAATGACCATATGTTTGAGGTCCAATAGCCGATGATACGAAAATAAATTTGCTCTAGAGGTGTCCGTTAAATAAAACAAGCCTTGCTTTTGGGTGCGGTGACCAAATCAGCACTATGTCGTTGGAGGGATGTCAGAGGGGGGGTGGGGGTGGGGGGTGAACACACATATATACAAAGTGGTATTTCATCTAATGTAAAATATTTACTAGGACAATTTGATTGCAAGCTACATTAGAAATTAATGTATGGCTACAACCCTACCAAGCTTAGTATCCCTGTACATAGATAACAGATTCATCTCTACCCAGGGTAGGGTTGATTGACAAATCCGAGCAAAAACTGCTTAAAATAGGAATTAACTGCGTATGTGGTGGTTCAAGTGCACATTGTTTATCAACCAGACGGGATGGCCGAATGAGTTAGAGCGTCCATCTCCCGTGTTGGTATATCGTGGAAGCGAATCCTGGTCGAGTCTTACCAATGACTTAAAAATTGATAATTGTCGCTTCCTAGCCAGGCACTCAACATATTAGGATAGGCCAAGGGAAGCAGTGGAATGAGGAAGACTAATCGTCCGCGATTTAAATTGACTTTACTCAGACAACTCAATCAATCAATAGTTCCATCCTCTAGTCGAGGGTTGGATGCAATGGTTCTCCACTTGTCCCGATGTTGTGCTGTTCTGATAGACTGTGAATAATTCGAGCCTGTCCACTGTGAAATATTTGTAAACCATGATGTTCTTGGTACTCAGACAACTAATGTACCAACAACAAAAAAGAATTTTATATTAGCTTAAAGCTGCATAGTCCGATGAAATATCAAATTTTCAAAACCAAACCAATTATCTAGATTTGATTTTACATATCTAACTTAGATACTGATGCACTTATTAAACATTTGTTTCTGCGTAGAAGGCAATACTGAATCAATTTAACAGAACCTGTTACTGCCGAAGTCGATGGTGTCAGAGTTTTGGCAAGCTTGCCAAAACTAATTTTCCATGTTTGCACTCAAATATCTCAAAAGTTTACCATTTAAAATAAAAGTAACTTTGAACTAATGTAAAGTAGATACTAGTGATCGATCTAATATATTTATCTCAGAAAAAATACAGAAATTCAAAACCATCGGACTATGCAACTTTAAGCAAAGCTGCATAGTCCGATGAAGCATCAAATTTTCAAAACCAAAACAATTATCTAGAATTGATTCTACATATCTAACTATACTGGTGCACTTATTAAACATTTACCACGACCTAGAAGGGAACTCTGAGGCAAGCTAATAGAACCTATTACTGTAGAAGCCTATGGCGTGAGAGTTTTGGCGTGCTTGCCAAAACTAATTCTACATGTTTCCACTTCAAATATCTCAAAACTTAGCCATTTAAAATAAAAGTTACTTCAGACTAAAGTAAGGTAGATTATGATAATCAATTTAATATATGTATCTCAGAAAAATGGAAGAAACTCAAAACCATCGGACTATGCAACTTTAACGCTGGGAAATTGGTCCAAGCATTTGCTGGAGGTTGTTTTTTTGTTCCTTTTTTCCTTTATTCTATTTTCGCTTGATTTATTTAGACTAAGTATGATGCTTCATTTAGCATTTAATGTCGGCGTGCTAAATTTAGTACACGCTACAGAATGTTAATTTTGCATCGACTAAGTTGTGACGTCACTGCGTACCACGTGTTCACTGGAAGATTGACTAAATAGCAGGACCAGTTATGTACGGGAATAACATTGGAGGATATGTTTCGGAATAAGGCCAACTAAAAACAAATGGTGATCGGCCCCGCCCGTGCCTGAAAAATCGACCGCCCCTGAATTTTTTCTTTTTTTTAAAGACTGTTAAAAATATATTGGGCTTGCAGGAATTCAACTATCGTACCATCGCATAGTTCGGCCACGGTTGAATTAACAAATGAACTATTTACACTTTCCATACACTCCTCATAACGTCATATCGCCAACACGGCCAGCAAAGCCCTAAAGGTCGCATTCCTTACACGCGTAATGCGTAATGTGAATGCGAATGCGACAAAAAATCGAAACGCCTTGAAACCTATGAGCTACATTCCTTACACGCGTAATGCGAATGTGAATGCGAATGTGAATGCAAATCCATTTTCCCGATCGGTCCATGTAGCGATCGGTGCGTAATGCGTCAAGGTGGTGCGAATAGAAAATCATCAGTCGCATTTGTCCATTGATATAAGGCTGGAGGAGGCGACTGATAATTACGGACAGCTGGGACAAGGTGGTGCGAATAGAAAATCATCAGTCGCATTTGTCCATTGATATAAGGCTGGAGGAGGCGACTGATAATTACGGACAGCCGGGACAAGGTGGTGCGAATAGAAAAGCATCAGTCGCATTTGTCCATTGATATAAGGCTGGAGGAGGCTGTTAGGAAGCAGTCTTCATGAGAAATATGAAGAATGGGATGGTGCAAACATGTAGGTTTATGGGGCGGACCTGTTAGGAAGCAGTCTTCATGAGAAATATGAAGAATGGGACAGTGCAAACATGTAGGTTTATGCGGCGGACCTGTGAGGAAGCAGTCTTCATGAGAAATATGAAGAATGTACTTTTTATATACTTCACTGCATAATGCATAACGCGTGTAAAGGGCGCATTCCATATACGCGTAATGCGTAATGCGAATGCGAATGCGAATGCGACAAAAAATCAAAACGGCTTGAAACCTATGAGCTACATTCCATATACGCGTAATGCGTAATGCGAATGCGAATGCGAATAAAATCCATTATCCCGATCGCTCCATGTAGCGATCGGTGCGTAATGCGTAATGCATAAAGGTGCTGCGAATAGAAAAGCATCAGTCGCATTTGTCCATTGATATAAGGCTGGAGGAGGCGACTGATAATTACGGACAGCCGTGTAGGTTTATCCGGCGGACCTGTTAGGAAGCAGTCTTCATATTTGGGACGGTCCTAACATCCCTCGAAGCAAGCTAAACTGAGCCATGTTTGGACCGTCCCATTCTGTGTGTGTGTGTCTCTGTGTGTGTATCTGTGTCTGTGTGTGTGTCTCTATGTGTGTGTGTGTCTCTGTGAGTGTGTCTCTGTGTGTGTGTCTCTGTGTTGTGTCTGTGTGTGTGTCTCTGTGTGTGTATCTGTGTGTGTCTGTGTGTGTGTCTCTGTGTGTGTCTCTGTGTTGTGTCTATGTGTGTGTCTCTGTGTGTATCTGTGTGTGTCTGTGTGTGTATGTGTGTGTGTCTCTGTGTGTGTCTCTGTGTGTGTCTCTGTGTTGTGTATCTGTGTCTCTGTGTGTGTATGTGTCTCTGTGTCTTTGTGTCTCTGTTGTTGTGTGTGTGTCTGTCTGTGTGTGTATCTCTGTGTCTCTGTGTGTGTCTCTGTTTCTGTGTGTGTCTGTTGTGTGTGTGTGTGTCTCTGTGTCTGTGTGTGTGTCTCTGTGTGTGTGTCTGTGTGTCTCTGTGTTGTGTCTCTGTGTCTCTGTGTGTGTCTCTGTGTGTGTCTCTGTGTTGTGTATCTGTGTCTCTGTGTGTGTCTGTGTCTCTGTGTCTTTGTGTCTCTGTTGTTGTGTGTGTGTCTGTCTGTGTGTGTACCTCTGTGTCTCTGTGTGTGTCTCTGTTTCTGTGTGTGTCTGTTGTGTGTGTGTGTGTCTCTGTGTCTGTGTGTGTGTCTCTGTGTGTGTATCTGTGTGTCTCTGTGTTGTGTCTCTGTGTCTCTGTGTGTGTATCTGTGTGTGTCTCTGTGTGTGTGTGTCTCTGTGTGTGTGTCTCTGTGTTGTGTCTCTGTGTCTGCCAACAGAAAAGCATCAGTCGCATTTGTCCATTGATATAAGGCTGGAGGAGGCGACTGATAATTACGGACATCCGTGTAGGTTTATGCGGCGGACCTGTTAGGAAGCAGTCTTCATATTTGGGACGGTCCTAACATCCCTCCAAGCAAGCTAAACTGAGCAATGTTTGGACCGTCCCATTCTCTGTGTGTGTGTCTCTGTGTGTGTTTCTATGTGTGTATATGTGTCTATGTGTTGTGTGTGTGTTGTGTGTGTCTGTGTGTGTGTGTGTCTCTGTGTGTGTGTGTCTCTGTGTGTCTGTGTGTGTGTCTCTGTGTGTGTGTCTGTGTGTTGTGTCTCTGTGTCTGTGTGTGTGTCTCTGTGTGTGTATCTGTGTGTGTCTCTGTGTGTCTCTGTGTGTGTGTCTCTGTGTTGTGTCTCTGTGTGTGTATGTGTCTCTGTGTCTTTGTGTCTCTGTTGCTGTGTGTGTGTACTTTTTATATACTTTTTATATACTTCACTGCATAATGCATAACGCATAACGCAATACGCATTGCGCGTATATGGAATGCTGGCATTCGCATAACGCATAACGCGTAACGCATTACGCATTACGCGTATATGGAATGCGCCCTTAAGGAATGATGGCATTCGCATAACGCATTACGCATGTAAGGAATGCCACCTTTAAGCTTGGTCAGTTCTTGGGGTCTTACGTCCTGGCAACATCTAAGGACATATCAGGACAGATACCGACTTGTGACAGTGCACACTCATTGTGACTTTATAGTGCTACCCAACTGGGAGACCAGGCCGCCAGACCAGTGTCAGGGTTACCTGTTATCCTGACACTGAGCCTTGCCTTATCCTATTAATGTGGAGTGCCTGGCTAGGAAGTATAAATGTTTAAGTCATTGGTTTGACTCAACCAGGGTTCGAACCCATGGTTTCGAATCCCACGATCTACAAAAACGGGAAACGGAAGCTCAACTCATTCGGCCATCCCGTCTGGTGCCTTAAAGCTGCATTATCCGATGGTTTTGAATTTTGAATTTTTTTTAATTTTAGATAAATATATTGCATTGATTGTTATCGACCATTGATTGTTTGTATGTAACAATCTTAAAACTCCAACAAACAAACAAAACAGGGAATAGCTAATGGCATTGCACACCAACTGGCCTGGTTCTAGTTTTAAACCTGAGTTAAAGCTGCATAATCCGATGGTTCTGAATTTTTTATTTTTTTTTAGATAAATGGTTCGTTCTCTAAAACTGGATACCACATATTAAATATCCATGTTACGTTGGACATAATATGGTCTTTCTTTTTTTAATAGCAAGTCAAATAATTATTGTTGCCTTTCGTTATTAAGCATGTTAGCAATACTATATATATTTAATCTATACCACAAAACCTATCAAAAATATGTTTATATGATTGTCTGCTAAAGTGAAAATGTGAAATTTTTAAACATTCACACATTTACAGTAATATTTACACAAACTTATATTTTTTCAAAATTGTTTCAAAGTTTTTCTTGTAAGACATCCTTTTGTTTGCTTAACTGTAATCAAAGAAATCTAGTTTGAATGTGTTGTCGATGTTAAAAATGATGTTATGGATGTGTCAATGTTGTGTGTTTAATTTCCATGTTACATAGGACATATTTTCCTATTGCTATTCATCATAAGATCAAAATCAAAAAGTGGAGTGAATTTTTTTCAACTCTGACACATGCACAGCATGTAAAGCTTCATATGAATATATATGTCATGGGGGTGATGAAAATGGGAAATATTGCGCCTAGAGCGGGACTCGAACCCACATCAATTTGCATTCCGGGCCAGTGTGCTAACCATTACACCACCTAGGCTCCCTGATATCAACACACTACCCACGCCTACCTGTCTATGCGGCTCCTTGCCTGAGAGGTCAGTGCAGACCACTACACTCGTCCCCCTGGAATTGTAAGTCTTTTAATGCTTACAATTACATACATACAGGCAATGCACATACACTTACATACACAGGGTAGGTTCAACAACTATACAGCGCATAGCTTGTACAGGATCATGGTCACGGCAACCAGTGTCATGGGGGTGATGAAAATGGGAAATACTGTGCCTAGAGCGGGACTCGAACCCACATCTCTTTGCATTCCGGGCCAGTGTGCTAACCATTACACCACCTAGGCTCCCTGATATCAACACACTACCCACGCCTACCTGTCTATGCGGCTCCTTGCCTGAGAGGTCAGTGCAGACCACTACATATACATTCTGATATTATTCGGAATGTTTTCTCGTATTATTTGGCATACTTTCAGTTTTCGCTTCCATGCCACAAAAGCGGTACCCAGCTTCAGAGAACAACCCAAATACATTAGATTGATCATTATAATTTACAGTAAAACCTCGATCCGACCACCTCCAAAGATCGATTACCCTCCTATATCGATTGCTTTACTTGGGTCCCCAACCCAAACGATTGCCTATGCAATACCATTGTATTGATACAACAAATCCCTTTAACCGACACCTCCCTAAATGGCCCATTCAAAGTATGTCCCATGGTCGATCGATTTAGAGAGGTTTTACTGTATATAAAAAAAAAACTACCTTGATTAATCAACATGCATAGCAAACCGAACACCCCTCCCCACGCCAAAAGGGGAAAAAATGTGTCTGGATATAAATGTAATATGAGAAATAGTCTACATTGAATCCACAACTTACTGGTTGGCCTGTGTAGGCTTTAAGTTTGCTTTTGAGTTTCTGCCGTATGTTTAGTTGGTCGGTATCGTCCATTTTACTTCAATTTCAAGGAGCTTTGTTGTTTAATGGGTTATTTGAAGTGAAGACATTCCTGCTTGATTTCGGTGTGCACAACGAAATTCTAGACATCAGAGATTTCAGCAGGGACAGGTAATATTAAATTGACTTAGTTAGTTAGTACTCCCATAAATGCTTAATCAGTTGGATACTGTCAGAAGGGTGATGAAAATGGGAAATATTGCGCCTAGAGCGGGACTCGAACCCACATCTCTTTGCATTACGGGTAAGTGTGCTAACCATTACACCACCTAGGCTCCCTGATCTCAACACACTACCCACGCCTACCTGTCTATGCGGCTCCAATATGTAGGATTGAATCATTTGATGCTTTCAGCAGATTGTACAGTCCCATTTCAATTCGAATACCGAGTTTTGCATAATCCTAGAGGGAAAGGCATACCATTTTTAAATAGCTCTGGAAAGGACATGAAAAGTCCTTTGGGAATTCATTCAAAACCCTGAAAAGCCCTTTAAAAAAACCTGGCAGCTGTGGCTCTTACACCTGGAACGGTGGTCCTCCATTTAATTTACATTTACTCAAAGACCCTATAACACTAAGACGCCTCACTAAGCCTGTACTGTGTAATCAAAATGATCAAACCCACCACCTGGTGCGCTGGCTGTTCTCTTGATTACACAGTTGCTATATTATATGTATAAATGTATATATGAATGTGAAAGATGTGTGATGATGGTGATGATGATGCTGATGCTGATGATGCGTATTTGATGTGTATTCATACTAAACTATATCATGTATAATATAATTGTATGTGTTTACATGTGAAACACCAACCAGCAGCCGGGCTGATCAAACCCACCACAAGGTGGCACTGCGAAATTTATATTACCATCGGAGAGATAGGGAGTGAGCTGTCTTAGTGTTATAGGGTCTTTGATTTACTGCCACTCTTTTGTATTCAACCAGACGGGATGGCAGAATGAGTTAGAGCGTCCATCTCCCGTGTTGGTAGACCTTGGGATCGTGGGTTCGAACCCTGGGCGAGTCAAACCAATGACTTAAAAATTGATAATTGTTGCTTCCTAGCCAGGCGCTCGGCATTATTAGGATAGGGCAAGGACTGGTTTGGCTCAGTGTCAGGATAATGTGACTGAGTGGGATATCAGGTCATGGTGCTGGTGGCCTGGTCTCCCAGTGGGGTAGCACTATAAAGTCACCATGAGCGTGCACTGTCACAAGTTGGTACCCGTCCTGATATGACCTTAGATGTTGCTAGGACGTAGCACAACAACAAACAAAACAAACCTTTTTCTTCTGTGTGTATGCCTGGTTGACCAATGGCCATCAGTGTCCAGCATCAATCAACTCGAGTCAACACCGCTTGATATCGGCATGGAGTGTATGTGTGGGACCTGAGCGTCAGCTGCACAACAGCAACATTTATGTAATGAACATTTTTGCAATATCTAACATGACATTTTGTAGTGGGTTATGGGTTATTTTTATTTAAATATATATTTTTGGTTATTGAACTGGGAAACATGGCAGCTGTGACTCTTATACCTGGGACGGTGGTGCTCCATTTTATTTACATTTACTCCCCCACCGCCATTTTTCTTCTGTGTGTATGCCTTGTTGACTAATGGCCGGCAGTGCCCAGCGTCAATCAACTCGGGCCAACACCGCCTGATAGTGGCAGGGAGTGTATGTGTGGGACCTGAACGTTAGCTGCACAACAGCAACAACATCTATGTAGTGAACATTTTTTGCAACGGCAGTCGTTCATGGGTTATTTTATTTATTTATCTGGGACTCTTATACCTGGGACAGTGGTTCTCCATTTTATTTACATTTACTGCCCCACCGCCCTTTTTATTCTGTATGTATGGCTTGCTGACCAATGGGCGGCACCGGGACTGATGGCCGAATCGGTAGAGCGCGGGTCAAGTCAAACCAATGACGTAATAATTTAGACTTGTCGCTTCCTAGCCTGGCGCTCGTCATTAATAGGATAAGGCAAGGACTGGTTCACTCAGTGTCAGGATAATATGACTGAGTAGTAGGATATCGGGTCATGGTGCTGGCAGCCTGATTTCCCAGTGTGGAAGCACTATAAAGTTGCCATGAGTGCACACTGTCACAAGTCGGTACCCATCCTGATATGACCTTAGATGTTTCTAGGACATAAAACAACAACAAACAAACAAACAAACCAATGGCCGGCAGTGCCCAGTGTCAATCAATTCGGGGTCAACACTGCTTGATAGCAGCAGGGAGTGTGACCTGCATTAGCTGCACAACAGCAACAGCAACATCAGCAACTGCTGCTGCTTGTATAGCCAAGCATCAGAAGCAGCAGTAGCAGTTGAGGCGGAGGCGGCGCTGCGACCACCGCAGCACACCGCGCACACTGCTCGCTGCTTGTGCAACGCGTGGCCCGCCGCTTGTGCAACGCGTACTGCGCCGCTTGAGCAACGCGCCCAGCATCGCGCCTGGCCGAGCTGCTCGCGTGGCGCGGCAGTGCGCAGCGTATACTACTAGAGCGGGTGGCGGAGGTTGCCGGCCGGCAGTCTGGTAGGACCCGCAGGATAGTCAGCACCAATCATTCCGCGCCCGGACACCCATACCAGCCCTCAGCACTCTCAATGGGGCATGATCGGAGCCCGAGGTGAGTGGGTGAGTGGGTGAGTGGGTGGGCACGGCTCGCTGTGTGGGTGGGTGGGTGTTGTGTTGTGTTGTGTTGTGTTGATTGTGAGTGCATGTTGTGGATGTGTGGTGTGTGTGTTGTGTTGATTGTGGATGTGTGTTGTGTTAATTGTGGATGTGTGTTGTGGGTGTGTTGTGTTGATTGTGACCGGGTGTGTGTTGTGTAGTGTGTGTTGTGATTGTGATGGGTGGGTGGTGTTGATTGTGGGTGTGTGGTGTTGATTGTGGGTGTGTGTTGTGTAGTGTGTGCTGTGTGTGTGTGGACGGCAGGGACCATATGGGGATGGTGAATGAGTGAGTGAGCAGGTAGGTGGTGAGCAGCTCAGAGGAACTCACCTGTACACCTCCCCTCCCCTCCCCTTCCCCCCTCCCCCCTCCCCTCTCCCCCTCCCCACTCCCCTCCCCCCCTCCCCTCCCCTTCCCTCCCCCTCCCTTCCCCTCCCTTCCCCTCCCTTTCACTCCCCCACCCTCCCGTCCCTCCCCTCTCCCTCTCCTCTCCTCCCCCATCCCCTCTCCTCTCCTCTCCTCTCCTCTCCTCTACTCACTCTACTCTCCATCCCTCCCCCTCCCCTCTTCCTCATCCTCTCCTCTCTCTCCTCTCCTCCTCTCCTCTCCCTCTCCTCCCCTCTCCCCTCCCCTCCCCCTCCCCCTCCCCCTCCCCTCCCTCTCCTCCCTTCCCCTCCCCTCTCCTCTCCTCTCCTCCCCTCCTCCCCTCCCCTCCCCCCCCCCCCACTCCTCTCATTCTCCCCCCACTCACGTACTGTCCCCCTACGCACCACCAAGCTGTCATTACCTTGAGCTCACCAACCCACCAACCCATCAACCCTGACCCCGATCCCGGCCCACGT
This sequence comes from Branchipolynoe longqiensis, assembly GCA_030323885.1. Classification (NCBI taxonomy): domain Eukaryota; kingdom Metazoa; phylum Annelida; class Polychaeta; order Phyllodocida; family Polynoidae; genus Branchipolynoe; species Branchipolynoe longqiensis. Next base: position 43,390,884 of record CM059191.1, on the reverse strand, counting down.
CTGACACACACACATACACATACACACACACACACACACACACACACACACACACACACACACACACACACACACACACACATCCCGCCATCTACGCAGTCAAGTCGTGCTGGTCAGCGTGCTGTCACACCGCTCTGACAGTCGGTCGCGACGACATATTGAAATCAGGCCGAACTCTCCCCACATCCAACGAGCAACATACCTCCTCCAACCCCACCCCACCCCTTCATCTTAACCCCCTGAGGGTAAGTTTCATTATACCGACACCTCCCTAACAGACACACACACCACGTCCCACAGGATCCACCCCATCCCACCCTCCTCTTCCCCCTCCCGAGGAGGCTGGTGGGACATTGTCAGGATTGGTTGGTGTTAGAGGTTTACGTCCTGGCAACATCTAAGGTCATATCAGGATGGGGCTACCGACTTGTGACAGTGCGCAGTCATGGCAACTTCATAGCGCTGCTCCACTGGGAAAATCAGGTCGCTGGCACCATGACCCGATATCCCACTCAGTCACATTATCCTGACACTGAGCTAACTACTCCTTACCCTATCCTATTAATGCAGAGCGCCAGTCTAGGAAGTGTCAAGTCTCAATTGTATAAGTCAGTGGTTTGACTCGACCGGGAACCAAACTCCCGATCTCCTGCACGAGAGGCCCGCGCTTTACCGATTCGGCCACGGCGCCCACCACATTGGCAGGAAGCCAGCAATTTGCGCCGTCGACAATATGGCGGGATGAGGCGGTGATGGTGACTGACCTGCTCATGGCTATACAGGTCCGTGTGAGTAAATGCAGCCAGAGAGCAGCTCGCCACTGCACACGGCAGCTGCTCATACCCGCACGGGCTGTTACTGTCACTGTTAGTGTCATCGCCGCTCTCACTGTGGCTGACACCGCTGCTGTCACTGTTACTGTCATTGTTACTGTCATTGACACTGTTACTGTTAGTGTCATGGTCACTGGCACTGTTGCTGTCACTGTTAGTGTCACCGTTACTGTCATCGTTACTGTCACTGTTGCTGTCACTGTTGCTGTCACTATTAATGTCATTGTCACTTTCACTGTTGATGAGACGGCTGTTGTCACTGTTATGGTCACTGTTACTGTCATTGTTGCTGTCACTGTCATTATCATTGTCACTGTTGCTGACACTGTAATTGTCATTGTCGCTGGCACTGTTACTGTCACTGTTGTTGTCAATATTGCTGTCACTGTTGCCGTCACTTTCTGACACCGCTGCTGTTGCCGTCATTGCTGCTGCTTCAACTGCTCTGGTCGGTGTCACTGCTTCTTCTGTTGCTGCAGTGGGAAATGTCGGTATGAGTCTGTGTTTCGGTTATGAATCGGCGAATGTGGCGGAATATTGTCGTACTGTAGGGCAGTAAATGTCAAAATGGAGTATATGTATGTATGTATATATGTATGTATGTATGTATGTATGTATGTATGTATGTATGTATGTATGTATGTATGTATGTATGTACGTACGTACGTACGTACGTACGTACGTACGTACGTACGTATGTATGTATGTATGTACGTACGTACGTATGTATGTATGTATCTATGTATGTATGTATGTATGTATGTATGCATGTATGTCCTGGCAACATCTGAGGTCACATCCGGACTGGTACAGACTTGTGACAGTACGCACTCATGGTGACTTTATTGTGCTGTCCCACTGGGAGACCAGGCCGCCAGCACCAATTTTTGTTTGTTTGTTGTTTTACGTCCTAGCAACATCTAAGGTAATATCAGGAGAGATACTGACTTGTGACAGTTCGCACTCATGGCAACCTTTTTATAGTGCTGCCCCATTGGGAGACCAAGCCTCCAACACCATGACCCGATATACCACTCAGTCACATTATCCTGACACTGAGCCAACGAGTCCTTGCCCTATCCTAACAACACCGCATGCCTGGCTAAAGAAGCGACAAGTATAAATTGTTAAGTCATCGGTTTGACTCGACCCGGGTTCGAACCCGTGGGTTCAAATCCCACGATCTACCAAAACGGGAGACGGATGCTCAATTCATTCGGCCATCTTGTCTGGTCGCCAAGATGTAAAACTCTAACAAACAAACAATCTTAATCAAAGCCATTATAGACCCAACACAGATCGATGTAGACAAATGCATAGCAATCTAGACAGACCCAGACAGGCTGACATTGGGTAAAACCAGTGCATAGACACTCTGACTAATTCAATACTGACAGGTGCATATCAGCTCAAGTCGCACCAACTGGTGCCCACGTGAGAAACGCGACTACAAAAGAGCACAATGCTGACCATACCACTAAGGACATGCTGGGTTGGTGCTATGTGCAATTAGCAGTGTTAGAAACCATCTTGTTGGTATGTGCACTGACGTTTTGGCACCGAGCTGGAGTCGGCCCAGTTGAGGCCCAGTCTTACTTTGATGAAATCTTCACCCCTGGTTGAGTCAAACCAATGACTTAAAAATTGATACTTGTCGCTTCCTAGCCAGGCGTTTGGCAATATTAGGATAGGACACAGACTGGTTGACTCAGTGTCAGGATAATGTGGCTGAGTGTGATATCAGGTCATGGTGCCGGAAGCTTGATCTCCCAGTGGGGAAGCACTATAAAGTTGCCATGAGTGCACACTTACACAAGTCGGTACCTGTCCTGATATTAACTTAGATGTTGCCAGGACGTAAAACTCCAACATCCAAACGATGCATTCTGCCTTCTTGATATGACAAAATTGGGATATATATGAAGGTACTGGTTGCTGATGCTGACTGGCCATTAGGAAAAATAGGAGACTTGCTCTCAGCACACTACCCCTCTTTGAACGTTGTCTGCTGCGAGTGAGTGCATCACAGCTAAAAATAACTACTTTCACAGTTAAGTAGAGACCACTCGCTTAAGCTTTTTTGCCCGCCTGATTTTTCTCTTTTTGAGATCTATAATCTTCTGTTTTATACTGACATAATTTGTTTTATATCACGCGCGCACACACACACACACACACACACACACACACACACACACACACACACACACACACACACACACACACACACACACACACACACACACACGCACACCCACACACATTTTAAGACCCGCAAAATAACAGAAATATATATATAACTAGACAGTGCGACGGTCTCTAGCAAAGAGAGTGTAGTAGTCTGCACTGACCTCTCAGGCAAGTAACCACCTAGACAGGTAGGCATGGGTAGTGTGGTGATATCAGGGAGCCTAGGTGGTGTGATGGTTAGTACACTGGCCCAGAATGCAAAGAGATGTCGGTTCGAGTCCCGCTCTAGGCGCAATATTTCCCATTTTCATCACCCCTACAACAAAGTACTAAAGAACAAGTCTAGGCCCACTACATCAAAGCAGAGCGATGTACCTCAATTGAGGGCAGCTAGAACCAACAGAGGGCAATATTTGGTTCAACAGAGGGCAATATTTCGTAAAAGAGAGGGCAGTATTTGCTTCAACAGTGGGACATATTTGCTTCAACAGAGGACAGTATTTAGTTCATCATAGGCTAATATTTGGTACAACAGAGGGAAATATTTGTTTCAAAAGATGGAAGTATTTGCTTCAACAGAGGGAATTATTCGCTTCAACTATGAACAACCTTTGGTTCAACTGAGAGCAGTATTTTGTTCAATAGAGGGTAGTATTTGGTACAACAGAGGGCAGTATTTGCTTCAACAGAAGGCAATATTTGCTTCAACAGAGGGAAATGTTTGTTCACCTTAGGGAAATATTTAGTTCAACAAAGGCCAATATTTGGTACATCAGAGGGAAATATTTGCTTCAACAGAGGGAAGTATTTGGTTCAACTATGAGCAATATTTGGTTCAGCTGAGGTCAGCATTTACTTCAACAGAGTATAATATTACTGGATGCCCGGCCACATTTGGGACACCAGAGAATACTACAGAAACTCTCCCCTTCATATCACTTGTCTATCAACTCATTAACCAATGCTAAGGAAGAATGAAGTCAAGACACAGATAAACAGTGGAGAAGTTGTGCTTTACTAACACCAACTCCTGTCCACCTACCAGTGACCTATCATCCACACCCCTTGCCTTCTAGCCACACAAGATCTCATTACTACTTTAGCCTGTATAGAAAGCAGTGCTTACAGCTCATGGGACAGGAGTCCTATGGCTGTGTACACACTCAATTAGAATAGATGAATTTTGATAGCATCAGACAGAGTGTCTGGGGTTCCTGCTCAAGAGTAGGTGCGCCTCACTCCAGAGTCAGGAGTAGAGTGATCTCTCTCCAGGGGGTCTGAAGCAGAGTCTAGAATTAAGATCTTGGTTTGAGGCTAGTGTGGTCAGAGGGCCAATGGGATGCAGGTGACTGGGCAGTCCCCAGCCAGCCAATCAGGCACCTCCACAGTCAGGGTGGGTGGCACCCTCCCCCAGTAGGGGTAGCTGTCACTCAACCCAGCTGCAGGTGGTGCCCTGTGTGTATATGCAAATTAGGCTGGTGGACCAGCCCAGTGGTCAAGGCAGGGGGGGGCAGGTAGTTATACAGTTACAATAGATCTCTGTTAAAATGGTCTTTTCTCCAATTGCACTCTTTATGGATGCATAGAGACATATTTCAACAATCATGTACTGCCTCTTATATAGGAACATCTCTTCATTAATCTCAGGCATAATATATGAACATATATTTCACACAGCTTATATCATGTCATAATGGGAGTGGGATATTATTACTTTTAGTTTATATAACATCGTCCCCACTCCGTCGCCCAAGACTAATAATGCTCTCTGCCAATATATAATTCTTAACCGAAAATCCGTATATTTTTACAAGAGGGCAGTATTTGCTTCAACAGAGGGAAATATTCGGTACAACAGAGGGTTTTATTTGCTTCAACAGAGGGCAATATTTGCTTAAAAAGAGGGCAATATTTGGTTCAACAGAGGGCAATATTTGGTACAACAGAGGGAAATATTTGCTTCAACAGAGGGAAATATTCGGTACAACAGAGGGTATTATTTGCTTCAACAGAGGGCAATATTTGCTTAAAAAGAGGACAATATTTGGTTCACCATAGGGCAATATTTAGTTCAACAGAGGCCAATATTTGGTACAACAGAGGGAAATATTTGCTTCAACAGAGGGAAGTATTTGGTTAAACTACGAGCAATATTTGGTTCAACTGAGGGCAGCATTTGGTTCAACTGAAGGCAATATTTGCTTAAGAAGAGGGCAATATTTGGTTCAACAGAGGGCAATATTTGGTTAAAATAAGGGCAATATTTGGTTCAACAGAGGGCAATATTTGGTTCAACAGAGGGCAATATTTGGTCAAAATAAGGGTAATATTTGGTTCAACAGAGGGCAATATTTGGTTAAAATAAGGGCAATATTTGGTTCAACAGAGGGCAATATTTGGTTCAACTAAGGGCAATATTTGGTCCAACATGGAACAATATTTGGCTCAGCCGAGGGCAGCCTGGATCACAATTGATTAACTGGGGGTTGTCGGGGCTGTGTGTGTGTTGGGGAGGGGGGACTAGTGAACTGTGACTAATAATAATACTAATAATAATATATCAATTTAAAGGAAGGTTGATTGGCTTCACAGGAAAGCAAATAATGCCATTTATTCGATGGCGGTGGGGTAATATTCGACAAAATTTGGTATTCATCATGAGTCACAAATATTTTAACTAGCTTTTGATCCATAATGCGTCTTCAATAGGTCTAGGCTTGATTCTCTTCTGGGAATTTACCACGTCAGGCCATATGCCTCCTGCTGCGAAGGTTTTCCAGTTTTGTACACCTGTCAAAAATATCATCTTCGGTTAAATTGTCGTCTGCTGTCACCAAATTGAGGCCAAATGGCATTTTGTATCACCGAGGTACTCCTTCGCGAAAATGAAAGGATATTTACTAGATAATTAAGGCAGTTTCCGTGATTTATTATTCGACGTTCCTATGACGATAGCAGACGACAATCTAACAATTGACATTTCCTCTTAGGCTTTATGATATGCATTGTCACCGAATTATTTAATTTAAGTGTGATTTTCTTTTTCTTATTTTTGTTCTTTCATGTAAAGGTTTAATATTCCTTTTATATTATTAAATGTAGGTTATTCATTGAATAATGGATTTTGTCAATGCCAGAGCACTGGGCTTCTAGACGTACAGTAAAATTGCTTGATTCTTAAAGGCTCAATCACACCTTACCGGATTGGGGTACCGGATAGAAAACGGACACTGTCCGTTGAAATACGTCAATGTCCGTTTTATATACGGTACGCATCCGGCGTGTCCATTCTCTGTCCAGTGGTGTCTGGTGTGTACGGTGGCAAGTTTTGAACATGCACAAAACTTGTACCGGACACCTCCGGACTGACCTGTATGGTTGGTGTCCAGTTTAAGACCGTTTAGTCCATTTTGTCCGTTTCATGTCCTGAACCCATCCGTTACATCTCCGGTTTGCTTCCTGAATAGTCTGTTGACGGTGTTGGGGGGAATTCGGTCCATCCTTTTTTTCGGCGCGTCCGTGACAGTCTGGTGGCTATTCGTTATTGTTTGGTCTGTCCGTTTGACATTCGGTTGCCGTCCGGTTCTCGTCCGGTTCTGGTCTGTTGGCTATTCATTAATGTACGTTCCTTGTCCATTTACCGTCCGTTTCGTCCGGCCGCCTTTGACCCGAAAGCGCAACATTTCGACACATTTCAGTACATTTTGATACCGAACACCACCGGACTAGAAAATTTGTTGTCCTGTTGTGTCCGGTACTCAATCCGGTAAGGTGTGACAGGCACTTAAATGAAACTCATCAGTTGTAATGGTAAACTGCATACACTTGCCCGATTGACATCTATGGTTCTTGTCCGGTTTGAGTTTGTTTCGTCCGTTGGCTATCCATTCATGTCCATTTCATGTCCGTTCATATCTGTTTTCATGTCCGTTTCATGTCCGTTTCATGTCCGTTCGTCCAGCAGCCATTGACCCGATAGCGCAACATTTTGACACATTTTAATACATTCTAATACGTCTCACCACCAGACTAGACAATTCTGTCCGTTGCTCAATCTGGTGAGGTGTGACAGCCACTTTACTAATACTATAGACCTGGCGTGGTGGCCTAATCGAGAGAGCCCGTGCTTCGTATGCAGAAGGTCGGAATTATTCATTATCGATTATTAATTATCGATCGGTTTGCTCAAACCGATAATTGATTGTGAAGATGCAACCGACTCCCATCACTCATTGTGGCTCTTATTATCGCTCACCTCGTCATTGATTACCGCATTTTGTTGTTATCGTGAGAGATTGCATTAGCAAATAGCATACATTGTTGATTGGCAGACAAAACAACTGAACTAGGAATGAATAAGGAGCACAGTCGGGATAGTTCTGTCTTCTCCGTGAATAAAAAGAAAGGACAGTCTGGCCTCAAAAAGACATGGGGTTACAGAGGAGGGGGAGGTGGGATTTGCCGAGTAGGCCTCCACTGAGACAAATGGTCCTGCTCACAGTGAGCCAATATGTGGATGTTTTAGACCATACCAAAGACAATATACAATAAGATGCACCACTCAGCGCTTTCCCATGAAATACAGCAAACAAGGTAATTGGACAGGTCCCCTAGCCCAGCCTGACTGCTGTACCATTGAAACAAGGGGACAGGTTCCCAAGTCCACCCTGACTGCTGTACCATCACAGACAATGTACGATAATTATAGTGTATTATCTCCTAATATTAATAATGAAAACAATATTATATTATAGTAAAGTTCAAACATACTTTAAGCACTTTAATCTGTGATAAAATTTGTGATCATGTCTGAGTAAGAAAACTACTACTTCACCTAAATCAAAGACAATGCACCTTACTTGCCATTGGGTGGCAGCACTGCATGATTATTTTCAGAATTTTCTATATGAAAGCACTGAGTGACGCGTCTTATCGTACATTGTCTTTGGCTGTACTGAAGAAGTAATCTTAGAAGAACAGGTTGCACTGACAAGTGTATGTGGGTGTGGGTTTTATGTGTGTGTGTGTGGGTGTGGGTGTGGGTGTGGTGTATGTGAGTGCATTGACGTGGCAAAGTCCCCATGGTGTATATGTGGGCCTTTGTGACTGAACAATTGATGTGTGGGTGTGCTGGTGGTGGAGAGTGGTGTGTGTCTGAGGTGGGAGGAGATAGAGGGAGGGTGTGGTTGATAGTGTAGGCAATGTGTGGGGGCGGTGAAAGGCTAAGCATGATTTGTATAAAGAAAACAGGTGAGCCTTATCCTATTATATATAATATATATGTGATGTATAAGCATTATGCGAGTATAAACGCACGTAAGGGATTATATGTTTATTTCCTACCCTAATTATGGATGGGGTGGCTTACTTGACCTACCCCCTCTAACCACGTGACCGGTGGCTCCACCTCCGGCACGCCTCTATCCTGGACACTACACTGTCACTTGTGCCCGAGATAATATATATAATAGTATAGTAGTCTGTACATGAGCTTCACTACCACATGGTGGCGGCAGATACTACACCGCACACCTACATTGAACTGCGCTAGGTGGCGGGACGCTAGCCACCGGGCAGGACCCCAACTGGACTGCCCTCTACTGTGTGTGGCTAGCACACACCCCGCCCACCTATAGAGGCGATGTGGGACCTAGCGAGTTAGGGGGTGGGTCACTTGACTGTTGACGCAGCGGAGAGCAGATAGGTTTACCAATAAACCAGGTGAGGCACACTGTATTTGGATCTTTGCATTCTTCCATGTTTGTGTGACGGCGAGTGCGAGACCATGGAATGGCTAACATTGGGCCTATCACAATATATATTTTATATATATATGTGTATATATACATATATTTATGTGTGTGTACTTTATATACCGTATTCCCGTGGGTTAACGACCTGGGCGTTTAAATCGGCAAATCACTGAAGTGGGGTGTGGGTGTTTACCAACACATGGGCATTTAAGGGGTGGGCGTTTACAAAATATTGGCCAACTGGGGAGGGGGGGAGTTAATCCACACATGTGGATTAAACCCACGAGAATCTGGTATATATATAAGGTAGGGCTATGTAATGAGAGAGAAAGACGAGGGGTGGGTCGGTCACTTTTATTGTGCGAAATGGCGAGCATAATAAACAGGCTTACCGGTAAAGTTTGAAATCAAGTAGCACACTGACTTATGTCTGCCCGTTCTGCGGCGTTGCCGGGGGCAACGGGGGCAAATCGAGGCTAGTCAGTCATTGGACATAATAAATGGACAGTAATGGTAGAATAATAATAGTAATAATAATAATAAGGAATATATACTCCGCCTACTTATATACGCATGATTCATTATACATCCTATAAGGTAGGGCTATGTAATGAGAGAGAAAGACGAGGGGTGGGTCGGTCACTTTTATTGTGCGAAATGGCGAGCATAATAAACAGGCCAAAGGGGGACGGCTACACGTCAACCCCCCCACCCACCAGTCGTGAGATCGGCAAGAGTGAAGCGGCAAACTCATGCCGTGAACTATAAGAGTGCCTAATGGGGTCTTAAGATAATCATAACTGGTCTCTGACGCCCAGTCCACCCTGGCCTTAAGTTCTTCTATCGCCTTTAGAACAGCTATTGCTGAAAGAAAAATATGGATTATCAAAGATCTCGGTACAACAAAGTGCTCTAGCGCAATCAACACTCCTGATCCTATCTGAGCTATCCTCACTAATTAGCCTGCTCAATGCGTCACAAATGACGTTAACATGGCTGCGTATATACACTGAACTGAACTCGAAGTTGAATTAAACGGCCAGCCAGAAAATCCTCCGGAGGAAGTACATGATTCCCTTGCACCTAGACCTTCCCGTGTTCAAGGCAGCCTGAACCACTGTGCTATCAGTCACCATCATGACAGTGCTGTCCCGCCAACCACCACTCCAGTGATGGCATGCAGCGTAAACCGCCCACATCTCCTGAACATTGATGTGGGTGGTCTTAACCTCAGCTGGAGGAATATGATGGTGGTGGCCTGCATAAGCGTCTAGAGAATCAGAGTGACCCTCGGCGAAAGTCCCGACTAGCCAATCCCGGTCATGCAAGGCCCCGAAACCCCAGTTTGAAGCATCGCTGTAAGTCGATACGACAGTGGCAAACTTGCCCAATATCCTAGCCTTACCATTGAAAGACTTGGCAAAATTCAACCACCAGTTCAGGTCCTCCTTGACACCCTCGTTTAATCTAGCTCTATGGAATGGCCGTTTTAGTTTGGCGATAAGGTCGTATATACGCCGGGTGAAAGTCCTACCACCCCTAATTACCTTAGAGCAATGTGCGAGGAGGCCCCCCCACCCACTCAAGTTCCTTCCTCGATGCTTTCTTATGGCCATGAAGTTAGTGCAAGATTTCTAGTGTTTTGTCTAATTTATCTTGGGGGAGACTAAGCTGTAATTGGACCGAGTCGACGTAAATACCAAGAAAACGCACCTTGGTGTCGACCTCACTGACCTTCCTGAAACTAACAAAGAAACCAAGCCTCCTGAGGATCGCTATCAGTGTTCTCTGAGCCTTACGCACCTCACTGGCGGTACCTCCTATAAGACAGAAGTCATCCAAGTAGTTCACAACCCCGACCAATCCCTCACGCACACAACATCGGACTACAAAATCAGAAATCTTAGTAAAGATATAAGGGCTAGAGGATAATCCCATACTGAGGCGATTGTCTAGAAAATAGGTAAAGTCCTCACCCAGTGTCCTACGATGTCTCAGACCCTGCCGACGCCGATCATCGGGGTGGATCGATACCGCACGATAGGCGTCCTTTATGTCTACGGTTCCGAGACAATCCCCCCTCTCTAACATGTCAGTCACGTCGTCTAAGCCCTTATACGAGAATTTGGTACAAACCTCATGAGTATAATTATTAACTGATAGCGAAGAGGGCCTACTGCAGTCGATTACTACACGACCACCGCCGTCGTCCTTTGGGACGACAAAAGCGTCATGAGTACATATTGGAAGGTCGTGAACAACCGAGATGACACCAGCTGCATCCTCATCACTAAATTTTTTACTAATGATCTCATTCTCCCAAGCTGATTTCTTTTTAGCACGCTCAGGCATATAGCTACTGTCACATGTGGGATTGATCACCCGAAACCCAAAAGTCACTCCTATCATGAGATAGACCCAGTTGGGATCAGTGTCGCCTCTCATAAATAGCTCTACAAAAAACCTGCATGGCTTAAGTTGGCTAGCGACCCCCACGATAGCATGCACACATGAACAGCAACCTTGCACACATTCCTTAGTGACCTTAATTGCCACTGGTGGCGCACCAAGCCGTTCCCTAATTTGTACGCACAGGGCACCATGATCATCAGACTCTACAAATAACAGATCATCACTACTGGTGCCACATGGTTGCACCCATTGCAAACCATCCCCAATTGCGGAAGAATGAGACTTGCTTATGTTAACATCACCCACACCAAGAGCCTCAACCCCAGAAGAATCATCAACATTACAGGTTATGCATTGAAAATGATCAAAGGGGAACGAATCAAGCAAGTCAGTATCGGATATGTTAGCAGTATGTGAAGCCCCTTCAACACAGTCATTGGTTAGAAATAGTTCTCTGTCCCAGTTTGGGTCACTATGGGAGCATCCGGCCGGCAAGACAGAATCAGGCCGGCTGCTTATAGTCCCTCGGTCATCACAGGTGTCATCGTTATCACCATCCAGTGTCCCCAGTGGATCCGAGCTTGGCGGTCAATCTTTACATTTTGAACGTTTATGAGATTTTGAGCCGCAGCGAGAGCAATTGTGGGCGAACCTGCAGTCGTCCTCAGTCCTGGTGCAACCTGAATCACCATTCCATGCATAGCAAGCCCTACGTGCACTGCTACCCATCGAATGCTTTTGGCCAGTAAAGTTCGCGCCTCCGGCCTTCCTACTTTTCATGTTATGGGGGCCGTAATGTACAATGCTTTCGTCTTGGTGTGCCTTACCGAACGCTTCAAAACCAATGGTTTCAGCAAGTTTACGAATAGCCAGCACGTGATCCACATGAGCAATATCCTTGTAATGATCATCACTTGCTCTGGTGGAAATAAAACTAATGTGCTGGATAATCGCCTTGTAGTTACTCACGCTAAGTCCAGGTATGTCAAGGCACCAGAGACATGATGCCCTAATTAGTTCATGAGCATTCAAATGTCGAACACCCTTTCCTGATGCGTATCGCTTGAGTGACCACTTGCTTCGTCGTCGCCTCGAAGAGCTGCCAACACTGCTGGATCTCGAAGATCGTCTCCTCCTGCTCGATCCTCGTGAACGTCGTCGCGATCTGCAATGTAGGTCGCCGTCGTCCCCCTCAGTTCCATGAGTCCATGTTGGTGGGGGAAGTGCAGTCTCAATCGCCCTCTGGTAGTCGTCTGCAGGCCCAACCGTCGTTGCGGCAGGGTGACCCGTCACAACTTTTGTCTTGCTGTCTTGCCTAACGGTCGTCCTCCCTCGATTCCGTCGTTTTTCACGCTCAGCAATTAATTCCTCGAATTCCTCCTCGAGGGCCGATACCCTCAGTTCAGCCTTAAGTGCCTCAATGCCTTCAAGCGCGATCTTCTCCCGTTCCTGTAGTGACAGCGAAGCCATGGCTGATACCGGCGGCTCAATGTCGCCATGGTCGCTCCTCTCGTCAGCCGACTTGGTGGTCTTCATAGCTCCAGTGCTCCTGGTCGACCTGCCTGGTTTAGTCACTTGGAGCTCCGCGCTCTTCATAACACACAATGCTGAGTCATGGTTCTTGTGTGGAACGCCACAGTCGCTACAGTATCCTGTAGTAGGCATATCGCGGCCAGGGTAGTTCCGGCTATAATCGAAAGCACATGTAGCCTTACGCTAGACAATCATGGTCATGAATGTAAAATTGTCCTGTTGGAGTTGATATGTGCATTAGTCATATAGACCTTATGTGTTGCTAGGACATAATTGTATGTGTATATATATATGTATTTGTATTTATATGCACGGTGAGTTCAAGAGTACTAAAGTCCAGAGTACTAAGGTGCTTATCAGATATGTTCTAATTGACACAACATTCTCGACACCTCTAGGATGTAAGTCGAAAGCACACGCTTTAGTCACTGGGCTATGGCAGCCCAAGGGGAATGCTTTGACCAGAACCTTGGCCTCCTTTGCGTCGAGCTGCCGCGGACCAGGGTACCAGGGTCCGCAATCAGGTACTAAGGTCCTTAGCACTAAGGGTTCCAGTACTAAGGTCCTTAAGTACTAAGAAGTACTAAAGTGCTTAAATTAGTTCAATGGTAATTGCTGAGTTCATAGTGTTGATTTATTTTTGTAGTTGGATATAAGTCAAATGTTTTTTACTCAACACATATGGTCATATCAGTTGTTATCTAAGTCGGATAATCAGTCATAAATCGACCGAATTGTCGAATAAAATAAGAAGCAATCTCATATTATGTTAATTTCCTTCCTACTGTCGATTTCTATGATTAAACTTGACTATCTGTAGTTGGAGGAACGGCAAAGGGTCTGTGTCAATTAAACATGTGAAAACTTTGGCAAATTTCGACACAGATGGGAAGCATTTCAAAGTTTCAACTCAACGGTCGAATATATGAATTCTTTCTACGATACCGTCATCCCACTGCCGATCTTTCCTCCCTGTTCTTAGTTGAATCGACACACCAATAGTCGACACACAGATCGTCGACACACAGGTGTTTCCATACTGAAGTTGTCCGTTTTTCCAGACGACAGGTAGAAGAAGCAACACAGGTAGCTAGTAGACTGTGTTGTTCTCAGTTTGAAATCAAGTAGCACACTGACTTATGCCTGCCCGTTCTGCGGCGTTGCCGGGGGCAACGGGGGCAAATCGAGGCTAGTCAGTCATTGGACATAATAAATGGACAGTAATGGTAGAATAATAATAGTAATAATAATAATAAGGAATATATACTCCGCCTACTTATATACGCATAATTCATTATACATCCTAATATACCGAATCGGTAGAGCGCAGGCTTCCCATGTGGAAGGTCAGGAGTTCAATTCCCAGTCGAGTCAAACCAATAACTTACAAAATTGATACTTGGGCAGCGCCACCACGGGCACTGGCGGAAATAATCTAGCTGTGTGGTGGTCTCTCTACTCCCAACATTTTTCTTCTGATCAGAAGTGCCAGCCTCGACTATGCTGCTACACTGCTCCCCATGGCATCACCTCTGCCAGTTTGGATTTCTACCGCTGTGTATAACTTATAGCGTCATCAAAGGCTAGTGGCTCTCATACCATGTCTATATGGTTTGGGAGGTTAGAAATCCCTTGGGTCAGTAAAAGTGTAGGCTCGGTAAATGTTAAAACAAATCTATTCAGACTTATCCGTGATCGGCAGTATAAATCTTCAAGAAGAAGAAACAGGCGCATGGCTATGCCAGATACATGTTGTAGTCTATGTGGGTTGGCTCATAGAGCGGATCGGAGAGGGCCAGCCAGCCGGGTAGAGCGAAAAGATGGAACACTGCTGCAACGAACATGGTAGAGGTCAGCCACCATTGCTTTAGTCACAAGGAGGTGGGTTCCATCCTCCAAAGATGTCGCAAAGTAGTCACGAGCGGTTGTGTGACAGCTTTCCCGAAATATTTCATTTAAGAGTGTTTTTTAACATTTTTATTCCTAACTTGTCCATAGGTGAACATCCAAGGGTAGTATATTTCTGTGTATCATTAACCAAAATATTTTTGTTTTGAAGATTAATTTTTTGTTTGATTTCTAACTTATCCATAGATGAACATCCAAAGGTAGACGCTGAGCCCGACAGGACGTCGCAAACCCGCTCCAGACTCCAGGCCGCTGACGCCAGCGACAGCGACCAGTGTGACGTCATCAGCGCGCGCTGTGACGTCACCATGCCACCAGCTGTCGGCGAGGACGCGGTGGACGTGGCGCCCCCACCGGCGACCGGCGTCGGGACGCCGCTACCGCCGCCTCTCCACCGGAGGGCGCCACTGTCCGTGTGCGACGCCGATCCCGACGTCGGAAGCGCGTCGTCGTCGACGCAAGAGTTGAGCGACGGCGACCTGACGGCCGGAAGTCGCGAGGACGACGGGTCCGACCCACCGGAAGTGGGCAGTCGGGAGAGACGCGACTCTGGCGTTGGGTCGTCTCTGACGCGAGCACCCAGGTAAGGCTGAGCTGTGTGTGCGGTGTTTTTATTTTTTGCCCGATTTATATCATAGCCATAGCTAGGAAGTTTAGTGTTTGGTAGAGACAGATAGATACACAATGGGCCGTACGGGGCCTGGAAAGTCTTGAAAAGTCTTGAACTTCATTTGCCCAATTCAAAAACCTTGAATTTAACCTATTTTGGGTAATTAGTCTTGGAAAAGCCTTGAATTCCATTAAACTGTCCCCACTGATCTAAATTAGTCCGAAATCGCTATTCGTCATGGTTGTTTTTTTCCTGAATTTCCAACTCTAATGCGGGATATAAAAGGACTAAAACCAGCGTTACAGTTTTCACAACCTTTTTCTCTCCTCTTTTTCAGTTTTGAGGTTTCGACTAGGGAGAACTAACCTCACCACCTTTGATCTTTTTTAAACAAAAAAACTGTGTCTTATTCGCTTTCTTCTGTTTTATTTATTTGTTTCCCAAACTTCTAGTGACCGTCGGAGACATCGCATTCGCTGGCACAGTTTTGTCAAGTCGCACCGGCCGAGCCTGAACAGCAGAAGCTTGCAGATCTCTAGCATGTCTGTGGGCCAGCTGATGGTGTTGCGAAAACTCAGTCTGCTCAAAGTCACAGCCCTCATGGAAAAGTACTCCCCTACCAACAGGTCCGGCTGGAACTGGTGAGTGAGTGAGTGTGTGTGTGGGAGGGAGGGAGGGAGGACTGTGAGTGAGTGTGTGTGAGTGAGTGGGTGTGGGAGTGGGTGTGGGAGTGGGTGAGTGAGTGGGTGTGTGTGTGAGGGAGTGTGTGTGGGAGTGAGTGAGTGTATGTGGGAGTGTTGAATTGAGCGGGTGAGTGAGTGGGTGGGTGAGCATGGCTGAATGTGGGAGTGAGTGAGTGTATGTGGGAGTGAGTGATTGGGTGGGTGAGTGAGAGAGGGAGTGAGTGTGTGGTTGTGGGAGTGAGTGGGTGAGTCAGTCAGTGAATGAGTTGGTGTGTGAGTGGGTGGGTGAGTGAGTATGTGGGTGACTGAGTGGGTAAGTGAGTGGGTAGGTGTGTGAGTCAGTGATGAGTGAGTGAGTGTGAGTGAGTTAATGAGGGGTGAGTGAGTGGGTGAGTGTGGGTGAGTGAATGAGTGAGTGAGAGAGTGAATGCGTGATTGAGGGAGTGGGTGGGTGAGTGTGTGAGTAAATGAGTGGGTGGGTAAGTGAGTATGAGTGTATTGGTGAGTGAGTGTATGCAAAGACCCTATAATACTAAGACGGCTCACTCCCTATCTCTCCCATGGTAATGTAAATTTTGCAGTGCCACCTTGTGGTGGGTTTGATCAGCCCGGCTGCTGGTTGGTGTTTCACATGTAAGCACATACAATTATATTATACGTGAGATAGGTAAGTAGGAATACACATCAATATGAACTTGCTATGAACAAATACACATCATCATCATCAGCATCGCCATCATCACACATCTTTCACAGTCATATATACATTTATACATATAATATAGCACCTGTTTAACCAAGAGAACAGCCAGTGCACCAAGTGGTGGGTTTGATCATTTTGATTACACAGTACAGGCTGAGTGAGACGTCTTAGTATTATAGAGTCTTTGGTGTATGGGTGAGTGTGGGTGAGTGAGTGGGTGAGTCAGTCAGTGAATGAGTTGGTGTGTGAGTGAGTGAATGAGGGGTGAGTGATTGTGAGTGAGTGGGTGAGTGTGGGTGAGTGAGTGAATGAGTGAGTGAGAGAGAGAGTGAATGCGTGAGTGGGTGGGTAAGTGTGTGAGTAAATGAGTGGGTGAGTAAGTGAGTGTATTGGTGAGTGAGTGTATGAGTGAGTGGGTGTGTGAGTGGGTGAGTGTATGTGAGTGAGGGAGGGGGTGAGTGAGAGGTGAGTGTGTGGGTAAGTGATGAGTGAGTGGTGAGTGAGTGTGATTGAGTGAGTGTGTGAGTGACTGAGTGGGTGAGTGAGGGAGGGAGTGAGTGAGAGTGAGTGGGTGAGTGTGTGAGTGAGTGCATGTGCGTGTTTGTGTGTGCTGCACTGGATAACAAAAAAAGTAAACCCACATTTTTACTATTTATAAATCCTGTTGGTTGTAGTTTGATTATATACTTGTTGGTATGAGAGGTTTACATCATTATTAAACCTGTTGGTTGTAGTTTGATTATATACTTGTTGGTATGAGAGGTTTACATCATTATTAAACCTGTTGGTTGTAGTTTGATTATATACTTGTTGGTATGAGAGGTTTACATCATTATTAAACCTGTTGGTTGTAGTTTGATTATATTCTTGTTGGTATGAGAGGTTTACATCATTATTAAACCTGTTGGTTGTAGTTTGATTATATTCTTGTTGGTATGAGAGGTTTACATCATTATTAAACCTGTTGGTTGTAGTTTGATTATATACTTGTTGGTATGAGAGGTTTACATCATTATTAAACCTGTTGGTTGTAGTTTGATTATATTCTTGTTGGTATGAGAGGTTTACATCATTATTAAACCTGTTGGTTGTAGTTTGATTATATTCTTGTTGGTATGAGAGGTTTACATCATTATTAAACCTGTTGGTTGTAGTTTGATTATATTCTTGTTGGTATGAGAGGTTTACATCATTATTAAACCTGTTGGTTGTAGTTTGATTATATACTTGTTGGTATGAGAGGTTTACATCATTATTAAACCTGTTGGTTGTAGTTTGGTTATATTCTTGTTGGTATGAGAGATTTACATCATTATTAAACCTGTTGGTTGTACTTTGATTATATTCTTGTTGGTATGAGAGGTTTACATCATTATTAAACCTGTTGGTTGTAGTTTGATTATATTCTTGTTGGTATGAGAGGTTTACATCATTATTAAACCTGTTGGTTGTAGTTTGATTATATACTTGTTGGTATGAGAGGTTTACATCATTATTAAACCTGTTGGTGTGAAAGTTTTGCTCATGTATGCCTCCCTGCTTTCGTTTGCAGGATCATGCCCAAGTTCATTAAGCGCTTCAAGGTGCCTGACTACAAGGACAAGCAGGTGTTCGGGGTGCCGCTGCTCGTGGTGTTGCAGCGCAGTGGGCAGCCCCTGCCGCAGTGCATTCTGTATGCAATGCGCAGCCTGCGCCGCACTGCCCGTGATGCCGTCGGCATCTTCCGCAAGTCGGGCGTGCGCTCGCGTATCCAGAAGCTGCACAACCAAATCGAAACCAACCCTGGTGAGTCCGTTTGGATTGGTACCCGTCCTGATATGACCTTAGATGTTTCTAAGATGTAAAACCCCAACCACCAAGTCAACATTCCCCATGCCATCACTTCTGCCAAATTTGGATTTCCACCACTATGTATAACTTACTGCGTCATCAAAGGCCATTTGCTCTCATACCATTTCTACGTGGTGTGGGAGGTTAAAAATACCTAGGGTCGGTGAAAGTCTAATGGTTAAAACAAGTCTATGCAGACTTATCCATAATAGGCAGTATACATCTTCAATAAAAATATATATATGAACATTTTGAGTTCCATAGTCCGATGAAGCATCAAAATTTCAAAACCAAAACAATTATCTAACTTAGACACTGATGAACTTATTAGTAAATATTTGCTATTGCATAGAAGGAAATTCTGAGTCAATTTAATCAAACTTGTTACTGCAGAAGCCTGTGGTGTCAGAGTTTTGACAAGCTTGCCAAAACTAATTTGACATGTTTGCACTTCAAATATCTCAAAAGCTAGCCATTTAAAATAAAAGTTACTTCAAACTTAAGCAAAGTAGATTATGCCGGACTGCAGAAATATTAAAACAATGTTGTTATTCTATAATCTAGAGTCTGTTCTTTATTATCTCGCTGTGTTGTTTCTGTGTGAATGTATATTGATGTCACTAACTAATATAGCTGCCTGGGGGTGCCCCCCCCCCCCTTAATACGCTACTGATAGGGGATGCCAGATTAAAGAGGTACAATCTGTACTCAGGTAGCTATGTTTGGAATGTTGCATGTTGCTTATACAGCGGGTGTCCTGCCCTGCCTTTCCCTATTCGCAGAGTGCGTGGACTTCGACCAGCTGCAGGCGTACGACGTAGCGGACCTGCTCAAACAGTACTTCCGGGAGCTGCCCGAATGCCTGCTCACCAATAAGCTGTCGGAAACCTTCATCGCCAGTTTCACGCGTGAGTACCATAAATGCGGTAGGACTGATTTGCTAGGCTATAAAAGCCTGTATCATGATTCATGATGTCTTCGGCACTTTGTATTTTGAGGCGGTCGCCCGCCTAAGTAGTGACGAGGCTCAACTTTGGTGTTCAAATGAGAACCAGTGTTGCCAATGTGATGTTGATACGATATGACAGATATGATTTAGTTGTATGATCATAAGAATGCTCAAATGCTTACTCACAGATGCGTGATCCTATATTTACAGGGTCCGTACTGGGCCTGGAAATTCTTGAAAAGTCTTGAACTTCATTTGTCCCATTTCAATCCTTGAAAAGCCTTGAATTTAACCTATTTTGGGTAATTAGTCTTGAAAAGCCTTGAATTCCATTAAACTGTCCCCACTGATCTAAATTAGTCTGAAATCGGCATTCGGAATGGCGATTTTAGACTAAATGAAAATACAATATTCTCATGGGTTAATGTCATGGGTGTTTAAATTGGCAAATCACTGAAGTAGTGGCTGGGCATTGACCCACACATGGGCGTTTAAGGGATGGGCATTTACGAAATATTGGGCAAGAATACAGTAGTCTTGAATTCCTAGCCTTGAAAAGACTTGAAATAGCCTTTAATTCCATATCTTCACATGTTGTGCAGACGCTGTATTTAACAAAAATTGTTGCCTGTGTTACAGACGTGCCTACTGAGTTGAGGCTAGAGGCTCTACAGGCTGCCGTGATGCTGCTCCCGGACGAGAACAGAGAGGTGCTGCAATCCCTCCTCCTCTTCCTGTCAGACATGGCCGAGCACGCTGCTGAGAACCAGGTAACAATGGCACTCATTCTATCGTCTGCTTCAGTGAAATGTCGTCGGTTTCAGTGAAATGTCATCTAGTTCAGTGAAATGTTGCCTGCGTCACTTGATGGATCACTTATTTTTATTTTTAAAACTGTCTTATCTCTCACCCTCCTCCCTTTCACCCTCCCATTTCTCCTCTCTCCCCTTCCCTCTCTCTCCCGCTCCCCGTCCCTTCCCACCCAGTCTCATCAAAATATTGTCTTTAATTAATAATAAAAACTATTTAGATTTTTTTTAAAAGCTTTTCTTTTTAGTGAAAAATGTTAAGTGCCTTGTCTTGTTGCCTAGATGACGGCGAGCAACCTGGCCGTGTGCTTCGCGCCCTCCTTGTTCCACATGTGTGGGCCCCGCCACAACCCGGGAGCCAGCCCGAAGCGCAACCGGCGCCAGCTGGGCGTGCCAGACCAGAAGGACCTCCTCGAGCAGAAGGCGGCGCACGAGTGTCTCACCGCCATGATCCAGGACTGCAAGAGCATCTTCTCTGTAAGTAGCCACAGCCCTGTCTGCACCCACTGGGCAGCATAGGAGTAGGAATAGTAGTAGTAGGAGTAGTAGTAGTAGTAGTTGTACTACTTGTAGTAGTAGTAGTAGTAGTTGTAGTAGTAGTTGTAGTAATAGTAGTTGTAGTAGTTGTAGTAATAGTAGTTGTAGTAGTTGTAGTAATAGTAGTTGTAGTAGTTGTTATATTAATAGTTGTAGTAGTAGTTGGAGGAGTAGTTGTAGTAGTAGTTGTAGTAGAAGTAGTAGTTATAGTAATAGTAGTTGGAGTAGTAGTTGTAGTAGTAGTTGTTGTAGTAGTAGTTGTTATAGTTGTTGTAGTCGTAGTTGTTATAGTTGTAGTAGTAGTTGTTATAGTTGTAGTAGGAGTAGCAGTAGTTGGAGGAGTAGTAGTAGAAGTAGTAGTTGTAGTAGTATGAGTAGTAGCTATGTTAGTAGAAGTAGTGGCACTGGTGGAAGCAGTAGTAGTTGTAGGAGTAGTAGTTGTAGGAGTAGTAGTTTTAGTAGAAGTTGTAGTCGTAGGAGTTGGAGTAGATGTAGTAGTTGTAGGAGTAGTAGTTGCAGTAGTAGTAGGAGTAGTAGTAGCAGTTGTAGTAGTAGTTGTAGTAGGAGTAGTATTAGTAGTAGGAGTTGTAGTAGGAGTAGATGTTGGAGTAGTAGTAGGAATAATAGTTGAAGGAGTAGTAGTTGTGGTAGTAGGAGTAGTAGGAGTAGTTGTAGGAGTAGTTGTAGTAGGAGTAGTATTAGTAGTAATAGTAGTAGGGGTAGTTGTAGTAGTCGTAGGAGTTGTAGTAGGAGTAGTAATAGTAGTAGTTGTAGGAGTAGGAAGAGGTTAAGCTGAACCTCACAGTTCTACAGTCTGTGCCTCACAGTCTCCCACAGGTTCAGTCTGCTTCAGTTTCGGTCATTCTTTTTTTGTTATAGATAAATATATTAGGTTGATCATTATCTATAATCTACTTTGAAATAACTTTTATTTTAAATGACTCAGCGTGGAGACATTAGAAGTGAAAACATGCTAAATAGGTTTGGGCATGCACATCAAAACTTTGACAGCATAGGCTTCAGCAGTAACAAGTTCTATTCAATTCACTTAGTAATCCCCTTCTCTGCAGCAACACAGCGTTCGAAATAAGAGCTTATCCGCTTGTCCGGGACAAGTGAAAATTCAGACGGCAAGTGAAAATCACACCAGACTTGTCCGGTGGACAAGCGAAAAGCTTTGCTTATTTTTATCACTGCTTAATAAGTGCACCAGTATGTAAGTTGGTTATCTAGGATTAAATCTAGAGAAGTGTTTTTTTGTTGTTTAAAGTCTGATGCATTCATTGGACTGCCGCTTTACTGTTACTGTCACTGTCACTGTCATGTGACTGGACCGTTGCCTTGGTTACAGGTGCCTGAGGAGATGCTGGGTAAGTGCCGGCTGTCCTACATAGAGCAGGGCGACCCTGTGTGCATGGAGGAACTGGTGCGAAGACGCACTGACCGCACCACAGCTGACCACACCGCCTACATGGAAGCCTGCATCCAGGGTCTGCTCAGGGTACGTGTCTAGTCGACAAGTTCGCAACCACTCATGCAAAGGGCCGCTTATGGGGGTCTGGCGGGATCTATTGATTGCACTGACTAAGGAAGTGTTCTTCGCAATTATCAACATTTTTGTGAGCTTACAAACTGTACATTTGGGGCTGTGGAGGGGGTAGTAGTTGTAATAGATATGAGTCGGTCATGTAGCGGCGCAGAGGTAGTTGGGCAGTGGTCAGCTCCAGTTGTTACCGTTGCTCTGTTAAACTGGGCTTGTTGCCCGCCTTCATTGAATTGTGTCCATAGACTTGTCTGCGCGCGCACCTCCGACACCTGCCATTCCGGTGCAGACTACTACAATATCAACATTTAATGTACACTTTGTGGGGGAATGCGCTGCTGGGGGTCATTAAAAGGTGTATGTTTTGTTTGTTCACTTGTGAAAATGTTGATAAGGACACTTCCTTAGTCAGTGCAGTCAATAGACCCCGCCAGTTAAGCTGGAAAGTACTCGAATAGAGTGGTTCCAGATTTTACCAATAGATGTCGCTAGCTTAAGTGAAATTACAGAAGAAAAACACAATATAGTTGTCTTTTTTTTTGTATATATTACAAAGATAAGAGCTTGCTGCCTGTTGTGATATGAATATCTGAATATAATCAGCCATTTTATATTTTTTTCATAGATTCTTCACGGAGATATAACATGTGAAATCACAGGCACTTGGGGAAAGTACCCAAATAGAGTGGTTCCAGATTCTTCCGATAGATGTCACTAGCTTAACTGGTGGGGTCTATTGCTGTAACTTTGCTTCGAACAGGAATTAGGTCAAGTGAATTCAAACGTAACTCACCCATGCCAATTTTATAACATGCAATCTGATTGGTTTTGGGAACAATGCTTTTAGAATAGATTCAGCATCAGTCGCTAATTCTGATTGAGAATGTTCAGAACAGGAAGGATTTGATACTCTAGGCCGTTTTTATTTACGTTTGTAGCCAGGGAGGCCACACTTTTAATTAATACTCATTTCTGAAATAATCCATTTCTTGATATGTGTCATCAACTTGATCAAGAACTATAAAATTCCATGACTTCATTTAACAACAATAAATAAGTACATTGCGAATTGATTTAATAATTTGTTTATGGTTACATTAGCTGTTTAAGGAGGGAAATTTTAATCACGGATAACTGGTCTTCTTCATTCCACTGTTCCTTGCCCTATCCTAGTAATGCCAAATACCTGGCTAGGGACTGGCAAGTATGCGTTTTTAACTCATTGATTTGACTTGGCTGCGATTCAAATTAATGAAATAATGAAAGCAGATTTTACAAAAGCTATGATGTTCTAAACCCCCAACAAAATTCTATCTACCGTATTCTCATGGGTCAACGCCGACCCCCCACCCCCCACTTGGCCAATATTTTGTAAACGCCCACCCCTCAAATTCCCATGTGTGGGTAAACTCCCACCCCCCACTTCAGTGATTTATCAATTTAAACACCCAGGGCATTAAAGTTGCATAGTCCGATGGTTTTGAGTTTCTGTCATTTTCTGAGATAAATATATTAGGTTGATCATTATAATCTATCTTACTTTAGTTTCAAGTAACTTTTGGATTGAATGGCTAACTTTGGAGATATTTGAAGTTCAAACATGTAAAAGTAATTTTGGCAAGCATGCCAAAACTCTGACACCATAGACTTCAGCAGTAACACATTCTATTAATTAACTCACCATTCCCTTATATGTGGCAACAAATGCTTATTAAGTGCATCAGTATCTAGGTTAGATATGTAGGATCAAATCTAGATAACTGTTTTGGTTTTGAAACTTTGATGCCTTTATCGGACTATGCAGCTTTAACCCGCGAGAATACGGTAATAACAACTGAAATCTTTTTAAACAACGAATTAAGCTCATTCTATCATTGTATATTCAACCCTGTTTTTCGTTTGATTGTAGGAGTCGTACAACAAGTTCAAGGGCTGGATTTCTGTGTCGTCTCCGAGTGCGATTGACGTCGCTTACAAGAAGGTTGGCGACGGTCACCCACTGCGCTTGTGGAAGTGCGCCGTGGATGTGGAGGCCCCGCCCGTCGAGGTCCTCAACCGGGTACTTCGGGAACGGTGAGCCCCCTTCCATCTCACCATGACTCCACTTTTCTCCACTTTTCTCCGATTTTCTCTGCTTTTCTTCATCATTTCCCGCTTTTCTCTGCTTTTCTCCACGTTTTCTCTTTTTTTCTCCACCTTTTCTCTGCTTCTCTCCACGTTTTCTCTGTTTTTCTCCACCTTTTCTCTGCTTTTTTTCCACCTTTTCTCTCCCTTTCTCTGCTTTTCTCCACCCTTTCTCAGCTTTTCCTCTCTTTCCTCCCCATTTTCTCTGCTTTTAATTTCTCCACTTTTCTACTCTTTTCTCTGCTTTTCTTCGCTCTTTTCCGCATTTCTCCAATTTTCGCCGCTTTATCCTCTATTCTCCTCGTTTTCATTTTATGAGCTCTGCAAAGATGTTCGATAAACTGTGCCTCCGCAAGAATAGGGCTTTTCGCAATTATGCCCTAGTACTAAACGTGGACTGCTTTGATATGTTTGTCTGTCCGGCTGCCCGTTTGAATATTCATGCGAGTGGCTGATGTCATTTGTACCAAGCTTTTTACTGTATGTCCCTTCTCAGATACCAAAGCTTCTGCACACACAAGCCCGAGCTAGCCAGCACCTCAATCATTTTGAATATTCATGTAAGCGTGAGACATCATTCGCAACGATCAAAGACTGTGGTATGTGCTGTCCTGTCTGCTTATCTTAAGGAGTAGCCTATGTGGCGGTAGCAGGGTTCCTCCAAAGAAATATATCAGAATTACCATATGTTTGACATCCCATAGCCGATGATACAAAAATCAATGTGCTCTAGAGGCGTCTTTAAATAAAACAAGCTTTCTTTTTTTTTCATTCGTGACAAGCTTGTTGCAGTTCGTTGAATTGGCTTTGTTGACTTGCAGGCACCTTTGGGATGAGGATTTATTGAAGTGGCGGGTGGTTGAGAAGCTGGATGCAGAGACAGAAGTCTTCCAGTATGTGCTCAATAACATGGCCCCACACCCGACACGCGATATAACACAGCTTCGGTCCTGGCGGACAAACCTGCCGAAGGGCGCCTGCGTGCTTGTGTCGACATCTGTGGAGCATCCCGAAGCTGGGCTCCTGGGGGGCCTGAGGTCTGTCGTGCTCGCATCTCGCTACCTCATTGAGCCTTGTGGCTCTGGCAAGTCGCGACTCACACACATGTGTCGCATTGACCTAAGGTATGTATGTTGCCTATTAACAAATATAAACATAAAAAAAACTCAGGTTATGTATTAACAACCGCCCAATTTCCTGCACAACTGGGAAATATGGCTGATGTGCTCGAGGAAATCTCAGCTAAATATTGATATTTAGTGAAAAGTAATTGTAATAATCATATAACAATATCATGATAATAGTAATTAGTAATGATCATAACTGATAGGATAACAGCAATAATTATGAAATAATGATTCTACTAATATTATTTCTACTACTACTACTACTACTACTACTACTACTACTACTACTACTACTACTACTACTACTACTACTACTACTACTTCTACTACTACTAATGATAATAATAATATTAATAATAATAATAGCAAACTATTAATGATAATAATAATAATAATATTAATAATAATAATAGCAAACTTTAGTTATTTAGTTCCTAATCTCGAATCAGCACTAAACATTTGGTTCTTTGGTTTCCCTTCCAAATCTTATCATATATTATTTTTATTGAATTTATCTAGACACTGGGTGTAAAATATTATGTTGTTTCTTCCAAATCAATTCCAATTTAGATTTTGATAGAAACCCTTGGTAAGATAAGATGCATGTAATTAATTCTGAAAGTAAGAAAAACATTTTCTTTCCTACAGGGGACACACGCCTGAGTGGTACAACAAGGCCTATGGGCATCTGTGTGCGAATTACGTCATGCGTATAAGGGACTCGTTTAAACAAGGGATAGATAGTGCGGCCGGCCCTGAGACCAAGGTCTAGCAAGCTCCCCACTGAGACCGGGATCTACTGAGTGCCGCACCGCGTCTCCCATGGAGGCTTCCATTTATCGAGCATCCCAATTGCCTCAAGCGACCCCGGTGTCGCCCAGTCTCGAACCATGCGATCATGTACTGCTATACTGATAGACCTTGCCTTTATTGCAAAATACTGACAAACATATATATATATATACCGTGAGAGACGTGATAGTGACTCGTGTGTCTTGTGAACCCGTGATGGCGGTACGTCATTCCTATTCGTATCCATGGTGCAGAAAATGTGACGTCATTTTGTCACCCAACAAAAACAAACCGTGCAAATGTAGGAAAACCACACTTCTCATCCGTAACAAGGAGGAATTAGTGCAGCTCTTTTTCCGGAACACCCCCCCCCCCCACCGTAAAAGAAAAAGGCTTTTTTGACTAGCCTTAGCTCCCCAAGGCTACTTATTGCCAAGTTTACTGCCGAGTTTGCTACATTACTAGGCAGTAGTGGATATAATGTTCAGACTACTGTGAATGATGTCCTTGGAAGTTGGAGGCGGAGGAGGGGGGGGCAGTATACATGTTTACTGCCGTTATGATTACTACAGACAGTCCTGATATGACCTTAGATGTTACCAGGACGTAAAACTCCAACGAACAAAACTACAGACAGTGTGTGGCTACCTACGGCGCCACCAGCGATGAAGGAGTCATATCTTAAAGGAGCAGACAACGGCAGCCTCGTTCTGGTCATCTGGTTCTGGTCATCTGGACGCTACAGGGTCATGTGATATGAGTCGGTCATGTGACGGCACAGAGAGGTAGTCGGGCAGTGGTCAGCTCCAGTTGTTACCATTGCTCTGTTAAACTGGGCTTGTTGCCCACCTTCGTTGAATTGTGTCCATAGACTTGTCTGCGCGCGCACCTCCGACACCTATCGGAAACTTACTGCACTACTCCTACTTAACAGGGTAGGACAGCAACGTTTTCCCCCGCATTTGCCCAATCGGGCAAGTGACTGAATTGTTATACTTGCCCGAGTGGCAAAACTACTTGCCCAAGCCCAAGTCAGCCAATTGTAACTGAAATCTGCTATTGCAGATCAGAAAAATAACGACTTGCTCGTTTGGGCAGGCCACTGAGAACTTCACCTGCCCGTCCACCGAGTAAACTAGGTGCCCCGGGCAACTGGGCAATCTTTATTGTCCTACCCTGCTTAATGAATTAAAGCTGCATAGTCCGATGAAAGCATGACATTTTCGAAACCAAAAGACACCTAATTTTAATCCTACATATCTAATTTAGATACTGGTGCACTTATTAAGCCTTTGTTGCTGCATGGAAGGGAATACTGAGTCAATTTAATAGAACCTGTTAATGCTGAAGCCTATGGTGTCAGAATGTTGACGTGCTTGCCGAAATTAATTGTCGCAAAGTTAACCATTTTAAATCAAAGTTATTTCAGTCCAATGTGAGGTAGATAATAACGATCGACTTAAAGCTGCGTAGTCCGATGAAAACATCAAATTTCTAAAAACCCAAACAGTGATCTAGATTTGATTCTACATATCTAACTTAGATACTGGTGCAGTTATCTAGTATTTCTCACCACATATAACAGAATACCGAGCCAATTTAATAGAACCTGATAGTGCAGAAGCCTATGGCGTCAATATTTTTGTTGTGCTTGCCAAGATTAATTTTGTACGATTGCACTTCAAATATCCTAAAAGTTAGCTACTTAATATAAAAGTTGGTCTAAACTAAAGTAAGGTAGATTATTACGATCAACCTAATATATTTATTTCAGAAACTGACACCAACTCAAAACCATCGGACTATGCGACTTAATATATTTATCTCAGAAAATGTTAGAAGCGCAAGACTATCGCACTGTGCAACTTTATTCCTAAATTTAATGGGTGCGTGCCGCCTATATACCTGAGCTGTCAGAGAAGGCAGCTTCACCACTCATACCTCAGTTATGTACACTCAAGTTGTTACTCTACTAACTCTAAAAGCTTGCTATAGTTAATAATATAAAAACTTCTTTTGTTTTGGTTATATGGGTCATTCTCAGAAACTGTATACCACATATTTGGTTTCCATGTTACATTGTTAACGATTCTTCCCTTTTTTTGTGGGGGGGGAGGGGGGGGTTAGGAAATTAAATAGTTGTTTGACACTGCGTATTACGTATGTTAGCAATACTCCATGTATTTAATCTATCCTACAAAACCATGTTTATCAAAATATGCTTATATGATTATGTGCTAAGGTGAAAATATGAAAAGTTGCATATATATCGACACCGTGCATCTACCCAAACGGTTTTTTTCAACTTTTTTCTTGTAAGACACAATCTTTTTTGCTGAGCTGTAATCTATCAATCAAATCTTGTTTGAATTTGTTGTGTATGCTAAAGTGATGTCATGGATGGGTGCTAAAATCATGCTATGGATGGATGTTACATGATTAATTTTAACAGCTTTCTCAATTTGTATCCGATCAAAACAAATTTAAATGAGAAAAAATGTCAACTCTGACATGCACAATATATCAAACTTCATACGAATATGGATTTTGCTATTATTTGGAATGTTTTCTGTTCTTATTTGCGATGTTTTCACTCTTGGTTTCCATGTCACAAAAGTGGTACGCAATTTCTGAGAACAACCCATGTACATGACACCGTCTAATATTGTAATAATATATGTGTGTAAGTACATCTACCCGGCAGCTCGTCTGAATAGGCATACAAAAAAAAGGGTGTATTTACTTATAAATACACAACCTCTTTGTTTAAAGCAGTCAAATGGTTGGTGATGGCGCTTGTGAGTATTTTTTGATGGATTGTGTGTGTGTGTGAAGTTCACACTAAAGGATGGGGTTTACCATTCAGGAGGTGTGGAAAATGTCAAAGATATATGGCAAAGTAAACCTATTCTAGTCCATGACGCGTGAGTTGAAAGTACAACAATCTAGTGGAATAAGTGTGAATGTGTGTATCACACACAAACACTCTCTCCCTCTCCTATGTGTGTAAACTATCTCTACAGGGATATATTTATTCGCAAAATTCACATATTACGGACATATATATATAAAGCATATATATATATATATATTATGTATATTTTTGAGAGGTTCTCGATACTATATAATATGGACACTAGTCATGATGGTTTTTGAGTCATGTATGTGTGTGTTGAGTACTGTTCAGTTGTGTGTGTGACTTTAACTGGAGAGTGGCACTGGGACCCAGTTTGTAGTAGGCCAGGAACCAGGAGAATGGGGCCTGGACCCAGTCAGTAGTAGGACGGGCACCAGGAGAATGGCGCCTGGACCCAGTCAGAGAGCGTGTATACAGATGAGAGGGACAACTCCCATACTACACCATGTAACAGATGCCGACTGTGGCGCTCCAAGTGGTGGTTGTTGAACAGTATATGACACAGCTGTCAAACTCAAGGCCTTTTCAATGGTCGTGTGCAATCTTCCTACAGAAAACGTTAAATATCTCTAAAACTACAACACCTAGAAACAAACTGATTGGAATACACATAGGAAACATGTTTACCAACAAGATTATATTAAAGAGATATGGTTAGGGTTCTGGATTTCTATTAATTTGGAATAAAACTGACGTTTTTCACTACGCGTACGGCAAACTCAAGGCATTGTCAATGGCGGTGAGCAATCTTCCTACAGAAAACGTTAAATATCTCTAAAACTACAACACCTAGAAACAAACTGATTGGAATACACATAGGAAACATGTTTACCAACAAGATTATATTAAAGAGATATGGTTAGGGTTCTGGATTTCTATTAATTTGGAATAAAACTGACGTTTTTCACTACGCGTACGGCAAACTCAAGGCATTGTCAATGGCGGTGAGCAATCTTCCTACAGAAAACGTTAAATATCTCTAAAACTACAACACCTAGAAACAAACTGATTGGAATACACATAGGAAACATGTTTACCAACAAGATTATATTATAGAGATATGGTTAGGGTTCTGGATTTCTATTAATTTGGAATAAAACTGACGTTTTTCACTACGCGTACGGCAAACTCAAGGCATTGTCAATGGCGGTGAGCAATCTTCCTACAGAAAAAGTTAAATATCTCTAAAACTACACCAAATAGAAACAAGCCGCTTAGTACACATATAGAAAACATGTTTACCAAAAGGATTATATTAAATCGATAAGGTTAGGCTTCTGCATTTCTATTAATTTTGAATAAAAACAAATGTTTTGCACTACACGTATGGCAAACTCAAAGCTTGTTCAACACTAACCGCCAGGAACGCCACTGTAGCCTGTGTTACCGATTTTCGCGGGAGTTGTCTCTCTCATCTGTATACACGCTCTCTGACCCAGTCATAGGTAGGCTGGGCACCAGGAGAATAGTGCCTGGACCCAGTCTATAGTAGGTCGGACACCAGGAGAATGGTGCCAGGACCCAGTATGTGGTAGGCTGGGCACCAGGAGAATAGTGCCTGGACCCAGTCTATAGTAGGTCGGACACCAGGAGAATGGTGCCAGGACCCAGTCAGAGAGCTTGTATATATATACACGCTCTCTGACCCAGTATGTGGTAGGCTGGGCACCAGGAGAATGGTGCTGAGACCCAGTCTGTAGTCGGTCGGACACCAGGAGAATGGTGCCAGGACCCAGTCTGTAGTAGGCTGGGCACCAGGAGAATGGTGCTGAGACCAATCTGTTGTAGGCAGGGCACCCAGACTCATGCTGCGTTCATACGGGTCTCGTGAATAAGGTGAACTTCCCACTTATTGCTGGTAAGCACGACCATGTAAACTGAGAGCGTTCATTTGGCAATTCGTGGTAAACATGTTTCATACTGGGCGATAATAGAGGCATTGTCAAATCTTCATACAGAAAAAGTGAAATATCTCTAAAGCCCTGTTCACACTAGGCAGTTAATTCGACTCATATAAATTGCCTTGCCTAGTTCGGCTCACATTTGGCGTGTGAACGCGCGACTGAGGTGGTTTAGGGCTGATTCGAATCATATTATTCGGATTTTATAAACTACTTGTGTAGGTGGTTTATATGAACCGAATTTTATGATTCGACTTATATCGCCCGTGTGAATGCAAGTGGATTTTATGAGGCGACTTATGACATCACACGCATGCACACTATCTGTTCTGCCATTGTTGTTGGTCCAAACGGTCATGCGCAGATATCCACTTCCGCCTTAAACCAACTCAAGCACTGCCCGTGTGAACGTGACACACTTTCAAACACTTTCAAACTCGGTCCGTGTGAACGGGCTTCTAAATCGATTCATATAATTCGCCTTGTCTAAATCGCTTTAAACTTTTCCCGTGTGAACACGGCTTAAAACCACACCACTTAGAAACAAATCACTTGGTACACATATAGAAAACATCTTTACCAAAAAGATTATATCAAATTTATAAGGTTAGGGTTCTTGATTTCTATTAAAATTTTGAATAAAACTAATGTTTTGCACTGCGCGTATGGCAGACGGCAGAAACTGCGACACCACCATTTCTTGACAAGTGGTGAGAAGCGAGCTGCTTAAAAAATCTCCAGTTCACAGATGGTGTTCACCAGTTGTGAAGTCACTTGAACCCAATTCACAGGTTGTGAAATGGGAAACACCATATTCACCAGTTCATATGAACGCAGCATCAGTCTGGAGAGTAACACCGAGACCCAGTCTGTTATATCCTGGGTCTTCTTGGTTGTCCATCAGTGGCTACGATGACAGCAACTCATCATTTGTTGTGAATTAATGCGTTGGGTACCAGCAAAGACAATGTACAACAAGACACACCACTTAGCACTTTCATATAGGGATTTCTGAAATAATATAATCACGCAGTGGTGCCATCCCATGGCAAACAAGGTGCAATGTCTTTGATCAGGTGTAGTAGTAGACTCAGACATAATCACTAAATTTGTTTATGTATGGCACTGATTAAAGTGCTTAAAGTATGTTTGAACTTACTACGCTATAATATTGTTTTCATTATTAATATTAGGAGATAATACACTATAATTGTCATACATTGTCTTTGATGGTACAGCAGTCATGCTGAGCTAGGGGACCTGTCCAATAACCTTGTTTGCTGTATTTCATGGGTAAGCGCAGAATGGCGCGTCTTGTTGTACATTGTCTTTGGTACCAGCGGTACACAAGCCTCACAGAGTCCTGTAATGTAACCGAATCTCACTGACTCCAACAAGGCTGCCGACTTTTAAATGAACACAAAAATAATTTAATAGCCGCATTTGTTACCAAAAAAAGTTAGGCTACCTTTCAGTTTTAGCATTTTTAATGTGGAATTCTGTTTAAATTCGGTATGTTTGTACTTCACAATAATCAATAAACACCATATGGTAGCTGGACGACCGTCCAAGATACTGTAAGAAATATTTGATGTAATATGTCTATATAACAAAATATTTCATTCATATATATACACATATATATATACACATACTCGCATATATATATATATTTTACCTCGGTAAACAGCCTCAGGCTAGCCTCAGGCTAGGGAGAGGTAAGCACGTCCGGTACCAGCAATTAGCATATACAACTCACGACTGGATAACGTGTCGTTGGGTTGCTCCGGCAAAATTAGTCTACATACAAGCAAATACGCAGTAAGTATAATAAAAACTGTGGTTAGCTTAATTATGATGCATTAGAGCATCAATATGGAAAGTTTAGACTTTCGTTGGTCCAATTTGGACGAGTTATTTGGTTATAAACAACCAAGGATAGAACACTCGAGTGGGTTTCTCGAAGGAACCAAACCGGTCATTAGCGGTTATGTCAACACCCGGGTCACCGTGTGACTATGGGTAGAGATGTGGGTTTCGCCCTATCTCATGTGGAAATTCTCTCGTACTCTAATAGAGAGTAATGTTGGAGATGCTCCTGGGTTTCTTTTATAGACTCCCCTAGACAAAACTTTTTCAGGCGTTTCTCCGAGTTTCGTAGCATTTTCTCCAACTTGTTGACGTAGTAGTCACAGGTGGGAGAAGTGTGCGGAACAGAGGGATGGGCGGGCCGATACACTGGTCCCGACCCCGCGTAAAGATTTGGGCTTGACCCACAATCCACGCACAAATTTAGCTTATTACGCCTGTGTTATAACGGTATAAACACGTTCTCTAACACCACCAGATGTCCAATTGAGTTTGAAACAACCAAATTGTGACAAATATATATACCAGGACTGACCAAAAATCTTTGTTTACAGTTCCTGATGGCCACGAAGCGGAGTAAGCGCGGTGCAGCAGCAGCCGAGGGGCGTGTTCCGAGTGGAGTGGACGAGGAGTACGACTCCTCACCTGTGTTGTCGGCAGGGCCGTCGACACAGCCCCGGGCGCATATCCTCTCCGACCCGGACGAGGACGCAGTGCCTGATGTGCCTGCGCCTCCAGATTGGGAGGCTCGCTTTGCACGGTTGGAAAGCCACATCTTGACTTCCAAATCGCCCGTGTCTCGGAAGCGGCGTAGGCCGAGTGTCCAAGAGGATTCGTATGAGGATTTCTTGGACACAGACTCAGCGGTGGAGCTTAAGGCTCCTCCTCCTCCTTCTCCTAAACGGAGGAAGAAGAAGAAACAGGTGATTTCTTCGGGTGATGAATTCACCAAGGAGCGGGCAGAGACTGGTTTTCGCAAAAAGCGGAAGACTAAGTCCAAAAAGAAGAAGAGGAAGAGGAAATATTCTTCTTCTGAGTCGTCCACTGAGTCTACTTCTACGGAATCAGACTCAGACACCGTATATGAAGGGGTCTATGCGGACATTGGCACTAAAGTGGCTAAGAAGGTGGAGAAGCCAAAGGCTAAGCGGGTTAAAACCACTACGCTTATGCGCGAGACCGTGAATGGTCATTTTCGCACGTTCAAACCGGCGGAGGTTATCTCCAAGTTAGGAGATGAGTTAACAGGCATAAAGGGTGTTCCCAACTCCATCATTAAAGAACTGGATCGGGATGTCAATATGACGGATGACCGTAAGAAGTTTGAGGATGTGTTGCACACAGTGCATAAGGCAGTGTTGGCTACCCTAACAGCTATTGTTCCTGTGGCTAATAGGATGCAGAGTGAAAATAAGTTCTCGTCTTTGGCTAAGACAATGGACAAAGGCATTGCAGTGTTAGCGGCGGCAGGTAATTACCTGTCGTATCGAAGATATGAAAATGTCTTCAAGTCAGTTTGCACAGATGCTGGCAAGGAAGTGGCTCGCTCTAAGAAGGTTACCGATAATGGGGGAAGGAGTTTACGCTTTATCTTGCTCCAGAGCCGATTAAAGGGAAGATGTTTGGCGGTCAACTACAATACCTCTATAAAGAGGTAGAGACTGCAGCCAAGAGTGGCAAAAACATGGATGGCAAGAAGAAACAGGAAGCTCCTCGTTTCAAAAAGTCACGAGGGGATTTTCGTCCACGACGGTTCACCAGAGGAACCAGACCGAGTTCAAGCTTCGGTCAAGGGTTTCGGGGCCGGGGCGCTCGCCCAGGCTGGACCGACAACACCGCACGGCCAATAGGCCGAGGGTTCAACTCGTCGAGACCTTTCCCCAGGGGCGGGTCCAAGTAGAGGTCCAAACACAAACTTTACAAGTCCCTGCAGCCTCTAAAAACACACAAACTGTAAGCAACTTTGTGGCTGGTAATATTAGTAATCATATTTCTGAGTGGCACAAAATTACTAGTGACCAAGAAATTATTGAAAAATGTTAGGGGTGTTCTATTCCCTTTACACAAATTCCTGTACAAAGTATAATACCTTTTCCATATAACATTCAACCAGTTGAACGAGAGGCACTAACTAAACAGGTACATAAATTCTTTGAGAAAGGAATTATACAAAAAGTGACACACTGTTCAGGACAGTTTATTTCAAACATTTTCTCGAGACCGAAGCCTAATGGTGATGTTCGAATGATCCTGGATTTAACAATCCTTAATAAAAGGGTGGAATATCGACATTTTAAAATGTTCTCTCTAGATACGGCACGAGATCTGATTACACCAGATGCGTGGATGGCTAGTGTTGATTTACAAGATGCATATTATACGCTTCCCATAATGGAACAATACCGAAAATTTCTTCGATTTATTTGGGATAACCAACTCTATGAGTTTACCTGCATGCCGAATGGCTTAGCTTGTGCGCCTCGTTTATTTACTAAATTGCTTAAACCTGTTTTCTCGGTAATGGCGAGGAAGGGTCACATAATGTTTCCATACATAGATGATTCTTTTATTATAGCATCAACACAAATTGGTTGTGTGAATGCAGTTTTGGATTTATGTGCATTACTCACTAAATTGGGGTTTTATGTACATCGACAAAAGTCAGTGTTTAAACCAACAAAACAACTCAAATGTTTAGGGTTTATTCTGGATACACAGTCCCTTACAGTGTCGATAACAGAACAAAAACTAATTAAGTTTATGACTACAGCGACTCAGCTTATTAAGTTATCAAAGCCAAAAATTAGACAGGTTGCTGTTCTTATTGGCATAATGACATCATATGCACCTGCTGTGTTATATGGGAAGGCCCATATTAAGTCGCTAGAAATAGATAAAAATTTAGCGTTAACACGAACTAAAGGCAATTTTGAGCGAAAGATGTTTATTTCGCAAGAAGGGTTACAGGATATTGGATGGTGGATGCAACATATAGCAAGTTCACCAAATCCAATCCGCATGGCGGAACCTAATACAGTAATTACTACTGATGCTTCGTTAGAAGGTTGGGGAGCTCATCGAGATGGGGTCACAACAGGAGGTAGATGGCTTGATGATGAAAAATCAGACTATATTAATGCACTAGAATTGCGTGCTATTTATCTGGGCTTACGTAGTTTAGTAAAGATAAATAAATCACAGGTTAGAATACTAACTGATAATACTACTGCCATGGCATATATTCGTAACATGGGTGGAACCAAATCAAAGTCTTGCAATCAGTTATCTAAACTGATTTGGAACTGGGCACAGGCTCAACAAGTCTGGCTGACTGTAGCGCATATTCCAGGGTCACAAAATACACTTGCAGATTATAAAAGTAGAAATTTCCATGACCATTTAGAGTGGTCTCTCTCTACACATTTGTTTAACTTCGTTTGTGAAAAATGGGGTACACCTGAAGTTGACTTATTTGCATCACGAAATAATAACAAGTTACCCTGTTATGTTTCTTGGCATCCTGAACCGGATGCTTGGAAAGTAGATGCGTTTGCTATTACCTGGGAAAATAATTATTTTTATATTTTCCCACCATTTAGCATTATCAGCCGAGTAGTGAGAAAAATCGGCTTGGAAGGGACACATGCGATACTGGTGGTGCCCGATTGGGACACGCAACCTTGGCTGCCAGCAGTTTCACAACTGGCAAAAGATCGTATACGATTCCCAAGAAAACTCGGGAATCTGACGCACCACGGACCGCTAGTGGTTCACGGCGACGTGTCAACGACGCCCCTATTGGCATTCCTTTTCTAAGGAAGCAGCTACAGCAATTTGGATTGGACAGAATTACTGAGGATAGGATAGTATCGGATGCCTGGAGGCCAGGAACTGTCAAAATGTATACAACCTATTTAAAGAAATGGGGTGTACATTGTTTGTTAATGAAAGTTAAGCCAACAAATCCAAAGATTTCACAAGTAGCTCGGTTTCTTCGTTCTCTAGAGGATGAAGGACTTTCCTTTGGATCGATTAATGCGGCGAGGTGTGCGTTATCAATTATATTACCTAGAATTGATGGCGAAACAGTTGGAAAACATTATGTTATTTGTTATTTACTTCGTTCAATTTATCAAAGGAATCCTCCAAAACCAAAGTATAGTCGGTTTTGGGATGTTTCTATAGTATTTAAGTTGTTTCAGGCTTGGCCTCACAACTCGTGGTTAGATATAAAACAGTTAGGTTTTAAGGTCGCGGTCCTGTTATTGTTAGTAACCGGACACAGAGGACAGACGATTGTTGCTTTATCCTTAACTGGATTAGAAATAGACAAGCAACAAGCTACGTTTGATTTAGAAAAATTGCTTAAATCGAACACGTTAGGTGACCCTTTATCAACGGTTCACTTAGACTGTTTTCCGAATGATCGGAAATTATGTGTTGTGTCGGCCATACGGGCTTATATATACAAGACAAAGGATTTACGTGCATCACAACAACTATTAGTGAGCTTTATAAAGCCACATAAGGCGATTTCACGAGACACACTTGCCAGATGGACAATTACGGTGTTGAAATTGGCTGGAGTGGATACGAGTAAATACTCTTCCCACTCAACTAGAGGAGCCATGGTCTCCAAGGCACGGGTGCTTGGTATTTCTGTGAAAAGAATACTAGCGCATGCAGGCTGGAAGACGGCTAAGTCGTTTGCAAAACATTATAATAAACGACTAGAAAAGCCTACCGGCGTTGCAAAGCGTCTTCTCGCCAACTAACAAGAATAGGTGAGAACAAAAATTTAGAATGTTATAATAATAAGAAAGAATGATATTAAGGATAAAAATGAATTATGTAAAGGTCTCCCTAGCCTGAGGCTAGCCTGAGGCTGTTTACCGAGGTAAAATAGTATAGTTATACGAGTCTTACCTTGGTACAGATGATGGATAACTGTTGTTTTACCGAGGTATAAGCCTCGGATAGATGTGGGCTAGGGCCCTCCCGCCACACCCTGCCACATCTATTCCGTTGGTGTACCTTTTCGGTAAAGTAATAGTATCCATTGTTTGAAAGTCATTTTTATCCTCAATAAGTAGGTTAAGATTGCTGGTACCGGACGTGCTTACCTCTCCCTAGCCCACATCTATCCGAGGCTTATACCTCGGTAAAACAACAGTTATCCATCATCTGTACCAAGGTAAGACTCGTATAACTATACTATATATATATATATATATATATATATATATATATATATC
>CM059191.1:43331351-43352112 GCA_030323885.1 Branchipolynoe longqiensis | reverse complement strand
TATAGATAAGTATGGAACCATTTATTCAGTGTGTTGAACAATGACGACGGTCATCTGAAACATACAGTAATACAATGTATAAGTACTAGTACTATTGCTAATGCACTTAGTGAGAACACAGTCATAACCCTCTATCTCCTCCAAGTCTTTGGTACTGTTAATCATAACGATTAGATGGTAAAGACTGACTTAACTACACAAATAGATTACACATGTTATGCTAGGCTAAGTCAAACTTATCTAAGCCAAATATGTGTAATACATACTATATGACAAGCGAAGCTTATCTAATGTGAAAATATACTGTACTGTACTGACACGTATGCTAGTTAACATGTATGAGATAGGAAGTGTAAGACTGAACTAATATTTGAAATACTGTCACAGCGTGGCGACTGTTCATCATCAGTTATTCACTTGTCATAGTCCGACATCCATACAGGCTCGCGGGTAGCCCGTCCCGATCGTCTTGGGCCAGCCGGTGGCGTTGCATCAACTGATGGCATCAGAGGTCGCTTTGAGGCAATGCCACCATCTGGCGATACCTGGGTGCTTAGCGGACTGCCAGGCTGTGAGGCCATGTGTCCCAATGGAGTGGTATCATCGTAGACCAAATGGCGCCGCCTGTGATCTGTACTACATTCAGGATGCGTTCCCGATTTAGGAGTTGTAGCTGGTCCAGTTGGTGTGCGAGGCGGCATCATGGGTGGATCACTTGTGGTACTCGGGTTGTCATCGCGGGGCATGAGCAGCTGTGGTGTGGCTGGTGCCTCGATATCTGGAGGCATCCTTGTTGCTGTCGGTATCCTGGGTCCGATGCTCATCTTTGGTGGAGGTATCTGGATGGGGATGTACTTGCGAAGGAATTTTCTGTTGCGAAGTGTGACCCTTCCAGATCCGTCAACCTTCGCGACATACTGGTCAAACTGGCGAACCTCGATGACAGTGCCAGTTTTGTCCCATTTGAGGGGGTGTTGGCCTGCCTGATTCTGGATGCGCACATGATCTCCAACAGCAAGTGGTGCTAATCTTTTGGTGTGCTCTGACCAGCGTTCTGCGGCTCTCATGTGGCGGTTGCGTAGTGCCTCTTCTCGAGCGAGCAGGGTTTCGCGCCAGGTGTTGTGCGGCTTGTATCTGCCTGGGGGGACTGGGATGAAGTCTCTGATTGGGTGGCCAAATACACACATGGCTGGTTTATATAAAATATACATACACATTAATATCAACTTACACCTCTTTCATCCAATACCCCCCACTCCCCTGCTCCCCCCCCCCCCCCCCCACCCCCCCCCCCCCCCCCCCCCCCCCCCCCCCCCCCCCCCACCCCCTGACCCCCCCCCCCCCCCCCATCCAGTCCCCCCCCCTCACCAAACCCCCCCCGCATCTCCCATACAGTATCGGCTCGTCTGTCAGTGCATGCACCCCCCCCCCCCCCCCCCCCCCCCCCCCCCCCCGCCCCCCCCCACCCCAGCCCCCCCCCCCCCCCCCCCCATTAACTGTCTTAACTCCAATTTCAGCACGGCAGTTGCTGTGTGGGTAGGCCACAGAGGATAATCTATGGTGTACACCCCAATCTTTCAGGAAGTCTTGTGTGGCTGTGGAGGTGAATTCGGGGCCTCCATCTGAGGCCAGTTCATTAGGGATACCAAATGTGACGAATGTGCGCCACAAGCATGTGATGAGTCCATTAGCGCTATGGGATGCCCTCTCTACACTTGGCCAGTTGGAGTAGCGGTCTACCACAACTAGGTAGTTGACGCCTTTGTAGTGGAAGAAATCAGCGCAGACATGCTGAAATGGGTATTCTAGCGGTGTCAATGGGGTCGGTGGTGGATTTGGCTGTGAGGGGGCCATGCGATTGCAGTGGTTGCACCTGGCACGATAAGCAGTTATGTTCGGAGTGATGCCAGGTCAGAACACAGAAACTTCGGCTCTAGATATCATTGCCGTGACGCCCTGGTGGGCCGAGTGTAGGGCGGCTAGTACTTCTTCTCTGAGAGTAGGCGGTCCCACCACACGGTCCCTGTAGAGAGCGACTCCGTCCACTGTGCAGAGGTCATCACGAAACTGGAAGTACTCACTAAGGGAGGTAGGTAGCTCATGGCGGTATTCTGGGAAACCCGATTCAATTATGTCAACCAGTTTCTGCATACAACTATCGCTTGTGGTCGTGGTACGCACTCTCTCCCATGTCACTGATTTGATGTCTAGTGAGTTGATGGAGGAAGTTGCAGCTGAGATTACATTCTCTTCAATGCTGTCACCACTTGGTGGTACGGTACGTAAGCGAGCCAGGATGGAGGTGGGGAGGTAGGAGCTACGGATGTCAGGATTGATGGCCGCTACATCATCAGGGAGGGTCATCATCTCAGCTTTGTCTGTGGGATGATGCGAGACTTCATCAGCAGCGCGATGTTTGACACCTTGGATGTGTACCATTCGAAACCTGTATCGAAGGGTCTTCTCCTTCAGATTTCTCAGGCGGGAGTTAGATATGTCCTCCAAAGATCAATCACCGAATATCTTCAGGAGAGGTTTGTGGTCTACGGCGATGATGAGATCTTCACATCCCAGTACAAAGTACCTCGCTTTGTCTAGGGCATCGGCGACAGCCAAGGCTTCACCCTCCACTGGAGCATAACGTGATTCGGCCGAGTGGGTGAATCTGCTACCCACAAGGGTAATTTTCCAGCCAGTTTTGCAGCAGAATGGCTCTGAGCTGAGGCAGGTACAATGTTTTTGGAGCA
The DNA here is from genome assembly GCA_030323885.1 of Branchipolynoe longqiensis. NCBI lineage: Eukaryota > Metazoa > Annelida > Polychaeta > Phyllodocida > Polynoidae > Branchipolynoe > Branchipolynoe longqiensis. The sequence continues at coordinate 43,349,365 of CM059191.1, read as the reverse complement.
GCCAAAAGCCAATGCCTGTCTTGGACCAGTCAGTGGCAAGGCAGGTTGGCTTTCTTGGATCGAATATCTGGACTCCTTCTTCAATTTCGCTTACAATTGCAGCCTTTGATTCTTCAAATAGTTTGTTTAAGTCTTCATTCCATAGGAAGGATGATCCCGGCTTGAGGAGTTGCCTGAATGGTTGCATCTTTTCCGTCATACTGAAGGCATAGGACACCTGATTGATGAGGCCAAACCAGGATCTTGCATCTGTGATGTCATTGGGAGCCGGAAAGTCAAGGATTGCTTGAAGGTACTTTCTGCATGGTCTGACGTTATTCGGGGTTATCTCAAAACCGGCGAATTCCACCACGTCCTGGCAGAATAAATTTTTTTCTGGATTTAGAGTGATCCCATGGTTCCCACAGGTGTCAAGCCACTGGACAGCCTGGAAGAAGCTTTCTTTAATTGTGTCGGCCCAGAGCAGGACATCATCCACACATTTTGTCTTGTTTGGGATATCAGAGATGATTTCATCATAGCGCCTGGTGTAGCCATCACCGGAGGCAATGTAACCCTGAGGTGCGGTTTTGTAGCGATAGCGGCCCCAGGGTGTAATGAAGGCTGTCAAGTGACGATCCTCCTCACGGATCGGCACGCTATGGTATCCGTTCCACGCATCAAGGACGGTTTTCTTCTTGCTGTGTGGCACTGATCGGGCTTGGTGAAATGGTGATGGTGTGTGGTGGGTCTCACGTAAGGCGTGTACATTGAGAGGCTGGAAGTCGACGGTACGGCGAGGCATACCACTCTTCTTTGCACATACCACCATCCTGTGGCACCAAGTGACGGGTTCGCCGATGGGGACTGGTTCCAGCACGCCTAGGCGGACATCTTGGTCAAGCCCAGCTTTGACGTCATCCCGCCAGTAGAGCGGTACTGGTATGGGTGTGTGGTGGGTGACTGGTTCTGCATCTGGGTCTACCATCAGCTTCATGGGTGGTCCATCCATCAGAGGCAGCGGTTGGTGCTCACATGTGTTGAAGGAGCTGGCCTCGTAGTAGTACAATAGATATTCTTGCAGTTTTGTACGGTTGGCTTCGGTAGCAGGGAATGGCATCCTAGTTGGGGCTGAAGGCGGTCTTTGACGTCTTGGGCAGTCACATGGAGCTGTCAGGCCTCTGTTGCTCTGGATGCTATTCATTCTGGAGCTGTGATGCCCCTTCACTGTTGCCTTCGTGGGCATGGGTGCATCTGTTGCTTCACCTACTTGGGGGAAGCTGTCTGAGATTATGCCCAAGGAGACACAAGCTTCCCTACTGATAAAGAGTTTATCAGAGGCATCTGTCACATATGTCATTTGTCTGGTTTCTACATGGTTGCCTTGTTCATCCTTGCCCGTGATCTGAAGGATTGTGGCACTGATGATGTTGATGCTCTTGTTGTTGGCGGCATGCATCTTCAGTGTGACTGGTATCAAATCGGTCTGGCGTAGTCCAAGGCGATGGATGACCTTTATGCCTGCGAGACAGCTTTGGCAGCCTGTGTCGGCCATGGCGGGGAGAACAGCTGTTCTTGAGCTAGTCTTGAGGGTGAAGCCGAGGGCACTGTAATCATCACTGTTGACTGAAACAGTGAGATCAATGAATGGCTGTCTCCAGGTGTCAGATAGCTGGTCATGAAGGTGGTGATCAAGAGAGATTGATCTTCCACCATTTTGTTCTCCAGACATCGTGATGACACATAGGGCATCAAATATGGCACCTTCACCATCAGTGGGGGCGGTTGGTTTGGTGCCCGAGGTTGTGCGTGTGGGTACCCTTGGCTTGTCCTTGCTGCGGCACATGCTCCCGAAGTGGTGGTCACGGTTGCAGTGCGTGCACCTGTGACCATATGCAGGGCATTCTTGCTTCCGGATGCGGGTTGGAGCACTCTTACCATGTCCTTTCTTCCCGCAGTATGAGCAAGTGTCTGCAGGATTTCCCCTCATGTTCATCTGTTTGGTGCGCTGATACATGCTGCCCGCTGCTTCCACGGCATGCGAATCGACAAGGTGGGATGCTGAGCGTTTTCCTGCTTCTTTGGCCTCGACAAACTGGAAGACCTCCTCCAGTGTCATATCCTGGTTTTTGTCGCCTAGTAGGTCGAGCTGAATTTCCGGATCGGCGATGCCCAGTGTGAGGACGTCGCGAAGGATAGCTTCAGTGTAGTTGACGTCTGATTCACAGTTCTGGCATTTTAGCAAGAATTTGCAAATTCCTGCTTGGCCACGGAGGCGAGCTCCAAAACTGCGCACTGCTTCATCTCGGTCCTGACGCATATTGTGTAGTTTTGCCCGTGCCACCATAGAGTTCTCCTCACGAACCGCTAGCTTCTTCATGGCAGCCAGAACCTCATCCACAGTCTTATCGGTGAGTGTACCGGTGGATCGTGTGAGGTCTCTGCGTAGGGGTTCATCACAACATTCCAGCAATTGGACGACTCGCTCCCGACCAGTGATCTTCGTGGCAACAACGTATTCTGACCATCGTGATTTGAAGTACGCCCATTCTTCACTGGATCCGGCAGCTGAGATGGTCGGTCGCTTCACTTTTTCGACTTTTGCGGCTGTAGCTGGATCTCGCTCATGAATGGTGCTGTGGGCTGTGATGAGTGCAGCCACTATAGCGACATCGAGGTCTTCTGTGATATATTCACAGTCAGGTATGGGACATCTCACTGCAGGCATGCTTGTTGATTTTTCACGTCAGTTTAGGCCGTCGTCATAGATAAGTATGGAACCATTTATTCAGTGTGTTGAACAATGACGACGGTCATCTGAAACATACAGTAATACAATGTATAAGTACTAGTACTATTGCTAATGCACTTAGTGAGAACACAGTCATAACCCTCTAAGTAGTAGCTATGGTAGTAGAAGTAGTGGCACTGGTGGAAGCAGTAGTAGTTGTAGGAGTAGTAGTTGTAGGAGTAGTAGTTGTAGTAGAAGTTGTAGTCGTAGGAGTTGGAGTAGATGTAGTAGTTGTAGGAGTAGTAGTTGCAGTAGTAGTAGGAGTAGTAGTAGCAGTTGTAGTAGTAGTTGTAGTACTAGTTGTAGTAGGAGTAGTATTAGTAGTAGGAGTTGTAGTAGGAGTAGATGTTGGAGTAGTAGTAGGAATAATAGTTGAAGGAGTAGTAGTTGTGGTAGTAGGAGTAGTTGTAGTAGGAGTAGTATTAGTAGTAATAGTAGTAGGGGTAGTTGTAGTAGTCGTAGGAGTTGTAGTAGGAGTAGTAATAGTAGTAGTTGTAGGAGTAGGAAGAGGTTAAGCTGAACCTCACAGTTCTACAGTCTGTGCCTCACAGTCTCCCACAGGTTCAGTCTGCTTCAGTTTCGGTCATTCTTTTTTTGTTATAGATAAATATATTAGGTTGATCATTATCTATAATATACTTTGAAATAACTTTTATTTTAAATGACTCAGCGTGGAGACATTAGAAGTGAAAACATGCTAAATAGGTTTGGGCATGCACATCAAAACTTTGACACCATAGGCTTCAGCAGTAACAAGTTCTATTCAATTCACTTAGTAATCCCCTTCTCTGCAGCAACACAGCGTTCGAAATAAGAGCTTATCCGCTTGTCCGGGACAAGTGAAAATTCAGACGGCAAGTGAAAATCACACCAGACTTGTCCGGTGGACAAGCGAAAAGCTTTGCTTATTTTTATCACTGCTTAATAAGTGCACCAGTATGTAAGTTGGTTATCTAGGATTAAATCTAGAGAAGTGTTTTTTTGTTGTTTAAAGTCTGATGCATTCATTGGACTGCCACTTTACTGTTACTGTCACTGTCACTGTCATGTGACTGGACCGTTGCCTTGGTTACAGGTGCCTGAGGAGATGCTGGGTAAGTGCCGGCTGTCCTACATAGAGCAGGGCGACCCTGTGTGCATGGAGGAACTGGTGCGAAGACGCACTGACCGCACCACAGCTGACCACACCGCCTACATGGAAGCCTGCATCCAGGGTCTGCTCAGGGTACGTGTCTAGTCGACAAGTTCGCAACCACTCATGCAAAGGGCCGCTTATGGGGGTCTGGCGGGATCTATTGATTGCACTGACTAAGGAAGTGTTCTTCGCAATTATCAACATTTTTGTGAGCTTACAAACTGTACATTTGGGGCTGTGGAGGGGGTAGTAGTTGTAATAGATATGAGTCGGTCATGTAGCGGCGCAGAGGTAGTTGGGCAGTGGTCAGCTCCAGTTGTTACCGTTGCTCTGTTAAACTGGGCTTGTTGCCCGCCTTCATTGAATTGTGTCCATAGACTTGTCTGCGCGCGCACCTCCGACACCTGCCATTCCGGTGCAGACTACTACAATATCAACATTTAATGTACACTTTGTGGGGGAATGCGCTGCTGGGGGTCATTAAAAGGTGTATGTTTTGTTTGTTCACTTGTGAAAATGTTGATAAGGACACTTCCTTAGTCAGTGCAGTCAATAGACCCCGCCAGTTAAGCTGGAAAGTACTCGAATAGAGTGGTTCCAGATTTTACCAATAGATGTCGCTAGCTTAAGTGAAATTACAGAAGAAAAACACAATATAGTTGTCTTTTTTTTTGTATATATTACAAAGATAAGAGCTTGCTGCCTGTTGTGATATGAATATCTGAATATAATCAGCCATTTTATATTTTTTTCATAGATTCTTCACGGAGATATAACATGTGAAATCACAGGCACTTGGGGAAAGTACCCAAATAGAGTGGTTCCAGATTCTTCCGATAGATGTCACTAGCTTAACTGGTGGGGTCTATTGCTGTAACTTTGCTTCGAACAGGAATTAGGTCAAGTGAATTCAAACGTAACTCACCCATGCCAATTTTATAACATGCAATCTGATTGGTTTTGGGAACAATGCTTTTAGAATAGATTCAGCATCAGTCGCTAATTCTGATTGAGAATGTTCAGAACAGGAAGGATTTGATACTCTAGGCCGTTTTTATTTACGTTTGTAGCCAGGGAGGCCACACTTTTAATTAATACTCATTTCTGAAATAATCCATTTCTTGATATGTGTCATCAACTTGATCAAGAACTATAAAATTCCATGACTTCATTTAACAACAATAAATAAGTACATTGCGAATTGATTTAATAATTTGTTTATGGTTACATTAGCTGTTTAAGGAGGGAAATTTTAATCACGGATAACTGGTCTTCTTCATTCCACTGTTCCTTGCCCTATCCTAGTAATGCCAAACACCTGGCTAGGGACTGGCAAGTATGCGTTTTTAACTCATTGATTTGACTTGGCTGCGATTCAAATTAATGAAATAATGAAAGCAGATTTTACAAAAGCTATGATGTTCTAAACCCCCAACAAAATTCTATCTACCGTATTCTCATGGGTCAACGCCGACCCCCCACCCCCCACTTGGCCAATATTTTGTAAACGCCCACCCCTCAAATTCCCATGTGTGGGTAAACTCCCACCCCCCACTTCAGTGATTTATCAATTTAAACACCCAGGGCATTAAAGTTGCATAGTCCGATGGTTTTGAGTTTCTGTCATTTTCTGAGATAAATATATTAGGTTGATCATTATAATCTATCTTACTTTAGTTTCAAGTAACTTTTGGATTGAATGGCTAACTTTGGAGATATTTGAAGTTCAAACATGTAAAAGTAATTTTGGCAAGCATGCCAAAACTCTGACACCATAGACTTCAGCAGTAACACATTCTATTAATTAACTCACCATTCCCTTATATGTGGCAACAAATGCTTAATAAGTGCATCAGTATCTAGGTGAGATATGTAGGATCAAATCTAGATAACTGTTTTGGTTTTGAAACTTTGATGCCTTTATCGGACTATGCAGCTTTAACCCGCGAGAATACGGTAATAACAACTGAAATCTTTTTAAACAACGAATTAAGCTCATTCTATCATTGTATATTCAACCCTGTTTTTCGATTGATTGTAGGAGTCGTACAACAAGTTCAAGGGCTGGATTTCTGTGTCGTCTCCGAGTGCGATTGACGTCGCTTACAAGAAGGTTGGCGACGGTCACCCACTGCGCTTGTGGAAGTGCGCCGTGGATGTGGAGGCCCCGCCCGTCGAGGTCCTCAACCGGGTACTTCGGGAACGGTGAGCCCCCTTCCATCTCACCATGACTCCACTTTTCTCCACTTTTCTCCGATTTTCTCTGCTTTTCTTCATCATTTCCCGCTTTTCTCTGCTTTTCTCCACGTTTTCTCTTTTTTTCTCCACCTTTTCTCTGCTTCTCTCCACGTTTTCTCTGTTTTTCTCCACCTTTTCTCTGCTTTTTTTCCACCTTTTCTCTCCCTTTCTCTGCTTTTCTCCACCCTTTCTCAGCTTTTCCTCTCTTTCCTCCCCATTTTCTCTGCTTTTAATTTCTCCACTTTTCTACTCTTTTCTCTGCTTTTCTTCGCTCTTTTCCGCATTTCTCCAATTTTCGCCGCTTTATCCTCTATTCTCCTCGTTTTCATTTTATGAGCTCTGCAAAGATGTTCGATAAACTGTGCCTCCGCAAGAATAGGGCTTTTCGCAATTATGCCCTAGTACTAAACGTGGACTGCTTTGAATATGTTTGTCTGTCCGGCTGCCCGTTTGAATATTCATGCGAGTGGCTGATGTCATTTGTACCAAGCTTTTTACTGTATGTCCCTTCTGAGATACCAAAGCTTCTGCACACACAAGCCCGAGCTAGCCAGCACCTCAATCATTTTGAATATTCATGTAAGCGTGTGACATCATTCGCAACGATCAAAGACTGTGGTATGTGCTGTCATGTCTAGGAGAAAGTGCATATAAAAGACCCCTTGCTGCTTATCTTAAGGAGTAGCCTATGTGGCGGTAGCAGGGTTCCTCCAAAGAAATATATCAGAATTACCATATGTTTGACATCCCATAGCCGATGATACAAAAATCAATGTGCTCTAGAGGCGTCTTTAAATAAAACAAGCTTTCCTTTTTTTTCATTCGTGACAAGCTTGTTGCAGTTCGTTGAATTGGCTTTGTTGACTTGCAGGCACCTTTGGGATGAGGATTTATTGAAGTGGCGGGTGGTTGAGAAGCTGGATGCAGAGACAGAAGTCTTCCAGTATGTGCTCAATAACATGGCCCCACACCCGACACGCGATATAACACAGCTTCGGTCCTGGCGGACAAACCTGCCGAAGGGCGCCTGCGTGCTTGTGTCGACATCTGTGGAGCATCCCGAAGCTGGGCTCCTGGGGGGCCTGCGATCTGTCGTGCTCGCATCTCGCTACCTCATTGAGCCTTGTGGCTCTGGCAAGTCGCGACTCACACACATGTGTCGCATTGACCTAAGGTATGTATGTTGCCTATTAACAAATATAAACATAACAAACTCAGGTTATGTATTAACAACCGCCCAATTTCCTGCACAGCTGGGAAATAGTGGCTGATGTGCTCGAGGAAATCTCAGCTAAATATTGATATTTAGTGAAAAGTAATTGTAATAATCATATAACAATATCATGATAATAGTAATTAGTAATGATCATAACTGATAGGATAACAGCAATAATTATGAAATAATGATTCTACTAATATTATTTCTACTACTACTACTACTACTTCTACTACTAATGATAATAATAATAATAATATTAATAATAATAATAATAGCAAACTTTAGTTATTTAGTTCCTAATCTCGAATCAGCACTAAACATTTGGTTCTTTGGTTTCCCTTCCAAATCTTATCACTATATTATTTTTATTGAATTTATCTAGACACTGGGTGTAAAATATTATGTTGTTTCTTCCAAATCAATTCCAATTTAGATTTTGATAGAAACCCTTGGTAAGATAAGATGCATGTAATTAATTCTGAAAGTAAGAAAAACATTTTCTTTCCTACAGGGGACACACGCCTGAGTGGTACAACAAGGCCTATGGGCATCTGTGTGCGAATTACGTCATGCGTATAAGGGACTCGTTTAAACAAGGGATAGATAGTGCGGCCGGCCCTGAGACCAAGGTCTAGCAAGCTCCCCACTGAGACCGGGATCTACTGAGTGCCGCACCGCGTCTCCCATGGAGGCTTCCATTTATCGAGCATCCCAATTGCCTCAAGCGACCCCGGTGTCGCCCAGTCTCGAACCATGCGATCATGTACTGCTATACTGATAGACCTTGCCTTTATTGCAAAATACTGACAAACATATATATATATATACCGTGAGAGACGTGATAGTGACTCGTGTGTCTTGTGAACCCGTGATGGCGGTACGTCATTCCTATTCGTATCCATGGTGCAGAAAATGTGACGTCATTTTGTCACCCAACAAAAACAAACCGTGCAAATGTAGGAAAACCACACTTCTCATCCGTAACAAGGAGGAATTAGTGCAGCTCTTTTTCCGGAACACCCCCCCCCCCCACCGTAAAAGAAAAAGGCTTTTTTGACTAGCCTTAGCTCCCCAAGGCTACTTATTGCCAAGTTTACTGCCGAGTTTGCTACATTACTAGGCAGTAGTGGATATAATGTTCAGACTACTGTGAATGATGTCCTTGGAAGTTGGAGGCGGAGGAGGGGGGGGCAGTATACATGTTTACTGCCGTTATGATTACTACAGACAGTCCTGATATGACCTTAGATGTTACCAGGACGTAAAACTCCAACGAACAAAACTACAGACAGTGTGTGGCTACCTACGGCGCCACCAGCGATGAAGGAGTCATATCTTAAAGGAGCAGACAACGGCAGCCTCGTTCTGGTCATCTGGTTCTGGTCATCTGGACGCTACAGGGTCATGTGATATGAGTCGGTCATGTGACGGCACAGAGAGGTAGTCGGGCAGTGGTCAGCTCCAGTTGTTACCATTGCTCTGTTAAACTGGGCTTGTTGCCCACCTTCGTTGAATTGTGTCCATAGACTTGTCTGCGCGCGCACCTCCGACACCTATCGGAAACTTACTGCACTACTCCTACTTAACAGGGTAGGACAGCAACGTTTTCCCCCGCATTTGCCCAATCGGGCAAGTGACTGAATTGTTATACTTGCCCGAGTGGCAAAACTACTTGCCCAAGCCCAAGTCAGCCAATTGTAACTGAAATCTGCTATTGCAGATCAGAAAAATAACGACTTGCTCGTTTGGGCAGGCCACTGAGAACTTCACCTGCCCGTCCACCGAGTAAACTAGGTGCCCCGGGCAACTGGGCAATCTTTATTGTCCTACCCTGCTTAATGAATTAAAGCTGCATAGTCCGATGAAAGCATGACATTTTCGAAACCAAAAGACACCTAATTTTAATCCTACATATCTAATTTAGATACTGGTGCACTTATTAAGCCTTTGTTGCTGCATGGAAGGGAATACTGAGTCAATTTAATAGAACCTGTTAATGCTGAAGCCTATGGTGTCAGAATGTTGACGTGCTTGCCGAAATTAATTGTCGCAAAGTTAACCATTTTAAATCAAAGTTATTTCAGTCCAATGTGAGGTAGATAATAACGATCGACTTAAAGCTGCGTAGTCCGATGAAAACATCAAATTTCTAAAAACCCAAACAGTGATCTAGATTTGATTCTACATATCTAACTTAGATACTGGTGCAGTTATCTAGTATTTCTCACCACATATAACAGAATACCGAGCCAATTTAATAGAACCTGATAGTGCAGAAGCCTATGGCGTCAATATTTTTGTTGTGCTTGCCAAGATTAATTTTGTACGATTGCACTTCAAATATCCTAAAAGTTAGCTACTTAATATAAAAGTTGGTCTAAACTAAAGTAAGGTAGATTATTACGATCAACCTAATATATTTATTTCAGAAACTGACACCAACTCAAAACCATCGGACTATGCGACTTAATATATTTATCTCAGAAAATGTTAGAAGCGCAAGACTATCGCACTGTGCAACTTTATTCCTAAATTTAATGGGTGCGTGCCGCCTATATACCTGAGCTGTCAGAGAAGGCAGCTTCACCACTCATACCTCAGTTATGTACACTCAAGTTGTTACTCTACTAACTCTAAAAGCTTGCTATAGTTAATAATATAAAAACTTCTTTTGTTTTGGTTATATGGGTCATTCTCAGAAACTGTATACCACATATTTGGTTTCCATGTTACATTGTTAACGATTCTTCCCTTTTTTGGGGGGGGGGGGAGGGTTAGGAAGTTAAATAGTTGTTTGACACTGCGTATTACGTATGTTAGCAATACTCCATGTATTTAATCTATCCTACAAAACCATGTTTATCAAAATATGCTTATATGATTATGTGCTAAGGTGAAAATATGAAAAGTTGCATATATATCGACACCGTGCATCTACCCAAACGGTTTTTTTCAACTTTTTTCTTGTAAGACACAATCTTTTTTGCTGAGCTGTAATCTATCAATCAAATCTTGTTTGAATTTGTTGTGTATGCTAAAGTGATGTCATGGATGGGTGCTAAAATCATGCTATGGATGGATGTTACATGATTAATTTTAACAGCTTTCTCAATTTGTATCCGATCAAAACAAATTTAAATGAGAAAAAATGTCAACTCTGACATGCACAATATATCAAACTTCATACGAATATGGATTTTGCTATTATTTGGAATGTTTTCTGTTCTTATTTGCGATGTTTTCACTCTTGGTTTCCATGTCACAAAAGTGGTACGCAATTTCTGAGAACAACCCATGTACACGACACCGTCTAATATTGTAATAATATATGTGTGTAAGTACATCTACCCGGCAGCTCGTCTGAATAGGCATACACAAAAAAAGGGTGTATTTACTTATAAATACACAACCTCTTTGTTTAAAGCAGTCAAATGGTTGGTGATGGCGCTTGTGAGTATTTTTTGATGGATTGTGTGTGTGTGTGAAGTTCACACTAAAGGATGGGGTTTACCATTCAGGAGGTGTGGAAAATGTCAAAGATATATGGCAAAGTAAACCTATTCTAGTCCATGACGCGTGAGTTGAAAGTACAACAATCTAGTGGAATAAGTGTGAATGTGTGTATCACACACAAACACTCTCTCCCTCTCCTATGTGTGTAAACTATCTCTACAGGGATATATTTATTCGCAAAATTCACATATTACGGACATATATATATAAAGCATATATATATATATATATTATGTATATTTTTGAGAGGTTCTCGATACTATATAATATGGACACTAGTCATGATGGTTTTTGAGTCATGTATGTGTGTGTTGAGTACTGTTCAGTTGTGTGTGTGACTTTAACTGGAGAGTGGCACTGGGACCCAGTTTGTAGTAGGCCAGGAACCAGGAGAATGGGGCCTGGACCCAGTCAGTAGTAGGACGGGCACCAGGAGAATGGCGCCTGGACCCAGTCATAGGTAGGCTGGGCACCAGGAGAATAGTGCCTGGACCCAGTCTATAGTAGGTCGGACACCAGGAGAATGGTGCCAGGACCCACTATGTGGTAGGCTGGGCACCAGGAGAATAGTGCCTGGACCCAGTCTATAGTAGGTCGGACACCAGGAGAATGGTGCCAGGACCCAGTCAGAGAGCTTGTATATATATACACTCTCTGACCCAGTATGTGGTAGGCTGGGCACCAGGAGAATAGTGCCTGGACCCAGTCTATAGTAGGTCGGACACCAGGAGAATGGTGCCAGGACCCAGTCAGAGAGCTTGTATATATATACACGCTCTCTGACCCAGTATGTGGTAGGCTGGGCACCAGGAGAATGGTGCTGGGACCCAGTCTGTAGTCGGTCGGACACCAGGAGAATGGTGCCAGGACCCAGTCTGTAGTAGGCTGGGCACCAGGAGAATGGTGCTGAGACCAATCTGTTGTAGGCAGGGCACCCAGAGATTGGCTCCAAGATTGGCTGGGCACCAGGAGAATGAGACTCATGCTGCGTTCATACGGGTCTCGTGAATAAGGTGAACTTCCCACTTATTGCTGGTAAGCACGACCATGTAAACTGAGAGCGTTCATTTGGCAATTCGTGGTAAACATGTTTCATACTGGGCGATAATAGAGGCATTGTCAAATCTTCATACAGAAAAAGTGAAATATCTCTAAAGCCCTGTTCACACTAGGCAGTTAATTCGACTCATATAAATTGCCTTGCCTAGTTCGGCTCACATTTGGCGTGTGAACGCGCGACTGAGGCGGTTTAGGGCTGATTCGAATCATATTATTCGGATTTTATAAACTACTTGTGTAGGTGGTTTATATGAACCGAATTTTATGATTCGACTTATGTCGCCCGTGTGAATGCAAGTGGATTTTATGAGGCGACTTATGACATCACACGCATGCGCACTATCTGTTCTGCCATTGTTGTTGGTCCAAACGGTCATGCGCAGATATCCACTTCCGCCTTAAACCGACTCAAGCATTGCCCGTGTGAACGTGACACACTTTCAAACACTTTCAAACTCGGTCCGTGTGAACGGGCTTCTAAATCGATTCATATAATTCGCCTTGTCTAAATCGCTTTAAACTTTTCCCGTGTGAACACGGCTTAAAACCACACCACTTAGAAACAAATCACTTGGTACACATATAGAAAACATCTTTACCAAAAAGATTATATCAAATTTATAAGGTTAGGGTTCTTGATTTCTATTAAAATTTTGAATAAAACTAATGTTTTGCACTGCGCGTATGGCAGACGGCAGAAACTGCGACACCACCATTTCTTGACAAGTGGTGAGAAGCGAGCTGCTTAAAAAATCTCCAGTTCACAGATGGTGTTCACCAGTTGTGAAGTCACTTGAACCCAATTCACAGGTTGTGAAATGGGAAACACCATATTCACCAGTTCATATGAACGCAGCATCAGTCTGGAGAGTAACACCGAGACCCAGTCTGTTATATCCTGGGTCTTCTTGGTTGTCCATCAGTGGCTACGATGACAGCAACTCATCATTTGTTGTGAATTAATGCGTTGGGTACCAGCAAAGACAATGTACAACAAGACACACCACTTAGCACTTTCATATAGGGATTTCTGAAATAATATAATCACGCAGTGGTGCCATCCCATGGCAAACAAGGTGCAATGTCTTTGATCAGGTGTAGTAGTAGACTCAGACATAATCACAAAATTTGTTTATGTATGGCACTGATTAAAGCGCTTAAAGTATGTTTGAACTTACTACGCTATAATATTGTTTTCATTATTAATATTAGGAGATAATACACTATAATTGTCATACATTGTCTTTGATGGTACAGCAGTCATGCTGAGCTAGGGGACCTGTCCAATAACCTTGTTTGCTGTATTTCATGGGTAAGCGCAGAATGGCGCGTCTTGTTGTACATTGTCTTTGGTACCAGTGGTACACAAGCCTCACGGAGTCCTGTAATGTAACCGAATCTCACTGACTCCAACAAGGCTGCCGACTTTTAAATGAACACAAAAATAATTTAATAGCCGCATTTGTTACAAAAAAAAGTTAGGCTACCTTTCAGTTTTAGCATTTTTAATGTGGAATTCTGTTTAAATTCGGTATCTTTGTACTTCACAATAATCAATAAACACCATATGGTAGCTGGACGACCGTCCAAGATACTGTAAGAAATATTTGATGTAATATGTATATATAACAAAATATTTCATTCATATATATACACATATATATATACACATACTCGTATATATATATATATATATATATATATATATATATATATATATAAATAAATCTATATATATATATATATATGTATATATATACTTGCCCCAAACTAAAGTAAAGTAGACTGTAATCATCAATCTAATATATATATATAAATTATATATATATATATATAGTAGCCAACTGTGAAAATAAATGTTGGCTATATTTTGAATAGGTTTTAATACAAGGAAGCCCAGATTAATGTTTTGCCTTTATGATGTGAGTAAGTTTATTTGTTTGCGTAGGTGTCTATGATAATTACGCTCCCTAGGCATAAACTTCTGTGACATTTCCAGTGTTTCGGGGCGGGATTGGGTGGGTGTGGGATGGTGATTCTTTATCTCTTTCGGTTGTTCACCCAGAGAGCAGGAGGAAAGTTGTATAGTTTACCTACTTATTATTAGCCTTAAGTACATTGTAAGCCCCAAGTTGAATGTTTCAGCATTATTGTACAATGCTTAATGGTGATGACGTTTGTACACTGTCGTCGGTACCCATCTACTGGAGGAAGCCTAGTTTCACCTATGTGGTGCCTTGCTTTAACTAACCCGACTAGACCCGACTGTCGGCGCCAGATCAAATAGTGTGAGGAGCAGTTATGTTGCTCCCACTATCGGTGATTAAAAAATATATATATATTTAACAAAAAATTTAATGAAGATTTTGTCGGTACAATAATTTAGTTTATAGCGGTGTGAGTAGGTGGGGGTGGGAGCGGTAAAGAGGGAGGTGCTAGAGTAAATTATCCTGCCGATTAAAAGGGTCGGCCAAGCTTGATGAGACAGTCGGCATCTGAATAGATCGACCAGAGTCGGATTGGTTAAAGCCTCGCATATAACGGATATTTTTACTTCATCCGCCACATTAAGTGTAATTAGTATATTATCAGAACTTAGCCATGATCAAAATAATAAGGAGGATAACATAATAATGAGGATAATAATAAGGATTACAATATAATAATGAGGATAACAATATAATGAGGATAATATGATGAGGATAACAATATGATAATGAGGATAACAATATAATAACAAGGATAACAATATAATAATGAGGATAACAATATAACCATGGGGAAAACAATATAATAATGAGGACACCGATATAATAATGAGGACACCAATATAATAATGAGGATAATAACGATAATAACAATGTATTGCCACTCATTTGGTTATGGTAAGGATTGGTTCAATGATTGCTACTAAAAGAATAGAATTAAAAGGAATAAACCCTGTTATACACTGTAATTGCTACAAAGAAATAAACTCTGTTATATACACTGTAATTGCTACCGAACTGTACAGACAAACACAATAGTGTGAACTGATTTCAATGGAGGTCATTTTAACTAAACCATGATTACGGTACAACTGCATCGGCGTGACAACTTATGTTGATTGTCCTGTGGATTCAGACATTTGAGCATGGTGATGCACAAGAGAGAGATGTACATATTTAAAGTAACCTTTTTGTGTATTTTTGGTTTGTTTATGGGGGGGGGGTGTATACCCTGTGCCATCATGTTTCAGTGTGGACATTAAGGGACATTATTAATTATTATTAACTGAGAAGTAGCTATATTTATATTGTATCGTGTACAGTGTGCGTACAAATGGGGGGACAATGAAATAGGGGGGGGGGGGCAGGTTTCGGTACGTTCGGGCTCATTCTCCACTGTTGCCACATTGGGACCGATTTGCTAACTGTTCATCCACTATTTTCGCCGAAATAAAAAATTATTTGCACTTACTACGTGTCTTGGAGTTGTATTATAATATTTAAAACAATATAATAATATATATATATATTACCTCGGTACTACCCTCTGGCTACTCGTAGTCCAGGGAGAAGGAAGCACATCCGGGTCCAGCAATACTATATAATTAAAATCTGACCATCCGAGCGTGTCTGGCAGTGGTAGTGACCAGACGCAGCTGGTATCCGGGTGGCCAGGAGCCACTCACAGGTGGCACCCTAGTGGAGGAGGCAGGAACTAACTCCTATGGCAGTAGTGCAGTAGTTAATAACTAACTCCTATGACAGTAGTACATCAGGTAATAACTAATATAGGGAGAAGTGATAGTGTCCTTGTTTATATTCCCATAATAGATTATAGAGCACATATATATAGATAGATAGATAGATAACGCCAAAAACACTACACACTATCGGATTAATGCAATGACAATTCCAGCCAGTGTGAAAGTACGACGTCTGAACACTTCGAGTTCTGGATACTGAATGGTTTATTCACGGCCTAGGGCACGCTTGACCCGCCGGCAACTTTCCATGACGTCATCTCATTTGCATATCTCTTTGACTCAACCTCTGCATCTCGTTAACATATATTAACCACACACCTGTACTTCTATTATGCATATATCACAGCCAGAAGCAATATACTTAAAATTAGCTCACGTTATTACCCTCAACGGAAATAGGTACAAATTGACTTGAACCAGAAAGCCTAACCTGGTCCCCTGGCCTTTGTTTCAATGGAGGTCGCCACTGAGGGAGTTTCCGGATGCACACAGATGGCCCCTAGCGGCTAAGATGGGTACTGGAACCCGACTACAGAAACTGCGGTGTGACATGGGTAGCGACAGGTAAGCAGCAGGATAAATAAAATATATATATTTTAAGGAATTTGTTAAAAAAAATGTCTACCCGATTTCCTTTTCAATTACATTTAAACTCTTCATACACTATACTAATTATAATTAACAGCAAAACAATTGACTAATTAAGTATGCTTGTTTGTTGTTGCTTTACGGCCTAGCAACATCTATGGTCATATCAGGATGGGTACCAACTTGTGACAGTTCACACTCATAGCAACTTTATAGTGCTGCCCCACTGGGACACCAGGCCACCAGCACCATGACCTGATATCCCACTCAGTCACATTATCCTGACACTGAGCCAACCAGTCCTTGCCATAATGCCGAGCGCCAGGCTCAGTGACAGGTATCAATTTCAAAGTCATTGGTTTCACTCGACCAGGCTTCGAACCCACAAACTCATGGGTTCGGCTCTCCCGATCTCCCAAAACAGGAGACGGATGCTCTACTCATTCGGCCACCCCGTCTGGTCAATTACGCTGTGTTGGTTATGAATTATGTAAGTCGTAATTTGATCATACTGATTGTGGATGATCAGCAGGATCCGATTGGTTCATTTCTGTTCTTGTCCTTTAGAAATTTAAAGTTAATTATATTTTCGTGGTTCTCGGGCTCTCAGAAAATGTCCGGTCAGCTCTATGACTTTAATCAGGTCTAAATGATCGTTTATATTGCAAAATACCTATAAGTGAATCAACTCTATCCTTCAACACACTTGAATCACACCCACTAAACAGTACAGAGTAAAGTTTCATACTTTAGGGGAAAAGACAGTGTAATAAATAAAATGGAAATCGTTGCCGAATAGATCCCGCCAGCTAAGCTAGTGACATCTATCAGCAGAATTTGGAACCACTCTAGTCGGGTCGTTTCCCTGCCTGCCTATGATTTCATATGCTATATCTCCATAAAGAATGCTTGGAAAAATAATAAAATGCTTGATTATATCAGAGAGCGTGTATATAAACAGATGAGAGGGACAACTCCCGCGGAAATCGGTAACACAGGCTACAGTGGCGTTCCTGCCGGTTAGTGTTGAACAAGCTTTGAGTTTGCCGGTACGTGCAGTGCAAAACATTTGTTTTTATTCAAAATTAATAGAAATGCAGAAGCCTAACCTTATCAATTTAATATAATCCTTTTGGTAAACTGGTTTCTATATGTGTTGTATGTGTCCAAAGCGGTTTGTGTCTAGGTCATGTGGTTTTAGCAAGACATATTTCACTTTTCTGTATGAAGATTGCTCACCGCCATTGACAATGCCTTGCTTTGCCGTTTGTGGTAGTGCAAAAACGTGGATTTTATTCAAAATTAATAGAAATATATAGAACCCTAGCCATATGAAATTAATATAAGTGTATCGGTAAATATGTTTCTATATGTTTTCCAAACAGTTTGTTTCTATGTGGTGTAGTTTTAGAGATATTTCACTTTTTCTGTACGAAGATTGCTCAAGGCCATTGACAATGCCTTGAGTTTGACAGCTGTGTCATATACTGTTCAACAACCACCACTTGGGAGCGCCACAGTCGGCAGCTGTTACACGGTCTAGTATGGGAGTTGTCCCTCTCATCTGTTTATATACACGCTCTCTGATTATATTCTACATATTCATATCGGAATAGGCATCAAGCTCTTATCCTTGTAATATATATTTTTTTAAAGACAACTAGATTGTATTTTTCTTCTGGGTTTCACCGCTGCTCTCTTCACATGTATTAAATCCAACCAGTTGGTCGTAATGCGAAGC
>CM059191.1:43309674-43330851 GCA_030323885.1 Branchipolynoe longqiensis | reverse complement strand
CCGAACGTTTATATGTATATAATAGATTATATATAATATATATATATATATATATATATATATACACACACATATACATGTTTGTATAGTAGAACTGGCCGCAGTGGCCACATCGGTAAGAGCAGAGGATTCCCATGCGGAAGTTCGGGAGTTTGAATCCCAGCCGAGCCAAACCAAGGCTGCCTAGTGTTAAGTACATGTTGACAGTTCATTTCATCGGTTAGATTCAGATGTGCTGGCATGTGGTGCATACGTGGATTAAGTGGCACATAACTTTGTATAAGGCGGGTCGATGTTGGTCGCCTAATTGTAGCAGTTTTAGTGTTAGGCAGTAGGTAGGCAGTGTGCAGTTGGATGCACAAGGAGGAAGACGGAGGGGATGGAGGCAGGGAGAGGGAGGGGATGGTAAGGGAGAGGATGGAGATGGGAGGGGAGGGGGGGGACTGGGAGGGGGCAGGGGGAGAGAGGGGGCAGGGAGAGGGAGGGGGCAGGGGGAGGGAGTGTGTCAGGGGGAGGGGGGACGGTAAGGGAGAGGAAGGGGGGAAGGGAGGGGAGGGGAGAGAGGAAGGGACAGGGAGGGGGATGAAGGGAGAGAGAAAGGGGGGGGGAGGGGGGGGGGGGGGTGACTGGGGGAAGGTAGAAGGAGAGTGAAGGTCCCGATGTTGATGGCATTGGCTTGGCTGGAATGGTATGTTTCTAGGTAAATATTAAAATGACCCAATCAGGATATTTGGGCCATGACACATGTGAGATCCACTTGGCCTGGATCAATCTTTCAACTCTGACAAATCCATCGTCGTTTGACATTCATCTTGTTTCATGGAAACCGTAATGAAGGCCAACAACAAATACAGCGGAGAGTGGGAGAATGGGGGGAGGGGCGGGGAGGTTCGAGGGTTCTCAACTGCCACTCAGCGCCCAAGAGAAAAGGCAGAATACAAGAGTGAACTAACAGCTTCAACTGGCAATCAACACCATCATTTTTTTGGTGTCAGAAAATCTGTTAAAATTGACATTTAATTGTTTTTAAGTGATATAATTTAACGACCTAAATATAAATAATTTGAATTAAAAATTGTAGGTGTAATTCTGTTTTTCTCAAGTGATTGATGTAAATTGATGTGAGGCACAATTGGATTTGTACCATTTTTTTCACACACACATACACACGCACGCATGTGCACGCACACACACACATCATTGGTTTAACGTGACCTGGATTCGAACTTCCAACCTTCCGCACGGGAAGCCTGCAGTGCGTGTGTTTGAAAGTGATGTAGTGCATGAGGATGGTGGTGTGTGTGTGTAGGTATCCCAAGTGCCTTGCCAATCCACCAATAATCTGTGTGTAGAGCCTTAAAATTCATCATTTTCAATCTGTTGGTGTGTTCTAAGTTGTTCACCAATTGAAATAAACTCTAAAGCAAAATAAAGCTTCATATTTCTTCTTTCTAATAGTACCATCCACATTAGGATATGACTTTGATCAGCTAAAGAAAACCAATGCTTTGTCAATTCCATTTATGTAGAAAATCACCTTTTGTTTCAACTAACTTATGCATGAAATTTTACACAGCTTCTTCAAACCTCCAGTGCCCATTCACCAGAGCTAGCATCATCATGCCAATGGTATCATTTTGTTGGCAATACTACAGGCCATATAGTCATATTTTGTCCTTGAAGAAATTCTTTGTCCATCTATTTTAAATTTTAATTTAAAATGTTCAATTAATCACCATTTCTGAACCGAATAATGGGTTTTTACATGAAAATAAAGACTTTTTTTCCTAAATGCATGGCATGAAGGCGCGAATGTGAGACAAAATAAATGTTGGCTCTACTTAATAATTTAATGCTAAAGTTGTTATGCAACATGCAAGTTTGTTGTCTGGTATTAATTAGTGTAAGGCTGACTGCTCCATAAACACACCACCCACACACCCACACACCCATGTGATTTAAAAAAAACCACATTCACATCTATTAAATTGTGTTGTATATAATGTAAACAGAAAGAGCATATTGAAGATAGTACAGTGCGAAAATTTCATGCAATTATCTTGTACGGGTGCTTTTCTGTACCATTTTAAGCCTGCTCAAAGTTGGGCATTTCCTTTTACCAGATTTTATCACTTGTCAAATTGAGCTCTGGACCATTTTAAACCTATTTTTTAAGCTTTTCCCAAGCATATGTAATCCTGAAAAAAAATAGCAGTGACAAGACTCATCAGTAGGTTCGGGATAAATCAGAATAATTTAATAGCGAAATTCGGAAATTGGTGAAATTAAGGAAATTGTTATTTCACGCATTTTTGAAGATGTATATCTTGAAATGTAACCACATCAGACCTTTGGATCTTTTTATTCTCATTGTATAGGCCATGCATTTGAAGGAAAAAACACAGGAAGTCTGATAGGGTGGTTACTTTTAATTTTTGGGGCCATCAAAAATGCTATCTTTTTAGTTTTGGGTGGGACCAATTAAGTAACAGTCTAAAAAAGTCCATATCTTCTTTAATATTAGAGCGATTTTCACAAATGAGGTGTCATTTTATTTCAAATTCAATGTACTAACAGGTGAAATCCATTAAATCAAACTCTAAACTATTTTTGAAAATCACTTGGGTTACCTAGTGTGTGTGAGAATGACAGTGTATGTGAAAGTGGCAGCATGTGTGAGAGTGGTGGTGTCTATGAGAGTGGTGGTGTGTGTGAGAGTGGCATGCTGCACGAAGAGTTGCTACACACAGTAGTTATTCACCTAATGTCACACTTTATCTGATTGGCGGTGGAAATCCTCTATAAAGAATTATACTTTTCTACAAAGCATGTTGTACAGAGAGAACCGTAGACTTCAATCCGGCGGCATCCGTTCCAAGTTTTGTGCATGTTCAAAACTTTTAACGGATCGGGTCGGTTATCAATGGATATCCAATGGATATGCAACGGATATGCAACGGACACAAACCGGACTTTGTCGGATATCAAC
Source organism: Branchipolynoe longqiensis (assembly GCA_030323885.1). Taxonomy (NCBI): domain Eukaryota; kingdom Metazoa; phylum Annelida; class Polychaeta; order Phyllodocida; family Polynoidae; genus Branchipolynoe; species Branchipolynoe longqiensis. Next base: position 43,327,862 of record CM059191.1, on the reverse strand, counting down.
AGACTTTGTTTGGTTTCTTCTCGTTTCCCCAATCCGGTGATGTGAGACAGCCGCTTTAACTTTAAGTAGGGGAAGTTTCAATAAAGGACAATTAGTCTGCCCCATTCCACAGCTCCTTTCCCTATCCTAGTAATGCTGAATGCCAGGGGAGGGCACACCAGGATATAAGTCTGGGTTTGACTCAGGTTGTATTCAAACTCATGAAGGGTCATATTGGAAGCAAGTGCTGAATCCCTTCGGCCATCACGTCTGAATTTTGCCATGTTTAAAGTTGACTAGTCCGATGATTTTGACCTTCAGTCATTTTCTGAGATAGACTATTAAGTTGATTGTTATGATCTACCTTACTTTCGATTGAAGTAATTTTTATTTTAAATGGCTAACTTTGGAGATATCTGAAGTACAAACATGCAAAATAAATGTTGGCAAGCAAGTCAAAAATCACTCCATAGGTTTATGCAGCAACAGTAAATTTACGCAGTATTCCCTTCTATCTGGCAACAAGTTCTTAATAAATGCATCAGTATCTAAGTAGATATGAAGAATCAAATTTAGATAATTTTCTTGGTTTTGCTAATTTGATGCTTTCATCGGATGATGCAATTCTAAAAAATCAATATATTACGCTGTCCACAATAACCTATCTTACATTAGCTTTGAGCAACTTTGATTTTAAAATGCCTAATTTAAAAGTGGCTGAATCGGTAGGATACATGCCTCCCGACCGGGAAATCGGGAGTTCGATTCCCGGTCGAGTCAAACATATGACTTACAAAATTGATACTTTTCACTTCCTAGCTTGGTGCTGTTATTAGGATAGGGCATGGACAGGTTGGCTCAGTGTCAGGATAATGTGACTGAGCGCGATATCAGGTCCAGGTCTTGGTGGCCTGGTCTCCCAGTGGGACAACACTATAAAGTCGCCATGAGTGTGTGCTGTCACAAGTCTGTACCCCACCTGATATGACCTCAGATATTGCCAGGACATAAAACTCCAACAACCAACCAACCACACACCCTCACACACACCCTCACACACACACTCTCACACACCCTCACACACATCCTCACACACATACACCTTCACACACACAACCTTCCTCCGCAGAATTCCAGCACAACTCAGTCTACATTCGAGAATGAAAGGTTTGGAGGGGAAGAGAAGGGAAGGTGGTGTGTGTGTGGGGGGGGGGGGGGGGGGGGGAGGGGGGGGGGGGGGGGGGGGGGGGGGGGGGGGGAGAAAGCTCAGACAGGGTGAGACGGGGTAGAGCTACGTACTCGCCGGTCAATACCGGAGCCGAAGCCACACAACATCTGCCAACGGAAGCCAAACACACTACTTGATTGACGACCGAAGCAGCTTTAGCGGATCTGAAGAATAGTTAGTGCGCCCCCCCCCCAACCCCCAACCCGCCACCCCCACCCCCACCGTTTGTCCCACTCACGCTTGGATCTTACTGCCTAAGTGAGTTTGGTTTGGTTTGTTGGTGTTTTACGTCTTATCAACATCTGTGATCATATCAGGATGGGTACCGACTTGTGACAGCGCGCACGCATGACGACTATATAGCGCTGCCCGACTGGGAGACCAGGCCATCAGCACCATGACACTATATCCTGATATTGAGCTACCCAGTCCTTGGCCTATCCTAGTAATGCCGAGTACCAGGCTAGGGTAGCAACAAGTATTAATTTTGTAAGTCATTGGTTTGATTCAACCGGGATTCGAACTCCCGAACTTATACAAGGGAAGCCTGCGGACTACCGATTCGGCCACCGCATCCGGTTGTATATAGTATAGTTATACGAATCTTACCTGGGTAAAGACGATGGATAACTGGTGTTTTCCCAAGGTCCTAGCCTCGGATAGTCATGGGTCAGGGAGAAGGAAGCACATCCGGGTCGAGCAATCTTTTACACACTTTTTAGGATAAAAAAATTATTTAACTGTATATGGATACTTATTGTGTTTTCGATTCGGTTCTAGCGAAACGTGATAGTCGTGGTAGGGTAGGGTGGGTAGGGTGGGTAGGGTGGGTAGGGTGGGTGGGCCCTGACCCAAGATATATGTATGGGTTGGTGGTGCCTGAGTGGGAAAAAACAACCCACACACACAACACCAACAAAACAACAAAAACACCCACACACAACAACAAACAACCCAACAACCAACAACCACCCACAACACCCACAAACACCAACACAACAAACCAAAACCCCAAAACCCAAAAAAAAAAAAAAAAACCACCCACCAAAACAAAAAAAAACACAACCCCAAAAACCCACCCCACACAACAACCCCACAACACCACACACCCCACACAACAACAAACAACACCCAACCCACCACCCACACCCAAACCACAAAACCACAAACACAACCCCAAACCCATAGTGGTGCTGGCAGGTCTGGGTGTGATTGCACTCAGGGCCTACCCCCTCTGCTGGGATAGGGATCACCACACTCAAAAGGTCAAGGTTGGTGGTGGCCATGGGGTCATACAGCTTGTGGTGGTGGGCAGACCACTGGTATCCATGGGGACCAGGAATGCTGGATCCCTATTGGTAGGGCCAAGAATGCTTGATTCCCATTGGGGAAAGGGGTGGGGTGATACTCCACAATGAACCCATGTAACCATATAAATAATAAACCAGAGGGCTGGACTCTCTCTTCTTCTTTACACGTTATACTCTTCCTTTCTCTTTGTCTGTATTGTTTTCACAATAGCCTGCCTACACAGCCACAGATTCGAGCATTAGACTCTACAAACTGATAACCACGACGACTGGATTAGTGGATTGGATTCTACACCCAGCTTACCATTTGCTACCTAAAAAGAAATAGGAAGTTTGTGCGTTCGAACCCGGCCGAGTCAAACCGATGACTTACAAGATTGATACAAGTATGTTACTACCCAGCCTGGCGCTTGGCATTACTAGGATAGAGCAAGCACTGGTTGGCTCAATGCTGGGATAATATGACTGAGTGCTACATTGGGTGTTGGTGCTGGAGGCAAGGTCTCCCAGTGGGGCAGCACTATAAAGTCGCTATGAGTGCGCACTGTCACAAGTCCGCACCCGTCCTGATTTGACCTTAGATGTTGCCAGGACGTAAAACTCCAACAACCAACCAACCAACAAAAGTAAAAATGTTATTGTGGATAATTGAATAAATACATGCTAGGTCCGGGAGAGAACCCCCCCCCCCTTCCCCCCTCCCCCACAACACACACAAACCACACACAAACCACACACAAACCACACACAAACCACACACAAACCACACACAAACCACAAACAAACCACACACAAACCACACACAAACCACACACAAACCACACACAAACCACAAAAACCACACACAAACCACACACAAACCACACACAAACCACACACAAACCACACACAAACCACACACAAACCACACACAAACCACACACAAACCACACACAAACCACACACAAACCACACACAAACCACACACAAACCACACACAAACCACACAAACTTAGTATTTACTTGATTTAGGGTAAATAGAGGAGGATTAATTCATCCAAATAAATAACTTGTTGGCTCAGACTCCCTATAATAACTACTGAGGATGACACACCAGGCCATGGTGTCAAACGCACGGTATCCCAATGGGGGAAGCACTATAAAGTCATGGTGCGTGTGCAAGATCACAAACCTGATGCCCATCGTGATATGACCTCAGATGTTGCTAGAACGTAAAACCCCAAGATCCGATATAAGTAAAGTCTGCCTGATATCAAAGACCCTGAAACACTAAGACGGCTCACTCAGCATGTACTGTGTAATCAAGAGAACAGCCAGCGCACCAGGTGGTGGGTTTCATCATTTTGATAGTGTTATAATGGATATTGCGAATGGTGTGTGTGCTTGAGTGTGTGTGTGTGTGTGTGTGTGTGTGTGTGTGTGTGTGTGTGTGTGTGTGTGTGCGTGTGCATGTGTCGGTGTGCTGGAAGAAGGATGCAGGGGGAATGTGTGTATGGTGGCGGGGGTGGGTGGGGTGGAGAAGTGGAAGGGCAGGGTGGGGGTAGCGGTGGTGGTGGGAGTTCTATAGGAGTAGCAACATGCAACCAGTGGGGACCTCCCTCCCCCCCCCCCCCCGCTTACATCAGGGAGGGGGTCGTGAGGTGTGGTGTGAGAGCGCCGACTGAGGTGGGTGAGGAGGGGGAGGGGGACAGGGAGTGCATGGAGGAAGAGGGAGTGTGGGGGAGGAAGGTGGGAGGGGGGGACAGGCGGAGAGGGAGGAGGGGGGAGGAAGAGGAGGAAGGGGGAGGCGGAGGGGGAGCTAGGGGGAGGTCGGTGTGGGTGGGAGCGCGAGTGAGGTGGGTGATGAGAGGGAATGGGGAGAGGGAGTGTGGGGTGAGGGGGAGGCGAGAGAGGAAGGGGGAGGGGGGAAGGGGGAGGGGAGGAAGTGTGGCGCAAGAACATGGGTAAGAAGCTGAATGAGGAGGGAGATAGGGAGTGGGAAGGGTGGGGATAGGAGGGGGAAGAGGAGGGGAAGGGGAGGGGAAGGGAGGTCAGGCCGGGGGAGTGTTGGAAGGAGGGGGGGGGGAGGGGGATGGAAGGAGAGTGAGGGAAGGGGAGGGTGGGGGAGGGAGGGGGAAGGGCGTTGGGGCCGGGAGGAGGGAGAGTCAGAGGGAGCAGAGGACAGGAGGGAGGGGGAGGGAGGGGGGAGGGGGAGAGAGCAGGGGAGAGAGAGGGAATGAGGGAAGGCGGAGCAGAGGGAGGTGGGGACCAGGCAGTCGGCACAACATCGACCAAATCCAAATGACAGGCAATCTCTCTTTTTAAAATTTTAAACTCACCCTCTCACCTTGTATATGTTTACATGTGAAACACCAACCAGCAGCTCAGCTGATCAAACCCACCACAAGATGGCACTGCAAAATTTACATTACCATGGGGGAGATAGGGAGTGAGCCATCTTAGTGTTATAGGGTCTTTGCTGATATTGACGGTTACTGCTTAGTAAACCTAAACCCTCCTGAATTGAGTGAATAACGATGTGATGAAGTGGAGGGGCGGACCCATCCATTACCTTGAGGTATATTCCGTTCTGACCCCCCCCCTACGCACCCCCCCACACACAAACCTCTCCCACCCTCTCCACACACACCCTCCCCTGGCGGGGAGGTGGGCCCGGTGGATAATGGAAGATGGGGAGCAACAGGCAATGATGTCTTACTTTCAAACGGACTGTTGGTTGTTGGAGTTTACGCCCTTGCAACATATAAGGTCATATCAGGACGGGCACCAACTAGGTGACAGTGCACACTCATGGTGGCTTAATAGTGCTGCCCCACTGTGAAATAAGGCTGCTGGCACAATGACCTGATGTCCCACTCAGTCACATTATCCTGACACTGAGCTAACCAGTCCTTGCACTATCGTATTACTTTCTGGCTATGCCCCTGTCGTATATTTTTATAATGCTGCGTCACCGATATAATGTACTTTTTTGTCTGGCTATGCCCCTGTCTTATATTGGTATAATGCTGCCTCACCGCTATGATAAAAAAAAAATTCTGCCCACACCCCTGTTTTATACTGGCATAATGCTGTCTCACCGATATAGTATACATTTTCTAATTTCTGGCCATGTTCCTGTCTTATACTGGTATAATGCTGCCTCACCGATATAATATTGCCCCCTATGAATTCCTGATGCGCTATCCATGACATACAACTGCCACAGTGTGCTTTGTTTGCAATGTGTAAGCCTGTTTTCCTTGTAAACTTGTGATGGTGATTTTACGCCATGTCAGAGAGCATGTATATATAGATGAGAGGGACAACTCTTGCGAAAATCGGTAACACATGCTACAGTGGCGCCTCTCGCGGTTATTGTTGAACAAGCCTTGAGTTTTCAGTTACACGCAGTGCAAAACATTAGTTTTATTCAAAATTAATAGAAATCCAGAAAACTAACCTTATAAATTCAATATAATCTTTTTGGTAAACATATTTTCTATATGTGTTCCAGGCGACTTGTGTCTAGGTCATGTGGTTTTAGAGATATTTGACTTTTTCTGTATGAAGATTGCTCACCGCCATTGACAATGCATTGAGTTTGCCATACATGCAGTGCAAAACGTTTATTTTATTCAAAATTAATAGAAATCCAGAACCCTAACCTTATAAATTTAATATAATCCTTTTGGTAAACATGTTTTCGATATGTGTACCAAGCGATTTGTTTCTAGGTGGTGTGGTTTTAGAGATATTTCACTTTTTCTGTATGAAGATTGCACACAACCATTGACAATGCCTTGAGTTTGATGGTACGCACACAGCTGTGTCATAAACTGTTCAACAACCACCACTTGGAGTGCCACAGTCGGCAGCTGTTACACGGTCTAGTATGAGAGTTGTCCCTCTCATCTATATACTCGCTCTCTGGCCATGTTTACACTCAGGAGGCGTGGCATCTCCCTTTACACATATTTGGTTACATAAAGATAAATATTACCAAGTAAAGTTGTGCTGTATGATATTTGTGTTTACTAAGCAGAGCCGCGGGCGCTGTTTTATTCTAGAGAGGGCAGTATAATAGATAGTATTACACCGGGCGGAAGCTTTATTAAAGTATATTATTATCCCCTGACAAGTTCATTCCGGGACATCATTGCCCAGGGAGGGGGTTGCGGCGGGGGGAGGGGGGGGGGGGGAGAGGGGAGGGAGGTAGGGGCAGGGTAAGGGCAATAATCAGAGGGTCTGTTTTATATCACTACACCGGGTTTACTCCCTCCCCCTCCCCCAGATTGAGAAGCACATTGCACTCGTCTGTGGCAGTCTGTGTTGCAATGTGACTGAGTGCAGGAGCAGTGTACATGTTTATTTGGGTTTGGCTTATTTGGGTTTTACATCCTAGCAATAGCTAAGGTACCTACAGACTTGTGACAGTGGGTGCTGATGGTAACTTTATAGTGCTGCACTATTTGCGTACCCATCTGTCACCACCATGACCCGATATCACACTCAAATCATGTTGTAAAATTTCCCGATAATTAGACATTGGCGGATGTGTGAACTAGTCTATAGCGAATTACAATTGGTATATGAAAAGGTAAATGATATAGGGCCAGAGGCATTAAGGTATTATGTGGTGTTGGTAATCCTTTACTGAGTTTTAGATAGACATTATGTAGTTTATAGATAGTGTGAGAGGGGTACTACTCTTAGTGTGACAGAGCCTTAGCAGCTCTGCTCACATACCCCCTCCCCCCAACTGTTATTTACGGATCACTGCACACCCAGACACAACAGGGCACTGTAGCCATAAACAACCAAGGCTTGGATACAAGCATGTTGAATGTTCATTGGTTGATTGAAGAATGCCTACTGCTGATTAGAGGTGCTGATCAGGTGTGACAGCCATCTTGGATTCTACAACCTATATAACAATAAAACAAGCACGCTCCTTCTGGTTCCTTCTGCACACTCTATACTCTGCTTTCTTATTCTTTCCTGTAGTGATTTCCTATTTAGCCTGCCTACACAACTACAGCTGCCAGCCGTCGACTTTACAAAATGGCGACCACGACGAGACTACGACCGTCGACTTTACAACATTTTCCAGACACTGAGTAAACCGCAAACCAGTTCTTACCCTATTATATCCCAGTAATGCCAAGCACTAATCAAAGTAGTGAAAAGTATAAAATTCCAGCGATTGATTCCATGACCTCCCACATGGGAAGCGAGTGCTCGGCCCAGTCGGCCATCCTGTCTGGTACATCTAGCATCTGGTTTACAGAAGGGCCAAGTCTCCTGATTTGGCGGGAGATTTCCCTAAAATATAGCAAAATAACCACAATCTCCAGATTTCCTACTTTTAATTTGTAATCGCTCACCAAAGAATCAGCGTGGCTTGTTTAAAAGAAAAAAGATTTACGCATATTTTTTGTCGAAATGCAAACAAAATGCACCATTTAAATAAGTTTGTTATCAATATTTTCCGGGCCAGAGCCTCCCCCCCCCCCCTCCCCAACATGTGGCAGGTGGAAGGAGGCCATCCTCCTCCCGCACTCTCCCCCCTTTGGCCACGCTATTTCTCTATATTTACCATTTGTGTATTAGGGAGATCTCCCTACTCACACTCTCATCTACTTATAACTTGGCTCCTCTGGGTCTAGGAACTGGTTTTGGATTGTTAGTACGCCTACGCGCCGCGTGGTGGCAGTGGTGCCACGACTAGATGAAAGAGTACAGCGGGGTGAGCGGGTACAGTGTCCCCAATAAGGCCAGGTGCAGACTGGGTACAGCTTTGTGTACGCCGCAGAACGCGCAGCTCGGTGCAGCGTATGACGCACCGTGGAGCAGTCAGCGCATGTTGGGGCGTCGGGCGCAGTTCAGTGCAGCGTATATATATATGACAGTATGCACAGCTCGGCACAACGTAGGATGCGCAGTGAGCAGTCAGCGCATGTTGGAGCAGGCGCAGTTCAGGGAAGGGTATATATGACAGTGTGCGCAGCTAGGTGCAGCGATTATATGACAGGATGCGCAGTTCAGTGCAGCGTATATATGACAGTAAGCGCCGTTCAGTGCAGTGTATTTATGACAGTATGCGCAGTTCAGTGCAGATTATTTATGACTGTATGTGCAGCTCGGTGCAGCATATGACACACTGTGAACAGTCAGCGCATGTTGGAGCGGTGCAGTTCAGTGCAGGGTATCTATATATGACAGTATGCGCAGCTCGGTGCAGCATATATATGACAGTACACACAGCTCGCTGCAGCATATGGTGCATCGTATATGCAATTCACAGCAGCACATGTCACAATAATGTAGTTCAGTGCAGCATACATCACAGTGTGCACAGTTCAGTGCAGCATATGTCACTGTGTGCACAGTATGTACAGTACAGTGCAGCATACATCACAGTGAGTGCAGTACAGTGTGGCATACATCACAGTATGTGCAGTACAGTGCAGCATAAATCAGTGTGTGCAGTACAGTGTGGCATACATCACAGTATGTACAGGACAGTGAAGCATACATCACAGTGTGTGCAGTAAAGTACGGCATACATCACAATATCTGCAGTACAGTGCAACATGCATCACAGTGCAGCATACGTCACCGAGTGTGCTGTACAGTGCACCATACATCACAGTATGCGCAGTACAATACAGAATACATCACACCATGCGCAGTACAGTGCAACATACATCACATTGTGCACAGTTCAGTACAACATAGATCACAGACGGGGTGGCCGAACTAGTTAGAGCATCCGTCTCCCGTGTTGGTAGATCGTGGATTCGAACCTTGATCGAGTCAAACCAATGTCTTAAAAATGTATACTTGTCGCTTCCTAGCCAGGTGCTCGGCATTATTAGGACATGGCAAGGAGCAGTGGAATGAGGAAGACCAATCGTCCGCGATTGAAATTTACCCTGCGTAAACAACTAATGTGCCAAAAAAGTGTGCAGTATGTGCAGTACAGTGCAGCATGCACCAGTGTCCACAGTTCAGTACAGCATGCATCACATTGTGCACAGTACAGTACAGCATACAGCACAGTGTGCACAGTTCAGTACAGCATACAGCACAGGGTGCACAGTACAGTGCAGAATACATCACAGTGTGCACAGTACAGTCTGTACATCACAGTGTGCACAGTTCAATAGAGCATACAGTTCGGTGAAGCATACATCACAGTATGGACAGTGCACTCACTGTTCAACGTTAAGTGCAGCGTATGTCACAGTAGTTACATCAAGCCACCTTCACACTCATACACTGAAGGGGGGGGGGGGAGGTGGATGGGGGGGAATCCTCCATAACATCCACCCGCCCCCACCTACTCCACCCAGTCTCCCCACACCTCTCCATCTCCTCACCCTAGCCCCTCCCAACCCGACACCATTCCACATTCTCACCCTAGCCCCCTCCTAATCCATACCCCCCTCCCCCACCCGCTCAGCCCAGTGCTCAGCGCATGTGCAATAACCAGACACGCACCCACCCAGACAGCACACGCGAATGTCTTCTCATATGTTTCCGAGGCTCAGAGCGAGGCAGGTCAAAGACTGTCACTGCGCATGTGCGTGTCCCCGATTGCAGTGTGCTGTATTTACTGTCCACCGCCATCAGGAACCACATTTTGAGTTTAGCGAAGGAAGGAAGGAACAACTCTTATATTTATAACCAGGGCTTCAATAACTTGGGCACCGGGCGTGTTGGCCGAATCGGTGTCGGCAGGCCTCCTGTGCCTCTCGGGGGTTCAATTCCCGGTCGAGTCAAACCGATGACTTACAAAATTGATACTTTTCGCTTCCTAGCTCAGCGCTCGGCATTAATAGAAGAGGGCAAGGACTGGTTAGCTCAGTATCAGGATAATGTGACTTAGTGGGATATCAGGTCATGATGCTGGCGGCCTGATTTCCCAGTCGGTGCAGCACTATAAAGTCGGAATGAGTGCACACTGTCACAAGTCGGTACCGGTCCTGATATGACCTTAGATGTTGCCAGGACATAAAATCCCAACAACCGACCAATAAATAAATTGGGAGCTCGGATCAAATAAGCATAAAACCACATACATAAGATAACACACTATGAAAAAAGAGTGGATCCATTATGTGCACGTCAAAATTAACTTTGCATGATTTCACTTCAAATATCTTCAAAGTCAGCCATTATAAAAAAAAATTCAAAATAAAGTAAGTTAGATAATAGTATTCAACCCATTGTATTCATCTTTGAAGGTTTTTTTTTTTTAGAAACTCAAAAACATCGGACTATGCAACTTTACTTGGTTCATAATGAAGTATATGAGTACAATGTATGCAGTGTAGTATGTGCAACCGTTCATCCAAACCGGGTTTTTTTTTCTTTAAAAAAAAATGTTTTGTACATTAGTTCATTAATCAGGGGAAACTTCAATCGCGGACAATTGGTCTTCCTCATTACACTGATCCTTTCCCTATCCTAGTTATTCCAAAAGCCAGGCTTTGTAGCAACCAGGGATGAAAGTGGTCTATGGGAAAAAAAAGCGGAAATACTGATATTCTCCCATAGGCTTATATTGTCAGGGAATCGCTGAAAATTCCTGGAAGTCGGGTTTCATACATATTGGTATACGCTGATAGTGCTGCAGCGTGAAACAACGTATTGGTTGGTTGGTTGTTGGAGTTTTACGTCCTGGCAACATCTAGGGACATATCAGGACTGGCGCAACGTATTAGTATACACTTATAGGTACAGGGAAAATTCCGAAAATCCGCGAAATCGCGGAGATCTTTCATCCCTGAGCAACAAGTATCAGTCATTTGTCTAACTCTGCCTGAATTTGAACCCGAAGGTTCGAATCTCACGGCCTACCAAAACGGGAGGCGGACCCCCAACTCATTCGGCCATCCTGTCTTACCTGAGTAATTGCCACCATTTCATATACTACTTCCAGCTCCAGACGCCCAGACTGGAAACAGACAACATCGGACGCGGGGTACCAGCGCAGCAATATATAATTGCCATCTCTAATTCACCCCCCTCCAACCCCCCATGGAAATAACGTAAAGAAATAGATCTGCTAGGTGGCAATAATAGTGTAGTAGTCTGCACTGACCTCTCAGGCAAGTAGCCGCATAGACAGGTGAATGTGGATAGGGTGAATGCATCAGGGAGCATAGATGGTGTAATGGTTAGCATACTAGCCCCAGAATGGCAAGAGTGTAGATTTGAAACCTGCTCGAGGTGCAATATTTCTCGTTTACATTACCCCCACAACACTGGGTGTCGTGACAAGTTATGCACTCTCTGTGGCAGAGTGGTTAGAGTGTCTGACTTTTTTCTAGGTCGGAATCCTAATCTGAAGGTCGGTGGTTCGATTCCCCATTCCCCATTCCCCAACCTCTGCCAATTTGGATTTCCGTCGCTGTCTATAAATTACAGCGTCATCAAAGGCCAGTTGCTCTCATACCATGTCTCTGTGGTGTGGGAGGTTAAAAATCCCTTGGATCGGTAAATAGTGTAGGCTAGGGCTTTCTATCGACAAGCTGTCTAATGCTGAAAACAAGTCTATTCAGACTTATCCATAATAGGCACTATACATTTTCAAGACAAAGAATGCACTGTATGATTGATAAACCTACCCTGTCTATGTATGGTAAAGATTAAGTCTAATGACTTGTTTTCGCCGCTAGACAGTAAGTCTCGTGGTTTCCCTTGTTTTATTACTTTAAGTTATGTAGCTACCCTAACATATACTTAGACACCTTCAAACACACACATATATATATATATATATATAAAAATATATATATATATATATATATATAGTTTGAAATCCAGTGTGGAAGTGGCTTGCCCGGGCGGATTGGTGAGAAAAGCGCCTATTTATATAGGCCTATTTATACCTGCATAATAAATTATACGTACTATATATATCCTCACACACTCACAATACTCATATATACCCCAACATACACTCACACACACCCTCTGACATATATATCCTCACACACTCACAATACTCATATACACCACAACATGCACTCACACACACACCCTCAAACATATATATAGATCCTCACACACTCACAATACTCATATATACCAGAACATATACTCACACACACCCTCTGACATATATATCCTCACACACTCACAATACTCATATATACCACAACATACACTCACACACACACCCTCTGACATATATATCCATATATCCTCACACAGTCACAATACTGAGTCACATATACCCTAAGAAAGTAACATACACTCACATACACACCCTTAGACATATATATCCTCACACACTCAGAATACTTATATATGCCCCAACATACTCACACACATCCTCAGACATATATATATATATCCTCTCACACTCACAATACTCATATATACCGCAGCATATACTCACACACATCCTCAGACATATATATATATATATCCTCACACATTCACAATACTCACATATACCCCAACATCCACTCACACACACACACATCCTCAGACATATATATATATATATATAGTATAGTTATACGAGTCTTACCTTGGTACAGATGATGGATAACTGTTGTTTTACCGAGGTATAAGCCTCGGATAGATGTGGGCTAGGGAGAGGTAAGCACGTCCGGTACCAGCAATCTTAACCTACTTATTGAGGATAAAAATGACTTTCAAACAATGGATACTATTACTTTACCGAAAAGGTACACCAACGGAATAGATGTGGCAGGGTGTGGCGGGAGGGCCCTAGCCCACATCTATCCGAGGCTTATACCTCGGTAAAACAACAGTTATCCATCATCTGTACCAAGGTAAGACTCGTATAACTATACTATTTTACCTCGGTAAACAGCCTCAGGCTAGCCTCAGGCTAGGGAGACCTTTACATAATTCATTTTTATCCTTAATATCATTCTTTCTTATTATTATAACATTCTAAATTTTTGTTCTCACCTATTCTTGTTAGTTGGCGAGAAGACGCTTTGCAACGCCGGTAGGCTTTTCTAGTCGTTTATTATAATGTTTTGCAAACGACTTAGCCGTCTTCCAGCCTGCATGCGCTAGTATTCTTTTCACAGAAATACCAAGCACCCGTGCCTTGGAGACCATGGCTCCTCTAGTTGAGTGGGAAGAGTATTTACTCGTATCCACTCCAGCCAATTTCAACACCGTAATTGTCCAGCTGGCAAGTGTGTCTCGTGAAATCGCCTTATGTGGCTTTATAAAGCTCACTAATAGTTGTTGTGAAGCACGTAAATCCTTTGTCTGTATATATAAGCCCGATGGCCGACACAACCATAATTTCCGATCATTCGGAAAACAGTCTAAGTGAACCGTTGATAAAGGGTCACCTAACGTGTTCGATTTAAGCAATTTTTCTAAATCAAACGTAGCTTGTTGCTTGTCTATTTCTAATCCAAACCAGTTAAGGATAAAGCAACAATCGTCTGTCCTCTGTGTCCGGTTACTAACAATAACAGGACCGCGACCTTAAAACCTAACTGTTTTATATCTAACCACGAGTTGTGAGGCCAAGCCTGAAACAACTTAAATACTATAGAAACATCCCAAAACCGACTATACTTTGGTTTTGGAGGATTCCTTTGATAAATTGAACGAAGTAAATAACAAATAACATAATGTTTTCCAACTGTTTCGCCATCAATTCTAGGTAATATAATTGATAACGCACACCTCGCCGCATTAATCGATCCAAAGGAAAGTCCTTCATCCTCTAGAGAACGAAGAAACCGAGCTACTTGTGAAATCTTTGGATTTGTTGGCTTAACTTTCATTAACAAACAATGTACACCCCATTTCTTTAAATAGGTTGTATACATTTTGACAGTTCCTGGCCTCCAGGCATCCGATACTATCCTATCCTCAGTAATTCTGTCCAATCCAAATTGCTGTAGCTGCTTCCTTAGAAAAGGAATGCCAATAGGGGCGTCGTTGACACGTCGCCGTGAACCACTAGCGGTCCGTGGTGCGTCAGATTCCCGAGTTTTCTTGGGAATCGTATACGATCTTTTGCCAGTTGTGAAACTGCTGGCAGCCAAGGTTGCGTGTCCCAATCGGGCACCACCAGTATCGCATGTGTCCCTTCCAAGCCGATTTTTCTCACTACTCGGCTGATAATGCTAAATGGTGGGAAAATATAAAAATAATTATTTTCCCAGGTAATAGCAAACGCATCTACTTTCCAAGCATCCGGTTCAGGATGCCAAGAAACATAACAGGGTAACTTGTTATTATTTCGTGATGCAAATAAGTCAACTTCAGGTGTACCCCATTTTTCACAAACGAAGTTAAACAAATGTGTAGAGAGAGACCACTCTAAATGGTCATGGAAATTTCTACTTTTATAATCTGCAAGTGTATTTTGTGACCCTGGAATATGCGCTACAGTCAGCCAGACTTGTTGAGCCTGTGCCCAGTTCCAAATCAGTTTAGATAACTGATTGCAAGACTTTGATTTGGTTCCACCCATGTTACGAATATATGCCATGGCAGTAGTATTATCAGTTAGTATTCTAACCTGTGATTTATTTATCTTTACTAAACTACGTAAGCCCAGATAAATAGCACGCAATTCTAGTGCATTAATATAGTCTGATTTTTCATCATCAAGCCATCTACCTCCTGTTGTGACCCCATCTCGATGAGCTCCCCAACCTTCTAACGAAGCATCAGTAGTAATTACTGTATTAGGTTCCGCCATGCGGATTGGATTTGGTGAACTTGCTATATGTTGCATCCACCATCCAATATCCTGTAACCCTTCTTGCGAAATAAACATCTTTCGCTCAAAATTGCCTTTAGTTCGTGTTAACGCTAAATTTTTATCTATTTCTAGCGACTTAATATGGGCCTTCCCATATAACACAGCAGGTGCATATGAGGTCATTATGCCAATAAGAACAGCAACCTGTCTAATTTTTGGCTTTGATAACTTAATAAGCTGAGTCGCTGTAGTCATAAACTTAATTAGTTTTTGTTCTGTTATCGACACTGTAAGGGACTGTGTATCCAGAATAAACCCTAAACATTTGAGTTGTTTTGTTGGTTTAAACACTGACTTTTGTTGATGTACATAAAACCCCAATTTAGTGAGTAATGCACATAAATCCAAAACTGCATTCACACAACCAATTTGTGTTGATGCTATAATAAAAGAATCATCTATGTATGGAAACATTATATGACCCTTCCTCGCCATTACCGAGAAAACAGGTTTAAGCAATTTAGTAAATAAACGTGGCGCACAAGCTAAGCCATTCGGCATACAGGTAAACTCATAGAGTTGGTTATCCCAAATAAATCGAAGAAATTTTCGGTATTGTTCCATTATGGGAAGCGTATAATATGCATCCTGTAAATCAACACTAGCCATCCACGCATCTGGTGTAATCAGATCTCGTGCCGTATCTAGAGAGAACATTTTAAAATGTCGATATTCCACCCTTTTATTAAGGATTGTTAAATCCAGGATCATTCGAACATCACCATTAGGCTTCGGTCTCGAGAAAATGTTTGAAATAAACTGTCCTGAACAGTGTGTCACTTTTTGTATAATTCCTTTCTCAAAGAATTTATGTACCTGTTTAGTTAGTGCGTCTCGTTCAACTGGTTGAATGTTATATGGAAAAGGTATTATACTTTGTACAGGAATTTGTGTAAAAGGAATTTGAACACCCCTAACTATTTCTATAATTTCTTGGTCACTAGTAATTTTGTGCCACTCAGAAATATGATTACTAATATTACCAGCCACAAAGTTGCTTACAGTTTGTGTGTTTTTAGAGGCTGCAGGGACTTGTAAAGTTTGTGTTTGGACCTCTACTTGGACCCGCCCCTGGGGAAAGGTCTCGACGAGTTGAACCCTCGACCTATTGGCCGTGCGGTGTTGTCGGTCCAGCCTGGGCGAGCGCCCCGGCCCCGAAACCCTTGACCGAAGTTTGAACTCGGTCTGGTTCCTCTGGTGAACCGTCGTGGACGAAAATCCCCTCGTGACTTTTTGAAACGAGGAACTTCCTGTTTCTTCTTGCCATCCATGTTTTTGCCACTCTTGGCTGCAGTCTCTACCTCTTTATAGAGGTATTGTAGTTGACCGCCAAACATCTTGGTATTATCTAAAGGTTTCCCTTTAATCGGCTCTGGAGCAAGATAGAGCGTAAACTCCTTCCCCTCATTATCGGTAACCTTCTTAGAGCGAGCCACTTCTTTGCCAGCATCTGTGCAAACTGACTTGAAGACATTTTCATATCTTCGAAACGACAGGTAATTACCTGCCGCCGCTAGTACTGCAATGCCTTTGTCCATTGTCTTAGCCAAAGACGAGAACTTATTTTCACTCTGCATCCTATTAGCCACAGGAACAATAGCTGTTAGGGTAGCCAACACTGCCTTATGCACTGTGTGCAACACATCCTCAAACTTCTTACGGTCATCCGTCATATTGACATCCCGATCCATTTCTTTAATGATGGAGTTGGGAACACCCTTTATGCCTGTTAACTCATCTCCTAACTTGGAGATAACCTCCGCCGGTTTGAACGTGCGAAAATGACCATTCACGGTCTCGCGCATAAGCGTAGTGGTTTTAACCCGCTTAGCCTTTGGCTTCTCCACCTTCTTAGCCACTTTAGTGCCAATGTCCGCATAGACCCCTTCATATACGGTGTCTGAGTCTGATTCCGTAGAAGTAGACTCAGTGGACGACTCAGAAGAAGAATATTTCCTCTTCCTCTTCTTCTTTTTGGACTTAGTCTTCCGCTTTTTGCGCAAACCAGACTCTGCCCGCTCCTTGGTGAATTCATCACCCGAAGAAATCACCTGTTTCTTCTTCTTCCTCCGTTTAGGAGAAGGAGGAGGAGGAGCCTTAAGCTCCACCGCCGAGTCTGTGTCCAAGAAATCCTCAAATGAATCCTCTTGGACACTCGGCCTACGCCGCTTCCGAGACACAGGCGATTTGGCAGTCAAGATGTGGCTTTCCAATCTTGCAAAGCGAGCCTCCCAATCTGGAGGCGCAGGCACATCAGGCACTGCGTCCTCGTCCGGGTCGGAGAGGATATGCGCCCCGGGCTGTGTCGACGGCCCTGCCGACAACACGGGGAGGAGTCGTACTCCTCGTCCACTCCACTCGGAACACGCCCCTCGGCTGCTGCTGCACCGCGCTTACTCCGCTTCGTGGCCATCGGGAGCTGAAACAAAGATTTTTGGTCAGTCCCGGATATATATATGTCACAATATGGTTGTTTCAAACTCATTTGGACATCTATTGGTGTTAGAGAACGTGTTTATACCGTTATAACACAGGCGTAATAAGCTAAATTTGTGCGTGGGTTGTGGGTCAAGCCCAAACCTTACGCGGGGTCGGGACCAGTGTATCGGCCCGCCCATCCCTCTGTTCCGCACACTTCTCCCACCTGTGACTACTACGTCAACAAGTTGGAGAAAATGCTACGAAACTCGGAGAAACGCCTGAAAAAGTTTTGTCTAGGGGAGTCTATAAAAGAAACCCAGGAGCATCTCCAACATTACTCTCTATTAGAGTTCGAGAGAATTTCCACATGAGATAGGGCGAAACCCACATCTCTACCCATAGTCACACGGTGACCCGGGTGTTGACATAACCGCTAATGACCGGTTTGGTTCCTTCGAGAAACCCACTCGAGTGTTCTATC